>MU224358.1:1804859-1819466 GCA_018584345.1 Thuja plicata
TTTCACAGAAACTAAAAGTGTCATAGCAAGAAATAAGCATATGCTAACTAGGTGTTTTAAAGCATTATAGTAGTGTACTTACCTTCTCATTTCTCGAATTACTTTATTCCACTCACTTCTTCAATTTTTTTTCCCCTGGTAGGGTCAGTGAGGCACTACATGGCTCCTCAAGGTCCTTCAATCTATGGTTAGAATCATGTGCCTAGATAGAATTTGAGAGGAGCCCATGTACATAGTTTTATTTTCTTTGTTTTTGGTAGGAGAAATGCTAGTCATGATCTTGGAGTTCTTATTTTCTTTGTTTTTGGTAGGAGAAATGCTAGTCATGATCTTGGAGTTCTTACCCTAGGCAAGCTTAGTAATAGTCTGACTAGGGAAGAAAGTGAAAAATATATTATGAGTGTATTGGCTGAATGAGTCAGTTTAGTTAGGATGAATCTATTCTTGTAGGTTCACCGAGTGTTGAAGAGTAACTTGTTGATGGGAAATGGGTTTTTGGAAGGAAGTGAAGTTCTTAGTGACTTACTTTAGATTAGGGTTTGAAAGTACCCTAGGAGGTCTAGAAGAGAGACCTTAGAGCAGAGTCAGGCTGAGTATGTATAGAAGGAACTGAGTACCCCATCAATTAAAGCATTCAAGATCAAGATCTAGCATTCTCAAGAATCCAAGGCATTTGTAAAATCTATCTTCTCCATTGTAGCAATCTTATCTGCCATGATGACCAAGTAGAGGATTTATTAATCAAGAAAGAAGATCCTTTTTGTTTATCTATATGCATTCTTCCTTTCAATTAAGTGTTAATAAAGCATAATGAAGTTGAAGATCTTGGAGTGACATTCATAGATCCATTCATTTGTGAAAGGAATCCTTGATTTATTCTTATATTCAAAGATTCAAAACCTAAAATTTAAGAAAAATGCAAGGATCTTCATGAATATGTGTGATCTTAATATTCATTCATGAAGGTATGTACAAGGTAGATCTAAAATATACCTTAGCATTTACATACTTTCCTTTATGAAATTTCATTTCATTTTAATGGTTGAACCCTAAAAAGGGGTTGATGAAGGAAAACCCATTTCCACAACCTTTTCCCTATTTTTTGTGTGCAGGAATAAGTGGTGGATTTATTAGAACTTAATTCATAAAGTGTGGGACCTGTCATATCGAGTTTGAAATTTTTAGGAAAATTCACTTGGTATATAATGCCCTAAGTGATCTGTACTCGGGAATATAATGCGAAGGACATTTTATACCTACCAAATCTAATCCTAATTCAAATTGTAGGTCAGTACAACCTTCTAGCTTCCATTTCAGGTCATTATAGGTGTATGTCTATATTTTTGGTAACTTATCATATTTTCTTATTTGGCCTTATATCTTTCATTATTCTATAAATTTCCCCTCAAATACAACTTATCCCCATTCATCATTGTGAAGGATCATTGAACTCATTTAGTGCTTAAGCCTCACTTGAGCCTATTGAGTCTCATTCCTTCTAAGTGTGTAATTAAAAAAATTTGGATCACACCCATATTTTTCCATCCAACCCTATTTTCCTAAAACCCTAAAAATCTTGTCTATTTCATATCCCATGTACTCTAAGAATTCTCTACAAGGCATTCATCAAATTTCCTTGAACATAATCTAACCCCTCTAGTTGTCTCCTCGATTAGGTTTCCCCTTGTTTTTTTAAATTTTCATAAGGCCTCTTTTTGATTGGAGTTAGAAATTTTTTGACTCATGGAGAGTTAGTTTTTTCCCCTTATATTGCAGGTGTTGAAGCTCCAAATAAAAATTTTAGGTTTTAAAACCTGAACTACATATATAGATTGGGTTTTACAACCAAAACTACAAATGTAGATTGGGTTTTAAAAACCAAATTGCACCCTTATCATGTGAGAAATAAATGCTACTAAGTGGCATGCCCATTTTGATTTATAAGTCATTTTACCTATTTTAATTTCATTTTAATTTCTAATCATATCAAATTCTCTACATTTTCTCACAACTCTCCATTATGGTCACACCCCCTTGATTTTGTAAGTGATTTAGAATTATTTACATTCATAATTGAGTGAATTTCTTCCATTTTTCCTAGGTATGATTAACATTTTTACTTCTAGCTACTTTTCATTTTCTTTCTTTTTTCTATCTCTTTTGGGGTTTTGTAAACCCTAAGTCTTGTATTTTTAATCACTGAGTGTTCATCAATTGTAATCAGGCAATGAAATCTAAGTTGTATTCCTCTTTTGACATCATCATGTTGTTTGATTGTTATTCGAAGGAAAAAATCGAAATAAAAATAGGGTTGCATATTGTTATTTCCAATTACTAGTAATCAGGTTTCTGAAAGCCAATTAGAAAAATATATTTAGTCATCGATTCACAAATTTAAATCATCTCACATCTTCATTTATAGTTATGATATGAGTTTTAAAAACTAATTCATAATATTTTTTCCATTTCATCTAAACTAAGTGTAATCAGGTTTGTAAAACATAATTTGATGCAGGATATTCATCCTTGGGTCGTTGACAATATTGCATCATCCAAAAATATTTCCTTTTAGTTTGTTCTAAGTTTGGTTTCAGTTAACCAGTTCTATGTTTTTAGTGGTGTTCCTTGGATTTGGATCATTTGTTGTTGTGAACCTTAGGGTATGTTTTGGACATTATGTTTTACTTATGTATGGGTTCACACCTCAATAAGATACTTCATTGAGGAGATATTATAGATTCATGGTCAGTTCTGAGTGTTATTCAAGTTCTAATGGTTAGACAAATTTTCCAATGTTATGAAGCATTTTCCTGATTGACAAGGCTTTGCGGATCATATCATGATGTTCCTGGGTATTTGGCTGATGTATCTCTTAGATCAAACTATTAGAGTAATAGTCTTTTGGGTTATTAATTAAATCATTTTGATCTAATTACTAACTCACCTATTCACTCTAGTTTCTTAAGCCAACCTTAGGGTTTCCCTTTTAGGGTTTCATGATTTCTTTTTAAGGAATCACCTCTTTGTATTTCATAACGCATAATCATATTGTAATACATTATTCGTAATAGAAGATTGTTCTTTTGAATGTGCATATGATGCCTCTAGATTTTTGGCCTCCATAGATTTTTCTTGCTTTCTGTACTTTGCTTCTTCCATGTGACAGGGTTATGCATGCAGGTGTTCTTGGGAGATTAGGTTTCTACCTATTCTAACATGGTATCAGAGCCACGTTGTCCAAAATGGACAAGTTTTATATGGTTTCTAGGGTTTTTGGGTGCTCTGAGCTCAATGGTGATGTCCGTTTGGGCCCAAAATGCACCAATTTTTTTTTGCTTGCAAAAAAGAAACAAAAAATATCATCCTATAGAGAACCTCCTGTTTCTAAAACAGTTCAACAAAACATGAATAGAGAGCTGCAGGAAGGCTCTGATACCATGTTAGATTAGGTAGAAACCTAATCTCCTAATAACACTTGCATGCATAACCCTGTCACATGGAAGAAGCAAAGAATAGAAAGCGAGAAAAATCTATGGAGGCCAAAAATCTAAAGGCATCATATGCACATTCAAAAAAACAATCTTCTATATGAACAATGTATTACAATATGATTATCTGTTATGAAATACAAAGAGGTGAATCCTTAAAAAGGAATCATGAAACCCTAAAAAGGGAAACCCTAAGGTTGGCTTAAGCAACTAGAGTGAATAGGTGAGTTAGTAATTAGATCAAAATGATTTAATTAATAACCCAAAAAGACTATTACTCTGACACCCCCCTTAAGATAAGCTTAGGGAGAAGCAAAACCTAGGAGACTACTGCAGAAAGTAGGAAAGAAGGGTCCCAACAACAAAGGCCTGATCAGGTACCCAAGTACAAGAAATCTCTGTAAAGTGGGGAAATAGGGAAAACCCAGTGGGAAAAACTCTACCCCAAAAAGAGATGAACTAGATGAAGGAAACAAAGCCTCTAATCTAGGGAAAGTCCCAAAGAAATGAACAAGAAAGAGCATGTATAACATCTCTGAAGCATGAAGCTGCAAACACTGTCAGAAGTAACTGCTGGAACCCCCATTGAAATAGTGCATGACTAGGTAGAGAAGACAAAGTCTGAAGAGCTGATCAATCGAAGAGGTGACCTCCAAAAGTAGGAGTAAATGAGTGTCTATATAGTAGATGATCCATCTCACCGAAATGCATAGGTGCCTAGCCATTGCATCTGCCTAGTACATAGGAACAAGAATAGAATACGTAGATCACTTAACCGAACCAACGCTGCCAGTGTATTTTGATTGGCGCCACTACTGCACTGCTGCCGCACCACCGTGGCCCAGCCAACGCCTGAACCCCACCAGCTACACCTCCCGTTGGCCTTATGGGCTCCGCCGGCACCTTCGGCCCCCACCACCAACTAGGGCTCAGCCATCCTCCGCAAGCCCACCGCCACCCGGCCCCCACCGGCCCTACTTCACTCTACCGGCACCGCCACCCGGCGGGTTTTTTAGCCCTGCAGGCCCCTTTTACCACCAACAGCGGTCACATGTGTGACTAGGAGCTCTACTCTAGCCCCTTGCACATGCCATGCACTGAGGGGGTAGGGTTTTTTTAGCCCTAGGGGCTTAAAACTTTCTTTTGGAGCCTTTTTGACCCTCCCTCGCTGTTTTTTCTCTATCTAGAGCATACGGAGGTCTTTTTCTAACTTCTCTATATCGTCAGAAAGCTCTTTTTGAGCTCTTTTTGATGGTGGAGGTTATATTTTTTGGCTCTACTATTTTTCTAGTGTTTTTTTCTATCAAATTTTGATGTTTGTTTTTGCCTTCCGGGAGCCATATCTCGCTCATCCGGACTCTGTTTTTGGAAAACCAGATATCATCAGAAAGCTGGTTCAATGAGTTTTTCAGTGGTAGGGGTCTTTTATCTAGATTATTTCTCCTCTAAGTTTTTCACTTTCACACTCTGACAGATTACTTGGGTTCTACAGGTCCTAGGATCTCTTCTTCTGTTCTTCTGACTCGCTCTTCTTTCTGACTTTCTGAGCATTGTATGATTCTCTTCTGTAGCATTCTTTTTTTTGTAAATGCACTAAGATAAAGTGCCTTCTTTTGCATATCTGGGATTTTGAGCACTTTGTGTTTGTTTGTACTCGCACTTAGTTATAAAGTGCCATGGGGGGTTATGATGTTTTGCCTTATGTGCTCATCTACCTTTGTCAAGTGAGTTTACCTTCCATGAAATTAGCCCATGCTATGTGTCCATGACACCGCCCTTTATCCTATGCTTGTACTTCTATTGCACTATTGGTGTTCCTGATTCTTCTTCCTGCAACTATTTCTGGCATTGCATTTCAGTGTTCCTGTCACCCCTCTCCCTATTCAGCATTATGGGGGAGGTTCACTTGTTGGTACTATTGCTTCCTTGGTTCAGTTGAGTGATCTACGTATTCAGTTCTTGTTCCTATGTACTAGGTGGATGCAGTGGCTAGGCACCTATGCATTTCGGTGAGATGGATCATCAAATATATAGACACTCATTTATTCCTACTTTTGGAGGTCACCTCTTTGATTGATCATCTCTTCAGACTTTGTGTTCTCTACCTGGTCATGCACCATTTTAGTGGGGGTTCCAGCAGTTACTTCTGACAGTGTTTGCAGCTTCATGCTTTGGAGATGCTATACATGCTCTTTCTTGTTCCTTTCTTTGGGACTTTCCCTAGATTGGAGGCTTTGATTCCTTCATCTAGTTTATCTCTTTTTGGGGTAGAGTTTTTCCCACTGGGTTTTCCCTATTTCCCCGCTTTACAAAGATTTCTTGTACTTGGGTACCTGATCAGGCCTTTGTTGCTGGGACCCTTCTTTCTTTCTTTCTGTAGTAGTCTCCTAGGTTTTGCTTCTCCCTAAACTTATCTTAAGGGGGGGTGTTAGAGTAATAGTCTTTTGGGTTATTAATTAAATCATTTTGATCTAATTACTAACTCACCTATTCACTCTAGTTTCTTATACCAACCTTAGGGTTTCCCTTTTAGGGTTTTGTGATTCCTTTTTAAGGAATAACCTCTTTGTATTTAATAACACATAATCATATTGTAATACATTGTTCATAATAGAAGATTGTTCTTTTGAATGTGCATATGATGCCTCTGGATTTTTAGCCTCCATAGATTTTTCTTTCTTTCTGTTCTTTGCTTCTTCCATGTGACAGGGTTATGCATGCATCTGTTCTTGGGAGATTAGGTTTCTACCTATTCTAACACAAAAATCATTTCTACATCTTGGCATCGAGATCCTTATGATTTGGGTTGTGACCTATATTTCTGTATTACATTTTATTTATCTTGGAAAATGTAATTGATCTTTCCAACATATGAGTTGCGAAGGCTCTATATATTGACGCATTTGTTCTTTGTTCGATAGCTCTGAGTATGATAATCTCTAGAAGGTTAATTCTATGCTTTAGTTATGTATTTTTGTAGTTATTGGAATGTAATCCTAAGAATGTAAGTTGCAATTTCCAAGCCAATTTGATGTAAATTATTGAATCTTTGATAATGTGAATGTGGGATTTTGCATGTTTCCCAAATGTTGAGTTCTTATTGATCTATAGTTGTTGATTTCCACTGTGTTGACTCATGTTGCATGGTTTGTACCATCTCCATTAGGGAAACTCCTACCATGGCTATGTCACAATTATATTAGCACAGTCATGTTGAGAATTTGTGAATCGGGTTCTAAAATATAATTTACATACCTTTTGTTACATTGCATTAACATATGCTTGTTAATCAAGTTTTAAAATCCTATTGACACCTTCCATATTGCATAGACCAACACATATGTCAATTTGGTTTTAAAAACTGATCAACGTCTTGGAAAGAGACAATGCATAGATTCTTTGGTGTTGTCTTTGATGGCAACCAAACTCAAATTACACATCCACATTATAGAAGGAAGGTCTGCAGTAAGTCTGAATAAAGATTTGTCTAAGTTTTCTAATGAAAAACAAGGTATTTTACTCGTGTTCAGTATTTGGTTCTGTGAACTCTTCCAAGTTCACTTTTTTAGTTGCAGACACAGGGGAAGTATTTTGGATGTTTGAAGATGCTTATTACAGATTTTAGAGGTCCAAAGTTACATGGTGTAAAAGTTAGATGGATCTATGTATAGATATTATGTTTACCAGTCAAAGTAGTTGACATGTGTGGAAAAATATTTTGTGGATGTGGTAAATCATTTTTGATGTTAAATTCTATATTATAATAGTGGATATGACATGTATAGAGGCATGTATATGATCATTTTGGTTTGAATTGATATTTGAATTTGAATTTTTCTGACTTGGTCAACACAATACATATTTTCCTAGGACATTTTTGAGCCAACATGGTGCGATCATTTTTTGTTGTGGACCTATAAGATCGATTGTTTAGGGTTTGAGAATGTCTTAGATGCATGTGAGAAGTATGAAAGGTGGTTATGTGAAGGATCTTATTGAGGGATTTGAGATCTAAGCTTTTGATTAGCAAAGTAAAGTGATATAGGGAAGTCAAAGATAAAGTGTATCAGATAAGTGTTTTATGCTTATGAAAAAAAGGCATTAGTATATACTATTTCAATAGTTCAATACTTATTTTTATCATTGTAGTTATATTTTAAGGTAGTGATCCTTTCCACATGGTTGTAGCCCTTTTGTAATTGAGTAGGTATCTCTGGAAAGTGAGCCTAAATGCATGTGCATTCCCAAACATTGTAAGATAATATTTTTGCAGAGCATTATCTTTTGGATATCATCCTCATCATGGTTTATTCCCTAACAGGGTTTCCATGATAAAATTCTTGTGTTCTGGCATTGTGATTATTTTATTTATGTCCATGCTTATTAATTTTACTTTTATGTAATAAGTGGTTTGTGGATCATAATAGTTAAGGTTAAAATTTATTGAACACTAATTCACCCTCCTCTCAGTGTTCCCTCATTCCAAAAATTGGTATCGGAGATAGGTCCCTTGGAGGAATCCTAACAGCTTGAGGGTGATCTAGGAGGAAGGAATCGATTTAGGTTTGCATGAACAACCCATAGTTGTATTGGATGATCTTGATCATTCTAAAGATGAAGTACAGGGGTTGCGGATGAATCTCAGAGAATATTTTCATTAAGACATTGAAAGTACATATGAAGAAATCCAAGATGAAGAGAAGGGAACTTTGTAAAAATTTAAAGAAAAAGGATATTGAGAGATCAAATGATGATCAATTAACTCAAGAATTAAAGGAGAAGACTAAAGAATGTGAGAAGCTTAAGCAAGAGAATGCAGTCATGAAGCATGAGATGAAATCTATAGTGATGAAGATGGCCAAAGAGATTGAGGAAAGGAAGAAGAATGAAGAAAACCTAAGTTAGTCCTTAAATGAAAGATTTGATGAATGCAATAGACTTGTTAACTTGCAGGAGTCCAAGGATATTGAGGAAGAACTAAGAGAATAACTTATTATTACAAATGACTATAAGGAGAAGTTTATGATCAACACTGCAAAACTTGATTCATTACTTGAAAGTTAGAGGACCATAAGTGACAAGAGTAGTCTTTGATTTGATAAAGGATAAAGTTCCAGATCTGATTAAGACAAGCCTAGATGTGAAAATAAGAACACCAATAAGATTTCCACATGACAACCTAATGCTCAAAGGACCAGTTGTAAGTGTTATATTTGTAATAAATTTGTTCACAAAGCCATGTATTGTAGAAATAGGATGAATCGTAATGGTGCATCTTTTTTGAGTCAATGTTTTAAATACAATAGACATGGTCATAAGTCAAGTGAGTGTAGAAGTGTTGTGAACAAATATTTCAACAAAAAACAAACATTAAGTGTTATGCATGTAATGAAGGAATGTTTTATGCTTCAAATGTAATAGATTTGGACATGTTGCAAGGAACTGGAGGACTAATAATATGACCAAGAGAGGTATGGTAGACAAGAGAATAAATAAGTAGGTAAATGATAAAGGAAAAGAAATAATAGACGTGGAATAAGTTTGGAGGTAGAAAAAGAAGACATGGGTGAAGAAGAGTAAGGAGGACACAACTGAAGTGTATGTGCCTAAATCTGGTGCTAGCAATTCCTCTTGGAATTAAGTTTAGGCCTTTATCCTAGGGGAGCTTGCATAAAAATCTTATGAAACCCCCTATATATGTTGATTCCCTAATATGAAAGGCATGGAGATGTAATATTAATTTGTCACAAAAGTTTTGAAGTTAATCTAGAAGATATTTGATAGGATTTGGAGATCCATAGTAGGTTTCTGTAAATCAACTAGTGAACTGGGTACTATGAACAACTTAGGGTTTGAAGCATTTATGTCACCTAAAATTTAGTTCTACAGAGCACAAAAGGTGATTTTTGGCACTCCTTTGTCAATTTACATTTGAGAAAACAAGGAGAAGAAAAGCTCTACAAGATAATTCAAGTGAGATCAAAGTGATTATTCAAGGTAATTTTTATGCAAAATCTCATTCGGTAAAAGGTATTCATTTGCACATATCTTTATAATTCAAATATTTCAAGATGAATAAACCTATGATTGTAAATTTTACAAAGAGGCCCCACCCAAATTTAAGAAACATCCCTTTAAGTCAGTTGAGGTGGAGCCTATGGGTGCATTTTTGAATGTGTTGTATGGTGTTTTGGATCTTGAAGATGTAAGGGCATACATTCATGCCAATATGGAGGACCTGGGTACTGACCAAATGAAATATTTGTACAATGTTGAGATTATAGGAAAGGATGGTAAGCTGAAGCTTGAAGTCAAATCCCTTGAAGACATGAATTTTGGTCAATACGCTAGTTTTTTGTTTATAGAACATGATGAATGGATATGTTATGTACTGAGAAGGGTAGGTGACGAGTTTATGTACCTCAAAAAACCATTCAATATCACAAAGGAGGTCATACATGTAGTAACATGATTATATGCATCCATTGGAATACCTATTTTAAAATCAATTAAGAGTCAGACAATAGTTATAGATGCAACCATTTTTAAGCCTGACAAAAGAGAAATGAAATCAATAGAATACTTGAGGATAATGTAAATTTTTTATCAATGGTGATAGAGTACAAGGTATATCATAGTATCAAAGAGAATTTAATGTATGGCACTACAATTTACACTGCTTATTAGATGTTTAAGGAAGATAAAGAGTTTGACCTATGTGAAGTGTCAAGGGGACAGTTGATAGAGAACCCGGAGAAGATCAAGAGGGACAAGAACACATTCAATTATGGTAATCCGATCTTCTACATATTCTTTTATTTTATGAATGAATTCCTAGTGTTGGTCTAGTTGATTGTTCTGGTGATAGACTAGTAGCAGTTCAAATCAGAGAAATGATGTATGGAATGGAAAAAAAGTTGAAGACATGTGCATTATGGGGATATTTCAAGGCATCTCAAAGAATGACGCAATATAGAGATAGAATTCCTCAGTCCATAGTGGAAAGATATCAAGATATAATCTATTTTATGGTTGATATAGATCAAAACCTCATGAAAGCAGATAAACCAAGAACATCTTGAATTATGCCAATGAGATATGAAGTAGAGGAGAAAATACTAAATGTATATGCTCAATATTTGTTGAGAAAACCTATTGATCCTAATGAGAAGATATTTGGGACATATGCAAAGAAGGATCTCAAGTTGCATTTGGAGATGAAGAAACCAGAGATAGAGATGAGAGTGAGGAAGAAAGTGGAAGGCCTTGTAGAATACATGGGCATCCCAGTTGAGAAGATCAGGGAAGAAAGGAAAAGGAATCAACAAGAATTTGTTGAGAAACTTGTAGAGATTATTGTAGCTACAATCAAACCCTCACCTGCTAAGTCTAGGAAACCAGAAGTTCTATACCAAAGAAACCAGAAGTGAAATCACTAGTGAAAGAAGGAAAAGAAAAAAGAAAAAAGAGAAGGAAGAATAATTGATCATTAACGATGATGAGGAAACATAATCAGATGATGATATGAAGAAATTAAATCAAAACAAGTCTAAAGTTTTACGAATTCCCAAGTCTAAACCATCTGATGAAAAAGAACAAGGAAAAAGGATAGACTTGAATGTGATAAACATGGTATGTGAGTGAATGATGTAATGAAGAGAATTACATTTCATGCAAACCTAAAGCCATTTTCAAAACTCTTTGAAAAATTTGATGATGAAGGGAAGAGTGTTCTTGAAGAGATCATGGTAAGATATCTATATAGATATAAGAACATACTAATTGGAATTGCATCAGAATACCCAAAATCCTATATAACATTTTAGATGCTAGAAAAGCTTATGATCTAGCTGAGGAAAAAAGTTTGAGATAAGTTGACATGTGCTTGGTGATATTTGTAGAAGAATTCAAACAAATTCTTAAGGACTCGGAGAAGGAGTTCAAGAGAAAAATTAGAATGAATAAGCTCATGATGGGTAAAACAAAGGATGTGATTGAGGAGACATAAGAGATTATGAAAAGATACCATGAGAGGAATAAATATGAATTCATACCTAATATTCAAGGTGAAATTATTGTAGCTCCAGAACTTGGTCTTCCCCCAACCAATTTTCCTAGTGCTATGGAAGTTGAACAAGTAGAAATTGATGTGATGGATGTTCCTAAACTAATGATAGAGTAAGAGCAGGCGAAAGAGAAGGAAGTGAAGAAAGAGAAAGAAGAACAAGTGGGGTTTACTCATCCTCTAACCTAAACTTATTTGACCATAGAGGAACCTAAGGAAACAGAAGAAAGTAAGACATATGAGGTGAAGGACATGAGAGAAAAATTAAAGGGAAGAGACACTGCTAAGGTAGTTAAGGAATTTAGTGCAGTGAAGGAAGAACAAGGAGCATTAGCTACATTAGCTCCAACTAACTTACAAGTGGCAGAAGAATTTTTTTTCTTATTCAATGGCCACATATTAGTTTTGAACAATCTCAAACAGAGATGGGACAAAGAGATGAAACTACTAAAGACCATTTGTGTAGACATATTCAAAATGATGTAAGTTAGTAAATTTTTGTATGTATATATGTGGGTGTATATATATTGGATCGAGTTTTGGCATATGGATTCCTATGTTTTCCATTTATGTCAAAGGGGGAAACTAGGGTAGTGAAAAATGTGCACAAATGTACATAGAAATAGCTCATGGGGAGTCTTGAAAATCTTTTTGAATTTTTGGTGTGCATATTTAGTTTTGACACTTAGTCATTTTTCACTAAGTGTTGCCATAAATTCCAAAGGTGGAGATTATTGGAAAGAGACACTGCATATATTATTTGGTGTTGTTATTGATGGCAACCAAAGTCAATTTACACATCCACATTGTAATAGAAGGTTTGTAGTAAGTTAGAAGAACAGGGTATTTTACTAGTATTTAGTATTTGGTTTGGTGAAATTTTCTAGGTTCAAATTTTTAGTTGCAGATGTAGGGGAATAATTTTGATTGTCTGAAGATGCTTATTACATATTTTTTTGGTTTGGTATTACATGGTGTAAAATTCAGATGGATATGTGTATCAGTATTACGTTTACCAGTCAGAGCAGCCGACCTGTGTGGAAAAATATTTTTGTAGATGTGGTAAATCATTTGTGGTGATAAATTATGTGTTCTAATGGTGGATCCAACATGTATAGAGGGATTTGGATGATCTTTTTGGTCTAAACTAATATTTGAATTTCAATTTGGCCGAATTGGTCAACATGATACACATTTTCCTAGGACATTTTTGAGATGATGTGGTGCGATCAAATTTTTTTGTGGACCTATAAAATAAATTTTTTAGGGTTTGAAAATGTGTTAGATGCATGTGAGAAGTGTGAAAGTTGGTTATGTGAAGGAACTTATGCAGGGATTTGAGATGTAAGCTTTTGATTAGCCAAGAATAGTGATATAGGGAAGCCAGAGATAAAGTGTATTAGATCATTATTTTGTGCTTATGTGAAACTATAAATAGGAATTATTAGATTCCATTTCAGTAGTTCAATACATCTTGTGATCATTGTAGTGATCTTGTGTCTAGTAGTGAGGCTTTCCATAGTGTTGTAGCCCTTTTGTAATTGAGTAGTGAGCTCTAAGCAGTGACTCTGAATGCTTTTGCATTCCCAAACATTGTAAGACAATATTTCTATAGAGTATTATCTTGTGGGTCTCATCCCCACTATATTTGTTTTTCCCCTAATAGGGTTCCCACATTAAAATTATTGTGTTTTGGTGTTGTGATTACTTCCTTTATGTTCATCCTTATTAGTTTTCCTTTTATGCAATAAGTGGTTTTTGGATCAGAATAATTGAGGTTAAAATTTATTGAACACTGATTTAACCCCCCTCTTAGTGTTCCCTCATTCCAACATGAAATACCAAATAGAATTTATATCTCCCATATGCATATCAGGTCTTAAAACCCAATCTATATCCTCTACATAATCAGTAGAGATGTAAATTAAGTTTTAAAGTTGATGTACATCATACCTTCTAATTTGCACAATCTTAGTTTCAAATAAAGTTTTAAAACCCAATTTACATCTCTCAAATGTAGATCGGGTTTTAAAATCCTATCTACATCCCATGCACAATCAACAAAGATATAAATTGGCTTTTAAAACCTAATTTACATCATACCTTCCAATTTGCACACTTTTAGTTGGAAATCAGGTTTGAAAACCGGATTTGCACATCATACACCGTCATACTAAGTGCGAATTAGGTTTTAAAACCCAAATTTGACAACCTTGCATACTTAGAAATTTTACATCTCCTTCTGAAAAGTCTAATTTTTCTTTACCTTGCACACATGAACTACAATTTTATATATCATAGAATTAAACCTGATTTTGTGACACATCCATTCAAGAGCTAGCCTAGAATTTTTTTTCTTGTAGTATTAGTATTCAGGGGTTGAGTATTTGTATCAAGTGTTGTGCAGATGAGGAATCCTATAACCAATTACTTTTGAATTTTCCATTTTCAATGATTGTTGGGATTGGGTTTTGAAATTGCTCGATTGAATGGATCTTTAATACAAATTTTTTATTAGCTAGCCAATTAAGTATTTTGGTGCCACGTGGGGTGATATTTGGGTAATTTATTCTTCTATTCTAGTGTGGTAAATATGGAAAGAGTGGAATGTGATAATTTTTTGTCATTAGAGTTTGAAGGTGGTGGATTCCATAAGGAAAATTGAGGATGAAATAAATGAAGTGGCTGATGCAAACCAAAAAATTAGAACCAACTTTCATTTTACAAATAGGGAAAATGAAATTCAGAAGAAATGGGGGGGTTTTTAAGGCCAACACCCAATAATATAACAAGTAAAATAAGAAATAGGCATGAGGCTAAATGTGAAACACCATGAGAGGATGTAGACATATTCAAAATGATGTAAGTTAGTAAATTTTTGTATATATATGATATATACATATATATATGATATATACATATATATATATATATGTATATATTGTTGGAAATAATCAAGACTAGCCAAGTTACTGAGAGGGGAGGGGTGAATCAGTAACTCTTAAAACTTTAAATCATTTCTGCACTTGTATATACTTAACCATTCATTTATCT
>MU224358.1:1836363-1862150 GCA_018584345.1 Thuja plicata
GAGTTTATGCCTTTCAAACTACCAACTTTCTTGAAGTAATAAATCCTTGTTTCTCTTCAAAACATTTAGTATCAAATTATGCAATCATTTGTCATTAAAGGATCTAATTTAATGCTGATGTAAATTGCTCATAAATCAGTATATAAACCTTATTAAACCTCTGATATACTTTTGTAATCAATATCTATTCACATATAACAAAGTAGAAACAAATATCATTACCTTATCCTTTGATGTCTTGTTGATGTGCAATAAAACCTTCTGGTCTACAGCCAATTTCTCCCAACTCCTACAACTTCTATCAAACCCACCTATACCATTTTTTAGAGGAATGTATCCTCTACTTATAAACAAAAGAAGTCAAGATTTTGAGGCAGTTACATACCCCAAAATTCTATTAGACCAAAACTGCTCAAACTGTCATAACTGATTTTGACCGATTGTGGTCGACATTGTTTTTCTCTGTACACACATCTGTTATAAAAAAAACTAACTCAGACCCACTTGAGAGGACACAGATCCCTTTATGATAAGGTACAATAGTTGGTATCTAACTGATCAAAAATCCTATCGACTTTCACATAGACTAAACCTATTTTTTTTATAACTGCTTCTTAATTAATATGAACATTAAGTCTTAATTGTGTAACACTTAAGTGCATCTCTCAAATTTGTTTAGAATAATGTTGAAAGACATTAAATAAGATAATTTTATGATTTTAACCATACCATATGTCCATTAGACATTAAGAGATCATATACATCAATTATTGACATCAATGACAACAATCAAAGATCAAATACCAAGGGTTCAACATTTTCTTCCTTCCAATAATGAAATTTTATCGTCCTTCTGCAAAGATTTAACCATTTTATCATTATATGATTTTAAAAAAAATTCATACTTTTGGTTTAAGTTTTCAAAAGCATCCTTTTTATTTTTAGCTACCTTCAAGATTAAATTAGTAGTCTGGAAAGCAAGGTTAGCTGCCTCCACACCTGAGGTGTCAGAAACTCTTTTTATGATGAGGCTACCGGTATCTGATCATCTTCTTTTATTCTCTTTCTATATTTCTTCTTCAAAGACCATATTTCTAATGATGCATGATCTTAACTAAAATGGTCACCAATTGATGTTCCAGTATTGTTCAAAGGTTTAGCTTCCTTCCTAACAACATAAAAAACAATGGCATCAACCAGGTTCCACTAGGGTAAGATAAGGATCCTCCTTTTCCTTACCATTTCCCTGCCCTCTTTAGGGGTGATCTTATCAAACTTATTAATCATCTCTTGTTTGATTTCCTTTTCAATGTTCTCTTTTCTTTGATCTGGATGAGCTTCCTACATCTTATGGCATTTATCATTGAGCTCATCAATATGAGTTCTCCATATAAATTGAATAAAGGCACCAGCCTTAACAAAATTATCATCTGAAAGAAACTCTTCACTGGCTTGTTTGGTTATAGGGTCCACCTCCTTCCCTGCAAAATCTGCCACAATGAGATCCAAAGTTGTATGTCTAGGTGCCTCTGGCACTCCTTCCTGTAGCTCTTGTGTAGTGACAAAAACCTGGCATGTGTTTCCCATTTGGCCCAATTGCTTAGCAATAGCTTGGTCATCCATATGTAGAGGGGACTGGGAAGGGGAGTATAACTCACTCACTTTCTCTTTCCTTCCATTTTTTTTTTCTTGGGAGAGGGCATCTTTTGGGCATAGTTATCTGCTAGCCTCTTGTCTTTATGATAAAAAAAATTGTCAATCTTGGGCATAATTGCACTATACCCCCTTCTCTTATAAACTACATAGTTTCCAGGTGGGATTACCCTTCCCTGTGTAAGTTTGCTCATAATAGCCTTAGCCTTTTCTGGTTCAATTTCCATTACTTTCTCTTTCTTCTCATTGAGATTTTGCATGATAACTTCAAAAAATGTCATAAGGGACTCAATCTTTTTGGCCCAAGGTGAAAATTCCTTCAAAGGATCATACGACCTATCAAAATCATGGACAAAATCTAAAGACTTCTTATACACCAGCCACTTTTCTTTCATGACCTCCTGGTCATTTAGATCAAAAATATTTATAATAATGTCCTCTGGGAAATTGAATTGGTGTTCTAGTGCTAAGCACTTATTCCTCTTCCTGAACATATCCATGATGAAACCCTCATTATGTGCACATCTTGACACAAATTTCGCTAGATGGTATGGCTCAAAATATTTGTCAAATTGTGTCCATCCACCTTTCGTGATGATGAAATGGTGAGCTCTGGTGAGGGTGGGGAAAATACTTCCCTTTATCTTTCCTGTGAGGACTTCCTGCAATCCTCCCATTTGCCTCAGAATTTCTGCTATGCCTATTTTCAAAGGCACTCTATAGGGAAGAACATTGGGGGTTCCTCTTAATCCATAAAACCTGATAACTGTAGAGATAGGGTACAAAATGAGATCTCCCCAATTGTGAGCAATTATCAGTTCTGGGGAAAACTCCATAGGCCTCAATAATCTTATCATATCTGTGTGGATCCTAGGATTATGTTTGCATAATAGTGACTTAAACATAGCAGCAAAAACTCTATCAAAATATACATAGTTAGCTTCTTTTCTATCCTAGGATAGATCAACACTCCACAATTGGATAGGCAAATCCTCATCATCTTGGAACTTAGTGAGGTCCATCTTTTCCTCAAAGATATCAGCACTATTAAATAGAAACATGTGCATCATAAGAGAATACCACTCCATTGGCTTGAGTATATTACTATCTTTGATACCTATTAAACCTTCATGCATTTTTTAAGCAATATAAGAAGCATAGTCAAAAAATACTGATAGGTGGGGATGTAGAATCTGAACCACCATGAGCATCATATGAACATATATTGTCGCTTCTTCCTCTTCTCCTAAAACTAGGCACATGTCACTATACATTTTTCTACCTTTACCATTGAAGTAGTCTAATTTGAATGGCTCTAGTGTGTTTGGGCCCACAACAATCAAATCCCCTATTTTGTTAGAATACCCTTTCAGAGCCTCATTCCTGTAATACTCCTTTTGAGTCTGGTATACCTCTTTAAAGTAATTGAAATCAATATCATCCATTTGTATTGATGAGTCACTTAATTTGAAAATTCTTCTGATCTCATCGGTTGTGACAGTCAACAACACATTTCCCTCTATATCCCTTACAACCCTAGATACTCTATCATAAGTGTTGGCTATCAAAGTGAACAGGTCTATGTCCATAAATACCCCAGGTATTATCAATTTTCCCACATCCAAATCCCATATGTTACAATCTAGGGAGTGAGCATTTCTCTGGCTGTAAGCAGTTCTAAACAAACTTAAACCATTTATACTGGTTTTGAGATCTTTGGCCCACCTTCCTGAGTCATATAAACCCTCTCCTATTTTGAAGCGGGGATGTATTGGAAATATTCTCTTAATTTGGGTAGCATCACCCGTGGATCCTTTTAACCGCTGTAGAAGGTCCTCTCTCACATTTATTTTTTGATAATCTATCTCTCTAGAGAGTTCAATCCTAGGGGCCATTTTAAACCTAGGGATTTTTACTGAAATGAAATTCAGACTTAAACAATAATTCTAAGAGATTTTCAAATTTCAAATCTCACTAGAAGTATGAATTTCTACAGTATCAGAGAAATCTTACTCGTTCTGCAATTCTGTCGCAAGGAGATGAATATCATTGCAATTCCATTCTTCACTTGAATGATTCTGGTGAGTTATGGTGGCTTCAAGTCAAATTAATAAATTATATGGCCTTAATCAAATTAGTCTTTTGCGTTGAATTCAACTAAAGTGGCCACATGTTTTGCAATCAATTATCTTGTTTCAAAACCCGAGGCTTAATGGCCCACTGATGCTCATTTTCATAACTTTGAATTTGAACCATAGATCTCAAACAACATCTCCTTCATCTGATGGCTCTCATCTTTTGATGGAAACAACTATTCATCTGGGAAACGTGTCAGCATGATTTGATCTCTTAAATGCTAGATCTTGTGCACTTTTTCTTTAAGTGATCAAGTCAACCGTCCGATTATCCTTAACTCAGCCACAGTTATTCCGCCTTGAGTTTACTGACCGCGGCTACGGTGTCATCCAGTTGGACACGTGTCAACATGGCTTAATGGCTTAATCACTAGATGTTGACCACTTTTTCTTTAAGCCATGAAGCAAGCCATGTGATCTTTTCAAATTTACAGTCTTTATAACGAGACCTCTGCGCTGCACAAGACCCACCTTTTATGCCACGCATCACCACAGCTTAATCGCTTATCCATTAGATCTCTATCACTTTTCCTTTAAGTGATTAAGTTGACCATTGATTCTTTCTATACGTGATCTTCCTTTAATCCTTCCTTTATGATCTCAGTCAGACCCACTACGATACATGGCATCACAACTTAATCACTTAAGTGATAGATTTTGATCAGTTTCTCTTTAAGCAATTAAGTGAGCTGTTAGATCTTCAACAAATTCTCCAACCTTTAACCTGCAATCAGCTTCACCTTTAGTGGAATACATGTCACCCTCTGGACACACATCAGCACTACTTAATGGCTTAGATGCTAGATTATGGCAATATTTGAGATAAGCGATTAAGAAATCTGTCAGATCAGAATCAAATTGTCTGTACTTTAACCAATGCTTTCTCAGAATACCCGGGTCCACCAACTACCACATGTCAACACCACTTAATCGCTTAGCTGATAGATGTCATGCATCTTGCCTTGAAGAGATTAAGCCAACCATTGGATCCTTCTAAGCTTTAATCTCTTTTATATTGCCTGCAATAGGACCCAAATCAATCCTTTTGACACGCGTTGGCACCGCTTAATTTCTTATATGATAGATTTCATGCATCTTGAGATTAAGCAATTAAGTCCACCATTTGATGAAACAAGATCTGCCCAATAATTAACTGAGAACCTTTACGATCATCAGACCCACCAAAGACACATGGCATCATGGTTTAATGTCTTATATGATAGATGTCATTTACTTTGCAATTAAGCCATTAAGTGGACCATTAGATGAAAAGAGACTTGCTTGACAGATAATGGATTTATCTAAAACATACATAGATTTTGAACTTAGGAAATAATATAGGACCATGGCATTAGGATTGAAAACTTAAATAATAAAGACATTTTTAAAAATGAACCCACTTGATACATGAACTTAAGTGACAAAAGGTAACTCAAAATTAGAAACTAGTTCAACGCTTAGGGTTTTGAGACCAAAATTTATACTTTTAAGGATGATACAAGGGTTTTTGGGCATTTTAGATAGGTTAAGGGTTTAAACAATACTTGCAGAGGCATAAGAACAATTTCAACCATGATTTTAAACCCTTTGAACACAAGCAAGACAGGAAACTTCAAAATGTTACAAGGTTGACTCAAGAACATGAAATATTACCAACAGTGGCTCTCTCTGAGGATGCTTAAACAACATATTATAGCAAGGATCATAGATCTATGGGGAGGCAGACCACAACCCAAACTAACCTATAACCAGATAAAAACACACAACAAAAAGAAACACACTTGTACATATGATACATGGTACTATGCATGGAACAAAAGAGCTAATTGAAGAAATTTTTTAGGAATTGTCCATGCACTGGCAATTCCTATTCTTCATTGTCCATATTCTTAAGGAAATATGAATCCTTTCCAAAACTCTGAGATATGACAAAAGGCCCCATCCATAGTGACTCAAATTTTTTATGCTTACCTTTGTTTTCAGCCCTGGTATTCCATTGCAATACAAAATCACCAGGATGAAACTTTCTTTCATGTGCTCTTCTGTCAAAAATATATTTCATTTTTTTTTGCAATTTGACATTTTCCTTTTGTCTTTCTCTCCTTATTTCATCCAATTCTACCAATTGAACCATTCTTTCTTCCATAGGTTCAGAAACTTCAATCTCTTCATCTTGGATAAACTTGTAAATTGGGAGCAAGTTATTAATAGGCATCCTTGATTGAACACCATAGACCAAATCAAAGGGAGATTTTCTAGTGGCTTTCTTGACAGTGATCCTGGCTGCCCATAAGGAAAGTTTTAGCTTCAGATGACAGGCTCTTTTATTTTCCTCCAAGGTCTTTTACAAAATTTGTAAGATACTTTTATTGCTGGATTTTGCTTGACCATTAGCTTGAGGATGGTAGGGGGATGAATAAGACATAACAATTCCCATATTGGAGAAAAAATCAATAAATTCTTCAGACCTGAAACACATGGAATTATCCATCACCAACTTGAGGGGCACACAAAATCTGGTGATCACATTGTCCATCAAGAATTCAATTACCACTGTGCTTGTTGCTCTTTTGGTTGGAATTTCCTCTACCCACTTTGTGAAATAATTAGTTACTAACAGAATCCAACTATGGCCTCCACTTGATTTCTCAACAAATTCTCATATGAAGTCCATTCCCCACATAGCAAAGGGGGATTCTTCCACTACATGATTCAACAGTAATGCTCCTGAATACTTCATTTTGCTTGAGAATCTTTGGCATGGCTCACATTTCCTAACCAAAGTGTAAGCATCTTGGAACAAACAAGGCCAATAATAGCTAGCCCTTAGAATTTTATGAGCTGTTGATCTGGAAAAATAGTGCCCTCCACACATTCCAGCATGCATTTCCTTCAACATCTTCTTTGATTGACCTTTGTCAAGACATAACAACAGGATCCCATCTCTGTTTTTCCAAAATAAATCACCATGCAAAAAAAGATATTTTTGAGCATGTAATCTTCAACTCCTCCTATGGTTATCACATAGGTTATCTGGACACTTAGCATTTTTCAAAAAATATACAATATTGGCATACCAATACTTGTTAAGCAATTCTCACTTGTATCAACATTGTTGACCTGGACTAAATCAAAATTTTGTTATGTCATCAACTTTTCCAATCCTAGTCCTCTCATGAACTTAGTGATATGTATGTCCAAATCAAACTCTTGAATTTTGTTTATCCATTTGCATCTTTTCCCTGTTACCCCATTCTGAACAAAAATTTCCTTAACAGCAACATGAGGAACATAAGCATTTACCTTTGCACATACCAAATATGGCCTAAAAGCCTTGACTACATTTACCAAAGCATAGGCTTGTTTCTCCATCAACTGATATTTTAACTCAGCTAATTGCAATGACTTGCTGAAAAATACAATGGGGTGTTCAAATCCCTCACCATCCTTTTACAATAGGACTACTGCAATAGTATGGAAGGAAGCAAACGTGAACAAAGAAAAGGGCTTTGTATAATCAGGGGACACTAGGACTGGTGCTTCTTGGATAGCTTTCTTTATTTTTTCAAAGGCTAACTGTGCCTCTTGGTCCCATTAAAACTTTAGATTTTTCTTTAGCAACTTTACAATGGGTTTAACCAGTTCTGCAAAGTTAGCAATAAATCTCCTGATAAAATTAATTTTCCCTAGGAATGATTGTATTCCCTTTTAGTTTCTGGGAGGAAGTACCTTTTGAATGGCTTCAACTCTTTCAGGATCTATCCTTAATCCCTCCTTTGATACTATGTGGCCTAAAAGTTTCCCCTCAGTAACAACACAGTGACACTTTTTTGGGTTCAAAGACACCCCATATTCTAGTGCTTTTACGATCACTTTCTCCAAGTGGTTGCAATGATCCTCTGCCCTGTTTGAAAAATTTGTCAAATAATCTTGGTATACTACCATCAAAACATCTATAAGGTCTTTGAAAGCCACATCCATGGCCCTTTGAAAGGTTGCACCAACATTTTTCAAACCAAATGGCATGCGAGCATACACATAAGTGCCCCAGGGAGTAGTAAATGTTGTTTTGAATTGCTCAGATTCTTTGACTAATACCTGATTTTACCCTAAAAACCCATCCATCATAGACAATAAATCACATCCAGTGACTTTATGCAACATATCCTCCATATTTGGAAGTCCATAGTTATCGTTTAATGAGGCCACATTGAGGTTCCTGAAATCAACACATAATCTTATGTCCCCATTCTTATTTCTTACAGGGACTAGGTTAGAAACCCATGATGAATGTCTTATTGGCTGAATTATACCTGCATCTCTTAGTTTCATTAGTTCAACCTGTATTTTGGTAGCCAGCAGTGGATTAATAGGCCTTTGTTTTTCTCTGAATGGTTTTATACCCTCTTTCAGAGGGATATCATGCTGGAATAAGCCTGTTCTGTAAGCCTTCAAATCTTCATAAGACCAGGCAAATACAATCTTGTACCTTTTCAACAGTCTTATCAAATTTAGTCTCACATTTCCATCTAACTTTTTACCGATATAGACCAGTTGGGGAGATGTTTCAAATCCCAGGTTAACTTCTTCTAGATCCTCTGCCTTTGCATTGGATTTTTGAGTCATATAATTGTCATTTATGTGGAACATGCCTTGCAACTCAACCAACCCTTGGGGAATGTGATTAGTAGCCAACTGGATAACTTCTTGTTCAAATATATATTCCTTATCATCCACAACTATTATCAAAGACTCACAATCGATTTTCTGACCATCATATTGATCTACACACTGAATAAACCTAAGGATATCATCATCATCCTCAAATACTTTCCAATTGTGAATATTGTTAGGGACTGTAGGTCTACTTTTTATTTCAACTATATACATTCCAATAAGGGTAACATCATTATTTTTTAGGTCAACATTTTCTAGGAAATCTACCATTATGTTATTGGATCTCTCTATCCATAGGATATTGAAGGCATCAAAGAATTCTATCCTATCCTAGACAACATACTTGTACAATTTTAATCTGCCAACTTTAGCAGCATAATATTCCCTTATCTAAGAATAATTAACTGAGAATCCCCATGGACTTTTAAACATTTAATACCATGCTTGATAGCAATATCCATTGCCAAGATTAAGGCTTCATACTCAGAAGTATTATTTGTACAATGAAAAGTCAGAAGGAAAGAGTATTTGAAGGTGATACCTGATGGGGAAATAAACAAAACTCTAGCTCCTGATCCTTCCTTAGAGCATCCACCATCAAAATACATTTTCCATAGTCCATCTTGTTGCAGCAGAAATTCATCCAAAATTGAGTAAGTGTTCTTTAATTGGGGCTTAATCTTTTCCACAACAAAATTTTCCATATCAACATCTATACAACAATTTAGTTGGTCAAGTAGAACCACCTCCACCATGATAGGTGACCGTGGTTGTCTGTACAACTTGACCTCATTTCCATTTTCATGGATGGTTGCATAGGATAAATCTAATTGCATCTTTCCACATACTGTTGCAGCCCACTATCTTGACAAAAGCATACCATAATATGGTTTAGTGTCAACAACCACTATATCCATTCTGTAAGTTGCTTCAGGGAAAGCAATAATTTTCACCTCAATGTATTTTAGTGTTCCTATCACATGAAATTCACTATTGTCCATAGCATAACAACTTCTAGTAGATGTGGTGACCTGAGTCCCAATTAATTCATGACATAATAAGACATCACATTTGTTGCAGCTCCATAATTAATCATGAAAGTTTTTACCAAGAAACTATTAACCATTAAGGTGACATAGAGTGGATCAACAGATAATGGTTCTTGGGTGATTATGTTTCCAATGCAGATATTGGAAAATTCTTTGCTTTTTTCTTTACCTTTCACTTGTGTACTATCCACTCTACTATTATGTGGTGTCAAAGGTATTTTCTCTTGGTTGGGAACATATACATCATCTATCCCTCTTAAAAGTGCTAGAGAAACTTCTTTGTGCTCCCTTATTTTCAACATCTCCATGAGTGGGTCTGAGACTTTCATTTGGGTCAGAGCATATTTCATGTCAAAAAGGGGTAATTTAGAGGACATGTCACTCATCTTTTTCACTTTCTTGGATTTCTCATTAGGTACTAGTCCTCCTTTTCTTATTCCCTTTCATCATGATCAAAAGAAGGTCCTTCTTGTTTTTCACTTTATTTTCCTTGACATGAGAATCCTTATTAACTTGAGGTGAATCTTTTCTGACATAGACAGGGGTAGACTTTCCGTAAGCTGGCTGCACTATTCTATTTCTCAGGTTGTATGCATTTGTTTCTTGATTAATTGCTGCAACAGTCAAAGATCTCTTCTCATCATCAGTGGGAGTCTTAAAATGAGAATGTGAGTTGTCACTTCCCACTGCATTTATAGTTGCTTGTGAAACATTGTCAACCTGATCACTTTGATAGGGTGGCTTCTGTGATTGATATTCAAAAAAAGAATTATTTTCTATACACAAATTATCAGAAGATGATCCAACATCAGAAAACCATGGGTATGGTTTCTTTACTGTGAACATATTTATGGTAGGGCCTTCTTGTTCTCTTTCTTCTATTTGATCAAACAAAGCATGGGCTAGTACACAGTGATAGGAAGAATGTGGAATATTGCAAGCATCACACCAGGGAGTGTTCTCAACATAGTTGGCACTATTCCTTTTTAGGGGATCTGGGGTTTCTTTGTCTTTTGGGTTATCTTTTCCATCAGGGACTAGTTTTCTATTGTTCCAATTTGTTTTATAAGGGTAGTCTCTCAGGTTAGGCTATTTATCAAATCTTTAGTTAGTGTAATTATTATCACGATACCCTCCTCTATCATTTTTATCCATTTTGGTAGCAAGGTCTTTCACTACACTCACTAGTTTATCTACTGTATCATCTTCTTTGACATTTTTGTTGGCTGATCCCTTTTCCTTCCAAAGTTTATTGTCTTCCCTCTTCCCAAATTTTCCTAATACTCTCCTATTACTTTAAATGTCAATAGCTATCTTAAACGCATCTCTTAAAGTAGTTGGGTTCTTATCTCTGAGTAAATAGGACATTTTACCATTAGCAACATTGATATAAGTGGTAAGACATACTTCCTCATCTAACCTTAAGAAAATTTTATTCATGGCCTTTTGAAATCTATTGTTAAAATTAGCCATACTCTCATTAGGGAACTTTTTAATGTTATTGAATTCATTTAACATGTATCCAAAATTTACATGTTCTCTATACTGTTCCCTAAAAGACTTTAAAAATTCATCCCAAGAAGCAATACTATCATTTGGTAAATTTCTGAACCAATCCCTAGCATCTTCGGTCAATGATTGAACAAAAAGCTTCATAATGACATCCTCATTTTCAATTTCAAAGTCAGTTATCTTATCACTAAAAGCTTTTAAATGCTCCTCACAAGTAACAACATTATTTCCTGTGAGCTTGGGGATTGTATCTCTTACCTCATTGGGGATCACATTAGGGTGACCAGGAATGCCTTCAAAGAAGAGAGCTTTGTATGTGTTTATATGGACAGGTCTCCTTTGGAAATTTCCAAGCACATTGTTGTCACCTAGTCCAGTGGCTCCTCCTTGATTTTGAACAGGTGAGGGAACACTTTGTTTGAGGTTGGAGACTTGAATGCTTGGGCCAAAACCAACAAGCTGAGCATTTGAGCCATAAATTTTAGCATTTGAATTCAAACCAGAAGGTTGTAGTTTAGGATTAGCCCCTTGATTATTTGAGATTGGGCCAGTAGATTGGTTTTGTTTTCGTGTCCCATGATCAACTGGAATAGAGCTACTTGTAGAAGTGTTAGTAGTAGAATGCAGAAAAACTATCTTCATTCTCATATCGGCTGCAACAACCTCTAATTGTAATTTCTCTAGTTGTTTGGCAAGGTCCTCCTTAGCTTTCCTAGCTTGTTCAAGTTCAATATCAAATTGAGACATTCCTACAGGGATGGTCAAGTTTTTCTTAGGATCCTCTATAGTCCCACCAAAAACCTTTTTCTTACCTTTGTTGGGAACCTCCTTTATATTTGTCTTAAGCTTTGCATTCTACTCAATCTCATATGGGAATAGTTTCCTGATGACAGACCCTTCTTTCTCAAATTCATCCTTGTCAAGATTTGATATTTTATTTAGGGCTTTGTTCCTTAAATCGTCAAGGTTACCAAACAATTCTGGATTCAAAACTTTAACCTCTCGACTTAGGCTTTTAGCCTTGAGTTCATTCTTTCTATTCTCAGCTAAGAGCTCTTCTCTTTCTAGTAGTAAGTCATACAAATTTTGTCCATGTTTCTTCTCCAATTCAGCTATTTCCTTTTCTTGTTCTTTCTTTCTCCTTCTTAACTCCAGAACCTCATCCTGCAACTTATCAGAATCATATGACGTTGTTTCAGCAGCAAAAGTCTCTTTTGATGGAGCAAGATTTTTCTCTGTAGGGAAGAAACCTATATCAGTATTTTCTCCTTCCTTGAAGGGATCAAAATTGGCATTAGCTCTATAAGTGTCAATTGGTCCCATGGGTCCTTCATCTTCAGATGAATATGAATTTCTTTATGGAGTTGGGGTCTCCATCCTTCCCTTAGAAGTGTGTTGGGATTCATGTTTGGACATACCTCTCTTGGACCATTGTTTTCTTTGGGGTGTACAGAGCTATTCTCCAACATCCTTTTTAGGATTTTCTCTAAAATAGGATCTAGTATTCCTTTGTCTACTCATCTTTCAGAATAGACAAATATATTCAACACATTTAATGTGTAACACTGGAGTACACACAGGTGAGAGTCGCCACCTCTTTTTAGAGGACAAATATATAAAATGATTAAGTACCTTGTCCTAACCTAGGTTTTATTTTATAGATATAAGTCCAAATGAAACTTGAAAACTAAGTTTCTTGATAATTCCTCACCTGATAATCTCAAGAAAATGATTCTCCACTATCTGTATTACTACAAATCTTCTCCACCTAGTGGATTTTCTTTGAAAAACAAATACGGGATTAGAGTAGAGGCTTTACAATTACCAGTCACTCCATTTGAGACAACATTTGTATCATTTTCAGGACCAAGACCTTCAAATAGTGTGCAATGAAAGATAAGAAGAATAAACTTGCTTTAATGATTATGAGGAACCATAGACTTATTCTCAATATTTCAAGGACTAACTCTTTTATGAACATGACTCTAGAACATTAAAATATCCCCAATAGACTCGCTAGTTTGTTAGCTCTTTTTCTTTTAGAATCAATATACTGCAGTAAATGCTTGACTCTTTGTTTCCCAATTCCGATTCATACAGGGAAAAGGCTAATTAACAAGGAAAATATTCCTTCTACACTTTGGGCTCCACAAACCTAGGAAGGTGCACCTTCAATAGACTACTGGATTTCAGCAAATCTGATAGTGGATTAAGGATTCATGACCCTTCTTCTTTTTAGGCCACTTGGCATAGGAAGGATAACCTATTGATTCTCTATTCAAGGAATCACTAT
This sequence comes from Thuja plicata, assembly GCA_018584345.1. Taxonomy (NCBI): domain Eukaryota; kingdom Viridiplantae; phylum Streptophyta; class Pinopsida; order Cupressales; family Cupressaceae; genus Thuja; species Thuja plicata. The sequence continues at coordinate 1,849,683 of MU224358.1, forward strand.
GATGAATTGTATTCAAAACAATTATCTAAACATGTATGTTCTTAGATAATAGAAAGTAAAAGATTGATTAATATTTGATTGATTTGATGATAATAACTACTTATCAGAACTTGACCAGTGCCTAATCCTGGGCCATATAGTCACAATAAAACATACATCAACTAGAGATAATTAATTGAAACAAAAGTAAAACTTCAGGAAGACTACCTTATAGACTATCCTCTCAATCTCAAACCTTTGTATCAAATTCTTGCATAAACCTTAACCCTCTGTAACTATTTGCAAGATTTAAACCCTCCTTGAAAGCAACTCACAAATAATAACATAGCTACCTTATAACTAGTGTATTTAAAATTCCTTACAAATTAAATATACAAGAGCTGAAAGTAAATGCAAAAAGACATCAATGATCTGAGACTGGAAATTACATTGTATTTTATTAATAACTTTGATCTCAATACATATAGAATGACTGAAATCTTAAAACTTAGACACAATTCAAAAGTCTACCTTGCAACTTTGATTTTACCATCTTTTACAATATGTTACAATTTGCTACTTATAGCCAACACTAGTCATCTTGGAATCCTTAAAGATCAAGGATGCAACAAGCTTCAGATGACTAGGCTAAAAGACAAAACCTATACTACAATAGGACAAAATAACAAGTGGATATAATAACCACTTTTTTTATAGGATACTTCAACTAATTCATTGTCCTATTGCCACATGATGATTGTATTATCCTTGAACTTGCTAGGGGATAGCCATCTAGAATATGTTGTCTTGGGGGCCGGTGATGTAGGATCTCCACTCTCAACTGCATCAACTGCCCTTTTGGGCTTCATCATCCACCTACATATCCTCGCCTTCACCTGGATCAACTATTGTGTATCTGTCCTTCAAGGAAGTATACACCTCATCAATTGGCCAAATGAAGCCAAGGAATTCATCTTTTCTATTATTGATCTCCTTCCAAGTGGTATGTTCCTTCTCAATCTCATCTGACTAGAATGAAAAAAATGATCTGGCCTTGCCCACTATCTCAATTGTCTGAGAAAAAACCAGTGTGCTCTCCAAGGTTAATATGCTCTTAGTTCTAACTACCAGTGCTTCATTCATTTGTTGGTGCCACAACATCTTATCTTTGATATTTCCATTCTTCTTGAAGAGATTTGGGAACATCTCATATCTATCTTGTGAATATTATTTTTTCAAATCCAACACCTTTCTAACAACAATGTCTCTCCTGATATCCATGTCTAAAAGTAATTTGACACATTTGTGGGTGCCAGTCAGGACTATGTTGACATCATTATTCTTCTTGCATGTGGTGTGGAAGAATTTTAATTCCCCTACCTTCCATTTCCACTTATTCACCAACTAGTCCAACTTGTCTTTATTTTCATTATATTCATTTATAATGGTGACAATTTTCTTACCTTGAGCATATATGGAAGCAGGAACTACTTCATGTGTAAAATGCATAAGAGCACTGTGTATCTTATCTACATATTTCTGCTTCACCCATGCCACCACCTCTCTGAAGGCTGCAAATTTCTCCACCGACTCCTTTTGCCTTTAAATTTTTTCTCTTGCAGCTTTTAGCAAGGCCTTTTCTTGTTCAAGCTCTTCTAGTGTGGTAGAAGTAGATGGTGCAGGGGAAGGAGGATAAGTAATTATGGGACTTGATGAAGATGGCTAGTGGGGGTCCTAAGTAATCCTCTTTTGAGGCATTAATTACACTATTTCCCTTCCTTCCAAGAATGCAATTCTATTGTCCTTCTGCAATGATTTAACCCTTTCATCATTATATGTGTTTAGAATAGATTCATACTTTTGGTTTAAGTTTTCCAAAAGCATCCTTTTTCTTTTCTGCTACCTTCAAGATTAAATTAGTAGTCTAGAAAGAAAGGTTAGCTGCCTCCACACCTGAGGTGTCAGAATTTTTTTTTATGATGAGGCTACCTGTATCCTTAGTCTGATCATCTTATTTTGTTCTCTTTCTATCTTTCTTCTTCAAAGACCATATTTCTAATGCTGCATGATCTTGACTAAACTGGGCACCAATTGATGTTCTAGTATTATTCAAAGGTTTAGCTTCCTTCCTAACAACATAAAAAAATAATGGCATCAGCCAAGTCGCATTGGGGTAAGATAAGGATCCCCTTTTTCCTTACCAGTTCCCTACCCTCTTCAGGGGTGATCTTGTCAAACATATTAATCATCTCCTGTTTGATTTCCTTTTCAATGTTCTCTTTGCTCTGATCTGGCTGAGCTTCCTGCAACTTATGGCATTTATCATTGAACTCATCAATATGAGTTCTCCATAGAAATTGAATAAAGGCCCTAGCCTTAAAAAAATTATCATTTGAAAGAAACTCTTCACTAGTCTATTTTGTTACATGGTCCAGCTCCTTCCCTGCAAACTCTGCCACTGTGAGATCCAAAGTTGTATCTCTAGGTGCCTCTGGCACTCCTTCCTATAGCTCTTATGTAGTGACAAAAACCTAGCTTGTTTTTCCCATTTGGACCAATTCCTCAACAATAGCTTGGTCATCCATATGTAGAGGGGACTAGGAAGGCCCGAGTATAACTCACTCACTTGCTCTTTTCCTTCCATTTTTTGTTTCTTGGGAGTGGGCATCTTTTGGGAACTGGTATTTACTACCCTCTTTCCTTTCTGATCAGAAAATTTGTCAATCTTGGGCATAATTGCACTATACCCCCTTCTCTTATAAACTACATAGTTTCTAGGTGGGATTACCCTTCCCTCTGTAAGTTTTCTCAGAATAGCCTTAGCCTTTTCTAGTTCAGTTTCCATTAATTTCTCTTTCTTCTTATTGAGAGTTTACATGATAACTTCAAACAATGTCATAAGGGACTCAATATTTTTGGCCACTTTTCTTTCCTGACCTCCTAGTCATTCAAATCAAAAATATTTCTAATAATGTCCTTTGGGAAATTGAATTGGTGTTCTATTTCTAAGAACTTAGTCCTCTTTCTAAACATATCCATGATGAAACCCTCATTGTCTACATATCTTGACACAGATGTCACTAAATGATATGGCTAAAAATATTTGTCAAATTGTGTCCTTCCACCTTTCGTGATGATGAAATGGTGAGCTCTAGTGAGGGTGGGGAAAATACTTCCCTTCATCTTGCCTGTGAGGGCTTCTTCTTGCAATTCTCCCATCTACCTCAAAATTTTTGCTATGAAAATTTTTAAAGGCACTCTATAGGGAAGAATATTGGGGGTTTCCCTCAATCCATAAACCCTGATAATTGTAGAGACAGGGTACAAAATGAGATCTCCCCAATTGTGGGAAATTCTCAGCTCTGGGGAAAACTCCATAGGCCTCAATAATCTCATCATATTTGTGTGGATCCTAGGATTATGTTTGCGTAATAGTGACTTAAGCATAGCAGCAAAAAATCTATCAAAATATACATAGATGGCTTCTTTTATATCCCAGGATAGATCATCACTCCACAATTGGATAGACAAATCCTCATCATCTTGGAACTTAGTGAGGTCCATCTATTCCTCAAAGATATCAGCACTATTAAATAGAAACATGTGCATCATAAGAGAATACCACCCTATTGGCTTGAGTATATTACTATCTTTGATGCCTATTAAACCTTCATGCATTTGTTGAGCAATATAAGAAGCATAGTCAAAAACTACTGATAGGTGGGGATGTAGAATCTAAACCACCATGAGCATCATATGAACAGGCATTTTTGCTTCTTGCTCTTCTCCTAAAACCAGGCACAAGGCACTATACATTTTTCTAGCTTTACCATTGAAGTAGTCCAATTTGAATGGCTTTGGTGTGTTTGGGCTCACAAAAATCAAATCCCCTATTTTGTTAAAATACCCTTTCAGAGCCTCATTCCTGTAATACTCCTTTTGAGTCTGGTATACATCCTTAAAGTAATTGAAATCAATATCATCCATTTGTATTGATGAGTTACTTAATTTGAAAATTCTTCTAATCTCATCGGATGTAACAGTCAACAACACATTTCCCTCTGTATCCCTTACAACCTTGGATACTCTGTCATAAGTGTTGGCTGTCAAAGTGAACATGTCTATGTCCATAAATACCCCGAGTATTATCAATTTTCCCACATCCAAATCCCATAGGTTACAATCTGGGGAGGGAGCATTTATCTAGCTGTAAGCAATTCTAAACAAACTTAAACCATTTATACTAGTTTTGACATCTTTGGCCCACCTTCCCGAGTCATATAAACCCTCTCCTATTCTGAAGTGGGGATGTGTTGGAACTATTCTCTAAATTTTGTTAGCATCACCCGTGGATCCTTTTAACTGTTACAAAAGGTCCTCTCTCACATTTCTTTTCTAATAATCTATCTCTCTAGAGAGTTCAATCCTAGGGGCCATTTTAAACCTAGGGATTTTTATTGAAATGAAATTTGGACTTAAACAATAATTTTGAGAGCTTTTCAAATTTAAAATCTCACTAGAAGTATGAATTTCTACTGTATCAGAGAAAGATTACCTGTTCTGCAATTCTGTTGCAAGGAGCTGAATATCACTGTAATTCCTTTCTTCACTTGAATGATTCTGGTGAATTATGGTGGCTTCAAGTCGAATTAACAAATTGTATGGCCTCAATCAAATTAGTCTTTCACATTAAATTCAACTGAAGTGGCCAGAAGTTATGCAATCAATCTTCCTACTTCAAAACTCATAGCTTAAAGGCTCACTGATGCTCATTTTAATAACTTTGAATCTAGACAACAGATCTCAAACAACATCTCCTTCATCTGATGGCTCTCATCTTTTCCCAAAAAAAACTATTCATCTGGGACACGTGTCAGTATGACTTCATTTCTTAAACACTAGATCTCATGCACTTTTTCTTTAAGTGATCAAGTCAACTGTCCAATTATCCTTAACTCAGCCACAAGTTATTCCGCCTAGAGTTTATAGACCATGGCTACGTTGTAATCCACTTGGACATGTGTCAAAACGGATTAAAGGCTTAATCGCTAGATTTTGTTCACTTTTTCTTTAAACTATTAAATGATCTGTTTGATCTTTTCAAACTTGCAATCTTTATAACATGATCTCTGCACTGCACAAGACCCACCTTTTATGCCACACCTCACCATGGCTTAATCGCTTATCCATTAGATCTCGATCACTTTTCCTTCAAGAGATTAAGCCAATTGTTGATTCTTTCTATACATGATCTGCCTTTAATCCTTCCTTTATGATCTCAGTCAGACCCACTAGGAAACGTGGCATCACGGATTAATCGCTTAAGTGATATATTTTGATCAGTTTCTCTTTAAGAGATTAAGTGAGCCATTAAATATTCAATGAATTCTCCAACCTTTAACCTATGATCAGCTTCAACTTTAGTGGAATACATGTTACCCTCTGGACATGCGTAAGAACCACTTAATGGATTAGATGCTAGATCATGTGCATCTTTGAGATAAGCCATTAAGAGATTTGTTAGATTAGAATCAAACTATGTGTACTTTAACCAATGCTTTCTCAGAATACCTGGGTCCACCAACTACCACATGTCAACACTGCTTAATCGCTTAGCTGATAGATTTCATGCATCTTGCCTTTAAGAGATTAAGCCAACCATTAGATCCTTCTGAGCTTTAATATCTTTTATAATGCTTGCAACATGACCCACATCAATGTTTTTCACATGCGTCAGCACCGCTTAATCGCTTATATGATAGATGTCATGCATCTTGAGATTAAGAGATTAAGTCCACCGTTCAATGAAACAAGATCTGCCCACTGATTAACTGAGAACCTTTATGACCATCAGACCCACCAAAGACACATGGCATCGTGGCTTAATGGATTATATGATAGATGTCATTTACTTTGCGATTAAGCCATTAAGTGAACTATCAGATTAAAAGAGGCTTGCTCGATAGATAATGGATTTAACTAAAACATACATGGATTTTGAACTTAGGAAATAATACAGGACCATGGCGTTAGGATTGAAAACTTAAAGAATAAAGAAATTTTTAAAAAATAACCCCACTTGATACATGAACTTAAGTGACAAAAAGTAACTCAAAATTAGAAACCAATTCAACGCTTAGGGTTTTGTGACCAAAATTTATACTTTGAAGGATGATACAAGGGTTTTTGGGCATTTTAGCTAGGTTAAGGGTTTAAAAAATACTTGCAGAGGCATAAGAATAATTTCAACCATGATTTTAAATCCTTTGAACACATGAAAGAAAGGAAACTTAAAATTTTTACAAGGTTGACTCAAGAACGTGAAATATTACCAACAGGGACTCTTGAAAATCTTTTTGAATTCTTGATGTGCATATTCAGTTTTGACACTTAGTCATTTTTCACTAAGTGTTTCCATAAATTCCAAAGGGGGAGATTTTTGGAAAGAGACACTGCATATATTCTTTGGTGTTGTTATAGATAGCAACCAAACTCAGTTTACACATCCACGTTGCAATAGGAAGGTCCTTAGTATGTCATAAGAATGGGGTATTTTACTAGTATTTAGTATTTGGTTTGGTGAACTCTTCTAGGTTCAAATTTTTAGTTGTGGATGTAGGGGAAGTATTTTGGATGTCTGAAGATGCTTATTATAGATTTTGTAGGTCTGGTGTTACATGTTTTGCAAACTACAATTGAAACAATTGTTATATTGTCATTGATGTCAAACCTTAACTGGTAAGACAATTGCTATCTTATAAACTGTCATATCAATTGATTGATGAAGAATATTTGAAATGAAGAGATAACAAGAAGACCTGGTGAATGGTTTAGTTATGTGAAAATACAATGGGTACTTGATGAGATCGCACTTTGACAAAGTAATATATTGTTTGTCTTAAGCCTAAGTGAAGTTTGGATGACTACAAGATTAGTCTTGACCAAGTTACAGAGAAAAAGATTAAGGAAATTAAGTAGTGCCAATTAATGCCAAGTGATGTTAGTGTCAAATGAGCACTAGTATATGCCAATAAAATTTTAGTGTCGACTGAGGATCAACGTGTGCCGAGTGTCAAATAATTACCGAGTTACATAGAGATGACCAAGCGACAGTGCACAGTATTGGTCGAGTGTCAGAATTATGACAATTTGAGAGAGATTTGAGATCCAATCAACATAGTTGATTTTCTTGGCATATGTGAAGTGTATTTAAGATAAGGATGATTGTTGTGGAGAATTAAATAAGAATTTAATATATGTTTAACCATTTTTTATGTATGGAATCAAGAAGGAGTTTTAGGATGTATTGTACAATGTAGATAGGAAAAAAATGATTGCAGGACTCATTGGATCTGACCTAAACCTAAAATCTACAGTGATGATCAAGAGGAAATATATCCAGCTACCTGATCAAAGAGGTATTGGTTTAACCTAATTGCAAGTTATGAGAGAATTGATATGAGGTTAATTCAGTTGATTGGAAAAATCTAAGAAGAAGGAAGAGAAGGCTAAAGAAAGCAGTATATGACTACACGGTGGTGATTGCTTGAAGGATTTCTGAGCAGATTAGAGTGATGGAGATGAAAATGAAGGCCAATCAGTGAATTAGCATTTGAGATATAATTGGATCTATATTTTCAAAGTGAGTTGTATATTTCAGATCACAATTTGGTGTTACTTTCTAATCATTGTATCAATTGAAAAATCCTTTTAAACAAGGTTGACCTAATAGTCATATTGTTAAATCCTTTTATTCAAGGTGAAATTCTAATGGAATGGTGTAAGCCCTCTAACAAGTCTCACTTCTAATAGAGTGATTAAATCCTTTAAATGGGTCACATTTAACAGTGTGTATTATAACCTTTAACCAAGTTGGCTTTTCACAGTGCTCACTTCAGAAGAGTGAAAAATTGGTAGCATGTTACTAGTGGTTTTTCCCATATTGAGTTTCCACGTTAAATCTTGGTGTCATATTTGTGTGATTGTTATTTGATGTGTTGTATTATTAATATTTTTTATATTTTCCAAATTTTTTACAGTAGGATAGTAAACTACAAGTTTATAGTGCTTATCATATGCTATAGAGACCAACTAGATTACTGAGTGGATCTGAGTTGGTTGAAGTGTTTGAAAGTTCAATTGTTACATTTGGACCTTCGATAACATATTCACCCCCGCTCTCAGTTATTCAAAATCATTATAAAAATTGGTATCAGAGCTATTGTGGTGCTTGTAGAGAAAATTTTGAAGGTACTCAAAGCTAAAGATCAAGATGTATAAAAAGGAGGTACCAAGGATGAACAAGGAGAATTTCCCTGCATGGCAAAGTTTGATGAAGCTACACCTAGCTGTTATTGGAGATGCTGCAAAATATTATGTGGAGAATGATTACATAACAATTTCCACACCTATGATAGCTCAGCAGATGAAAGAAAAACAAGAACACAACCAAGCAATGTTGGAGATTGCATCAGCCCTAAGCTATCCTAAATTTGAAGATCTCAAAGATTGTAAAATTGCAAATGAAATGTGGGATACACAGGAAAATATCTATGGAGGTGATACAAATGTACTAAGAGACAAATCTGAAAGCTTGAGAGGTAAGTTTGATGAAATTATAATGCAAGATGGTGAAACGATTGTTCGATATTGTAGCCAAGTTAAGGAGGTTGTAAATGTTATTAGAGGAGCTGATGGAACTATTAGTGATGATATTGTTATTAGAAAGGTACTAAGAACCTTACTACCTATATATTCTATTAGAGTATCTTCTATAAAAGAATTAACATGTACTCCTGGTAACAAATTAACTCTGGAAGGTCTAGTTGGTAGACTTATTACTTTTGAAATGTCAAATTTTGATAATTTCACTCCTAACCATGTTGATTCTGCATTCAAATCACAAATGGCTCTTTATAAATCAAGAAAAAGAAAATAAATAGATGTGAATAGTGATAGTGACACTTCTAATGAAGAACTTAGAAAAATTGAAGCACTTATGAATAGAATACTACCAAGAGGAAGAGGAAAATTCAAAGGTAAACTTCCTATAATATGTTTTTCATGTAACAAAGTTGGCCATATTGTTGCAAGATGTCTTGACAGGAATGACAAGGATGAGAAAAGAGAAAGAAATTATAAAGGCAAAAGGGATGGCAGATATTTCAAAAAGTATAAGGACTGTAAAGACAAAGGTAAGAAATCCTTCTATATTGTTGAGCAAGAAACTGATAGTTAATCTGATAAATCTGATGACAGTGATATAGAAGTTGTTTATGTAGCTATGAAAGATGATTCTAATGAAGATGAGAAAACTACACTTATTTCTTATATGAGTAAAGGTGATAGATGGATAATTAATAGTGGTTTTTCACATCACATGACTAGTGATAAAAGTAAATTTGAAACCTTAAACTATTGAAAAGGTGGTAGCGTTAAGTTTGGTAATGACAAACCATGTCGTATGAAAGGAAAAGAATCAACAAAACTGACTAATAATATCATATGTGACAATGCCTATTGTGTTGAAGGACTAAACTATAACTTGTTGAGTGTTGGTGAGTTGAATACTTCTGGATACTGAGTTAAGTTTCATCACAAAAAAGCTAAGATTTTTTATGCTACTGGTGAACTAATTAGAAGCTGAGAATAGACAAGAGGTAATTTGTTCTATCTATATTTATCTGATGAGACATGTTTGTTTGCACAATATGATGATATATGGTTATGGCATAAGAGGTTATTTCATATGAACTTTGACAATTTGGTAAACATTAGTAAGATGAAAATAGTAAGAAGGTTACCAAGATTGAAGACAACTTATAATGTTATGTGTAAGAAATACCAGTTGGGCAAAATGACAAAGTCTAGTTTCAAGAGAAAAACCTATACTTCAGATGATTTTTTGGAATTGGTTCATACTAACCTTTGTGGACCTATTGGTGTACAAAGCTACCGAGGTCATAAATATTTCATACTATTTGTGGATGATTACTCTAGAATTATGATTGTAATGTTTCTCAAAGAAAAATATGATGCCTTTCAGTTGTTTAAGTGGTATTTGGAAAAAGTTGAAAAAGAGACAGGTAAGAACTTGAAATGTTTGAGATCTGACAGAGGAGGAGAGTTTATATCTAATGATTTCAACCTATTCTGCAATGATAGAGGAATTAAAAGATAGATGTCTGCTCCAAGGACTTCCCCACAGAATGACATAGCCGAGAGAAGGAATATATCAATAATGGATTGTGTTAGAACACTGATGATAGAAAAGAATGTTGCACAAAAGTACTGGAGAGAAGTTGTAAGTACAATCTATACCTTTAACTGAATATAAGTAAAGAAAGGTACTGATATTACACCTTATGAGTTATGGTATGGTTATGCACCTAATGTAAAATATTTTAAAGTTTTTGGGAGCAAGTGTTATATACTGAAGGACAATAGAAATGGAAAACTTGATGCTAAAAGTGATGAAGGAATATTCCTAGGTTATTCCACTAAGAGAAAAACAAATAAATGTTTGAACTATAACACTAACAAAGTTGTGGAAATTGCAAATGTTAGAATTGATGAATATGTAGAAAAGAATGAAGTGGAATGCAAACAAGAACCTAAAGATTACCGATCTTTCATTTACTTAAACAAAGGAGAGGCCATAAGTATGCCTAAATATGAAAAATATGTTGTCGAACAACATAATGATTTCATTGAGAAACAATAAGAAAATGTTGAGAGACAAAAAGACGTTGGCGAGCATTAGGAGGAAACTGCTGAGGAAGAAGAAGAGACACAAAATGAACCTAAAATTAATTTTGATGATGAATCTAAGGATGAACAAAAAGAGCAAAGATGACGAGATCCTACACTAGAAAAATATGTAAGAAGACATCATAAAAATGATCAAATTATTGGAGATGTCATGACAAGAAGCAAATTGAAAAATCATACATGTTTATTATGTGAATTTGAGCCAAAATAGTGAAAGATGCTTTAGGAAATGAATATTGGATAGAGGCCATGAATGAAGAAATTGAACAAAATTAAGAAGAAAAAAACCTGGACACTAGTACCTAGACCAAAGAACAAGAATGTTATTGGAACAAAGTGGGTATTTAGAAATAAGTTTAATGAACATGGAGAAGTCATAAGAAACAAGGCCATAATAGTATGAAAAGGTTATGCACAAGAAGAAGGTGTTGACTATGGTGAGACATTTTCCCCAGTTGCTAGATTGGAAGGAGTTAGAACTCTAGTGGCCTATGTAGCTTACAAAGGATTCAAAGTATATCAAATGGATATCAAATCAGAATTTTTGAATGGAATACTAGAAGAAGAGGTATACATTGAACAAGCTAAAGTATTTATTAATTCAAGAAAGAAAAATATGGTTTGCAAACTACATAAAGCATTGTATAGATTGAAGTAGGCCCCTAGAGAATAGTATGAGAGATTGCACAATTACTTAGTCAAGATTGGATTTAAAAGGAAAAATGACAATAGTAATATGTACTTAAAGTCAGGGAAAGGTAAAGGGATATTGTTAGCTGAAATATTTTTTGATGATATCATATTTGGAGGACAATATGTTTTATGCCAATTATTTGCAAAAGAGATGCAAACGAAATTTGAGATGTCTATGTTTGGAGAGATCAAATTATTTGTTGGTTTTCAAGTATATCACTTGAAGAAAGGTATCTACATTACCCAATCTAAGTATATTAAGGAGATACTAAAGAATTTTGGCATGGAGGACTCCTATGGCTACTGGACAAAAGCTATCAAAGACAGAAGAGACAACTGAAGTGAATTGAACCTTACATAGATCAATGATTGGAAAAATACAATGTATTGTCCACATTAGACCAGATATTGCATTAGCAGTTGGGATTGTTGCAAGATTTTCTGCAAATCCTAAAGATATTCACTTAATGAAAGTGAAAAGGATTTTGAGATATTTGAAGGGAACAGAGGACTATGGATTATATTGCAAAAAGCATGAGAAGTTTGAACTGAAAGTTTACAAAGATGCAAATTGGGATGGAAATGTTGATGATAGAAAGAACACAAGTGGAGGTGCATTCTTTTAGAAAAGAGATTAGTCTCTTGGAAAAGCAAGAAATAGAATTGTATTTCTCAATCCACAATAAAGGCTAAATATGTTGCAGCAGTAGTGAATTATTCAAATATAGTGTGGATCAAGCAATTTTTGAAAGGTCTGAAGGAGGAAATCATAGAGCCAATTGTTATTTTTTATGATAACACTAATTGTTAGATTTGATAAATGCAAATCCTCCCAAGATCACCTGCATGCAAATCTGTCACAGAATAGAAGCAAGACAGAAGAGAAGACAGAAAGCTACGGAGGCCAAAAAGCCAGAGACATCATGTGCTCAAGAAAACAATATATTAATGATATGTTTCTATGAATTACAATGCGATGTAAAAACTCTGTAATGAAAACTAAGAGGTGAATCCTTATAAAAGGAA
>MU224358.1:1862200-1873113 GCA_018584345.1 Thuja plicata
ACTAAGAGGTGAATCCTTATAAAAGGAATCACGAAACCCTAAAGAATTAGAAAGCTGCCTAAGTGAAACTTAAGCATAGAGTAATAACTTAACTAATTAAATCAACATGATTTAATTAATAAGAAAACTAATGATTACTCTAACACTAATGCTATTAACATTTCAAAGAGCCCTGTGATGCATACAAAGACCAAGCATATTGCTATCATCTATCATTACTTGAGAGAGTTGGTACAAGACAAAGAAGTAAGACTTGAGTATGTTAATACAAAGGAACAGTTGGAAGATATATTTACTAAATATTTACAAAGGATGCTCATGAGTATCTAAGAGGAAAATTAGGGGTGGTTCCCCTATCTGAGGCTAACTAAGATCATATGGAGTGTTTGCATCAAATGTATTATATATAATATTTGGTAGATTGGTACAAAAGGTGGTCACACTTTGTTGGCAGAATAGTCAAGACTCCCCTTGGGATTTGTGACATGGCTTAACCATCTCTTATAGATTCTATAAGTCTAGTGGTTGTATCAGGCATTGACAGGTTGATATTTTGGTCTAATGGCAACCAAACTTGTAACAAGTGGTATCAAAGCTTGGTCACAGGTTTGAATCCCCTCAGGTAATGCTGAGGGGGAGATTGTTGGAAAAATATTCAGTGCTCCCCTCAGGATTCATGACATGGATTAACCACCTCATGTGGATTCTATAAGTCTAATAGTTGTATTGGGCATTGATAGGTCAATATTTTGGTGCAATGAAAACCACACTTGTAACACACTCTAGGAGTCTCCTGAAGCTGTGAAGTGTTAAGAAAAAGATGTTGATCAGTCATAAGAAAGATGATAGAGGGAGCATTGAATTCAAAAACCTGACAAAAAGATATCTACATGTTGAAGATGTATGTCTTTGGCATTGTTTTCAAAGAGGGAAAAATACAATAGAAATGACTATGAAAGAGATACACCATTTGAGGAAAAAATAAACAATGAAGGAGATAAACTACCAATAGAAATATATCCAAGAGGGAGATAATATTTATATTGAGCGAATCAGATTGAGACTAAGGACATTAATGAAAATCTATTTATAGAAAATGCTTTTTGGATTGTTTTGGAACATTACATATTTTTTTTGTTTGCATGTGTTTTCCATCAATTCCAAAGAGGGAGATTGTTGGAAAATACAATTGAAACAATTGTTATATTTCCAATGATGTCAATTAACTGGTAAGACAGTTGTTATCTTACAAAGTGCCATATCAATTGATTGATGAAGAATATTTGAAAAGAAGATATAACAAGAAGACCTAGTGAATGGTTGAGTAATGTGAAACTATAATGGGTACTTGATGAGATCACACCTTGACAAGGTAATATATTGTTTATCTTAAGTCTAAGTGAAGTTTGGATGACTACAAGGTTAGTCTTGACCGAGTTACATAGAAGAAGATTAAGGAACTTAAGTAGTGCCAAGCAATGTCAAGTGATATGAGTGTTGACCGTGCGTGGGTATATGCTGAGAAAATTTTAGTGTTGACCGAGCATCAACATGTACTGAGTGTTAGAGAATTACCAAGTTACATAGAGATGACTGAGCGACAGTGCACAGTATTGATCGAGTGTCAGTATTATCACAATTTGAGAGATATTTGAGATCCCAGCTGACATAGTTGATTTTCTTGGGATATGTGAAGCATATTTAAGATAAGGATGATTTTTGTGGAGAATTAAATGAGCATTTAATATATGTTTAACCATTTTTATGTATGGATTCAAGAAGGAGTTTTAGGATGTATTCTACAATGTAGATAGAAATGAAATGATGGAAGGATTCATTGGATCTAACCTAAACCTAAAATCTACGGTGATGATTAAGTGGAAATAGTTCAAGCTACCTAATTAGAGAGGTATAAGTTTAACCTAATTGTAGATTATGAGAGAAGTGGTATGAGGTTAATTCAGTTGATTGGAAAAATCTAAGCAGAAGGAAGAGAAGGATGAAGAAAGCAGTACAGGGCTGCATAGTGGTTATTGCTTGAAGGATTTATGAGAAGATCAAAGTTATGGAGATGAAAATTAAGGCCAGTCAATGAATTATTATTTGCGCTATAATTGGATCTGTATTTGCAAAGGGAGTTGTATGTTTCAGATCACAATTTGCGGTTACTTTCCAACCATTGTATCAGTTGCAAAATCCTTTTAAACAAGGATGACCTAATATTAATATTGTTAAATCCTTTTAATCAAGGTGACATTCTAATGGAATGGTGTAAGCCCTCTAACAAGTCTCACTTCTAATAGAGTGATTAAATACTTTAACCGGGTCACATTTAACAATGTGTATTGTAACCTTTAACCGAGTTATCTTTTCATAGAGATCACTTCAGAAGAGTCAAAAAATGGTGGCATGTTACTGGTGGTTTTTCCCATATTGGGTTTCCACATTAAATCTTGGTGTCATATTTGTATGAATTTTATTTTATGTGTTGTATTGTTAAGAATTTTATATTCTGCAAATTGATTACAGTAGGATAGTAAACTGCAAGTTTATATTGTTGATCATATGCTATAGAGACCGAGTGGATCTGAGTTGGTTGAAGTGGTTGAAATTTCAATTGGTACATCTAGATCTTGGATAAATTATTCACCCCCCTCTCAGTTATTCTAAATCATTAAAACAACATGGTGTAAAACTGAGATGGATCTATGTATCAGTATTACGTTTACCAGTCAGAGTAGTTGACCTGCATGGAAAAATATTTTTGCGGAAGTGGTAAATAAATTTTGGTGATAAGTTCTATGTTATAATGGTGGATCCAACATGTATATAGGAATGTGGATGATCATTGGTCCGAATTGATATTTGAATTTGAATTTGGCCAAATTGGTCAACATGATACATATTTTCCTAGGACATTTTTTAGACGATATGGTGCGATCAATTTTTTGTTGTGGACCTATAAAATTAATTGTTTAGGGTTTTAAAATGTGTTATATGCATGTGAGAATTGAGAAATTTGGTTATGTGAAGGATATTATGCAGGGATTTGAGAACTAAGCTTTTGATTAGCGAAGAATAGTGATATAGGGAAGTCAGAGAAAAAGTGTATCATATCATTGTTTTGTGCTTATGTGGAACTATAACTAGGGATTAGTAGGCTCTATCTCAGAAATTAAATACTTCTTCTGATCATTGTATTGATCTTGTAAGGAAGTGAACCTTTCCACAAGGTTGTAACCCTTTTGTAATTAAGCAGTGACCCAAAATACATGTGCATTCCCAAACATTGTAAGACAATATTTCTATAGAGGATTATCTTGTGGGTCACATCCCCACTATGGTTTTTTTCATAAAAAGGTTTCCACAATAAAATTATTATGTTGTGGTGTTTTTATTATTTCCTTTATGTTCATCCTTATTACTTTTCCTTTTATGCAATAAGTGTTTTGTGGATCAGAATAATTAAGGTTAAAATTTATTGAACACTGATTCAACCCCCTCTTAGTGTTCCCTCATTCCAACATCAGATACCAACTATCATTTATATCTCCCATATGTATATCAGGTTTTAAAACCCAATCTGTATCCTCTACACAATTAGTAGAGATGTAAATTAAGTTTTAAAGTTTATGTACATCATACCTTCTAATTTGCACAATCTTAGTTTCAAATCAAGTTTTAAAACCTGATTTACATCTCCAGATGTAGATCGGGTTTTAAAATCCTATCTAAATCCTATGTACAATCAAAGGAGATGTAAATTGGGTTTTAAAACCTAATTTACATCATACCTTCCAATTTGCACACATTTAGTTGGAAATCAGGTTTGAAAACTGAATTTGCACATCATACATAGTCATACTCAGTCCAGGTTTTAAAACCCAAATTTTACAACCTTGCATGCTTAGAAATTTTGCATCTCCTTGTGAAAAGTATAATTTTTATTTACCTTTCACACATGAACTACAATTTCATATATCAGAGAATTAAACCCAATGTTTCAACACATCCATTCAAGAGCTAGTCTAGATTTTTTTTCTTGTAGTATTAGTATTAAGGGGTTGAGTATTTGTATCAAGTGTTGTGTAGATAAGGAATCTTATAACCAATTAATTTTGAATTGTCCATTTGCAATGGTTTCTGGGATTGGGTTTTGCATCACTCGATTGAATAGATATTTAATACAAATTTTTGATTAGCTAGCCAATTAAGTCTTTTGGTGCCACATGGGGTGATATTTGGATAATTTATTCTTCTATTCTAGTGTGGTAAATATGGAAAGAGTGGAATTTGATAAAAAAATTTCATTAGATTTTGAAGGTGGTGGATTCCATAAGGAAAATTGAGGATGAGATAAATGAAGTGGCTAATGTAAACCAAAAAATTAGAACCAATTTTCATTTTACAAATTGGGAAAATGAAATATATAAGAAATGGGGGGTTTTTAAGGCAAACACCCAATAATATAACAAGTAAAATGAGAAATAGGCATGAGGATAAATTTGAAACACCATGAAAGGAAAAGCATAAAATTAATTTTTATGGAGTGACTAAAGGGAATGTGACTCTAGTTGGGGCTAGGTTTATTATTAGAAATAAAACTAGGGAATGTATGTGGGCTTTATCATGAAAATTGGGGTTCACAACCAATAATAAGGTAGAAGAAGCCTTAAATAGAGGTATATAGATTTTTTTGGGAAAAGTATTGAAGGATATTGATATAGAGGGAGATTCTCAAATTTTCATTAATGTATTTTACAAGAAAATGAGTTCAAAATTGGAAATTGAAACATTCGATCGAGAACATTTGGGAAAGCATAGAAAAATTGGGTAGTATTTTACATATAGAGAAGCTAATAGAACTAAAAAAATAATATATAAATCAAGTATTATTTGGGATGAATTGGAGGTTTTGTATGGTTCATTGCACCTATGGACCAATTTTGAGAACTTAGTGGCTATGGAGAAACTATAGTCTAGACAAGATAGTGAATAACTTAAGGGAAAAACAATGTGAGCTACTACTAAGGCTGAAATAATTATTTATGGTCTTATTTGAACTAAATTTGGTGAAATCCGAGGAATATTTTTGAATCTTCAATAATTGTTACCATTTGGATGAAGGTAGAGGAGGCTAACACTCTAATTTTTAGAAGCAAATAAATTGAATATCTTTCTAGATTGAGTTATTTTTTGACTATTTTACTAGGATTTGTTTCTATTGGAAATGGATGGGACTATTTCCATATATGGAAAGAGAAACATCTAGATCGATTAATTTAGGAGCGGTCTTTTGGTCTAGCTAAGATAAGATGTATGAAAATAGTATTGTCGATCTTTGATTTATGTTTTGTTACATTTGGGAAAATATTTTACATTATATTTATGGAACTCCCATAGTTGTGTTGTGTTGTATTAGAATCTATATATTACCTATTTTTCTATGAGGAATTTTTGTACCAATGGCTTAATAGTTTAGCGTAAGATGAAGATATGCTAACGAGACTTGGGAGAAAAGATGACTATAATGTTCCACCTTCATGAAAATGAGGTATGAGATGAAATTATCAAGGTGGTTAGTGTTGTTAGCATTATGATGTATGTTTCCATTGATGTCAACCTTTGGAGAGATATTAATATCAACATGCTAAGAATATATGTAATATTTCTTGAAGAGGTTTCCAAGGCATTAATTGATGAATAATATTTGAAGAGGTTGCTGAGACATTGATTTATGAAGAAGATTTGAAGAGGTTGTTGAGACATTGAAGATCTGGATAACATAAGTATGATGGAATATATTTTTCTAGAAAGAGTATTTGAAGACCTTACTGATCAATGTTATAATATGATGGCTACTTGTGGCTCTAGATTTATTGACTGGATAATGTGAATATTTCTCTATCATGTATACAAGTCCCCAATTGATCATATGACAAAGATTTGACGTGTCATTTGACTGACAGTAAGGAAGACTGTTAGATGGTTTGGAAACGCTTATAGAATGGATTTCATTAATCCATAAAAGGATTTCATGGTTTGAGGTTTGATGAAATTGATCAAAAGGTTTGTGTGGTGTTTCAATACAAAGACTTTTTTATTGTTTTTATCAAGTGTAAATTTGTTGTCACATGATCCTTCATGTTGTCTGTGTTGGCTTCTAGTTGACTCAGCTATTTGTGGTGATTTGATTCATGATGGTTGGGTCTAGATATAGGTCCAAGGAAGAGATAATAGGTTTAAGATTCTTTTACTATCACATTTTGTGCTTCAGATGGAATTTCATGCATTGGAGAATGTTTTGGGGCCAACCAATAGCCTATTTTTAATTTATTTTCACACATTACCTTTGGGTCTAGATTTGGGAGTAGTTATGATGATTATGGATTAGTTATATTATATGGAAACTATTTTTTGGAAAGTACTTGGGTCCTCTCTACTTCCTGGAGTAGATCACATTGAGTATTCAAGGTGGCTAATCTTGTATTATTAAAGCCTATTTTTCTATGGCCGACCTTGTTGGTGTTTTTGATGGAAAGGATTGAGAATGGTACGAGTTAATGTGAGGATAAATGTTAAAATTGTATGATTCAATTTTGAAGGAAAAACTATGTGAATCAAACAAAATTGAGAAGTAGATTGAAGAATCAGATTGGAAGGTTATTACTTTTTATCAAGTTTTGGCTAAATTAGTGAGTTTCTATTTTTTCATTAAGGATTATTATAATCCTTGGAAATGTACCTAAATTATTAGGGATAGTGGGTTCCTTTGCCTCTAGTGATACAATGAGTACATTTTTCACCATGGTTGTTTCCATCTTGGGTTTTCCACATAAATCTAGTGTTCTTATGTGCTCATGTGTATTTTGAATCTTCACTCACTAGTAAATTTTAGCCTTATTTTCGACGATGATTTGTCAAAATTTAGACACCAATTGGTCTAGAAAATGACCACTACTATTTTCGGTCTTTTTTTGTCGATATTACGTCACACTAAACTGTCATCGATATTTTTACATAGGTAGGGTTGATTTATCGACGGAAGATGCATTGAAATGTTTGGTCCAACCTGGACCCTGCTTTCCACTGAGGCTACCAACGTCAGTCTAAATGTCGATGAACCCTGCTTGATTAAGGAGTTGGGAGTATAGCATCGGCACTGAAAAGCTAATTGTCATGTGTTGAAATTGCAACAAACAATGGTTGATCATGTCGTCGATTGTATAGCATCAGCGTCGATATGCTAAGTGTCATGTGTCGAAATGGTGATGAAAAATGGTTGTTCATGTCGTCAATTGTATAGCATCAGCGTCGATGTGCTAAGTCTCGTGTGTCAAAATGACGACGAACAATGGTTGATGATGTCGTCGATTGTATAGCATCGGCGTTGATATGCTAAGTGTCATGTGTCAAAATGGTGACAAACAATGGTTGATCATGTCATCGATTGTATAGCATCGGCGTTGATATGCTAAGTGCCATGTGTCAAAATTTTGACAGCCTGTGCCATTTTTTTAAAAAAAATTTAATATATTATCGTATAAAATATGTATAAATATATATATAAAATATGTATGAGACTCTTGCTGTTGGGATTCGTATTCACCTTTTGTTTTTATAACCACATAGCATTAATATTTCCAGAGGAGAAATGGCCAGGTTCATTTAGGTGTAATGGGCATCTTATCCCAATGTAGTTTCAAACATGCTTCCCCCACATGATAATTAACATGACAATGTGAATAAAATTTAAAAGTAATTTATGTTCATTTTGCCTTTGGCCTCTGTTTCACCTTGATGTCCTTGTTTCTTTGATGTCCTTATTTCTCTTGCTAAAATAGTCATGGTGTACTACAAGTGATAAGCCAATTTCAATAAATAAATCTATTTCAGATCCTTGTGAAACACTTTTCCAGATTGTAATATTGCAAATTTTAGCATGTCATTTTTGTTGATTTGAGTGTTGCAGCTATAGTTAGTCAACCAGTGTCGCAGTAATTGAAACTACCAAACCATCTATCAATAATGTGTACCTAACATATTTGCCAGCCATAATGGAACTGTTGCCCACTTTGTAAATCAACATTTTGAATCTTAATGATTTTTATGGAAACAAAATTGGTGCCTATAAATTTATATATGTTAATGTACCCCTCTTTGAATTTTTAAATTCTCATAATCTCATTTGATATTTTTAATATGCCAAAAACAAATGCAATTTGTTAATATTTGTTTCCTATACATTGTCAAGTGTCTCAAAGTGGCCTCGTGTACGAGTTAATATTTTAAGGTTAGATAATTGTCAAGGAAATTGAACTTCTTCTTGTGATTCCTTAAATGTTTCTTTTTTCTGTTTCTTAGTTGCAGGACCCCAAGATGGTGTTTTCTATTTTTAAAAGCTAAAACTAAACAACATTTATAGTGTCTTGGTATCTGCATGTTTTAGAAAGCTTTGGAAGGGTCAACTTTGAGTTTTATTTTCTTGCATAGGAAATAGAATTGAACAATTCCCATTGGCACATATGCTCATAATATCTAAGTGAACTAATCTCCTAAGTGGTGCCCTTTTGGATGAAGATTTAGTATTATTCAAAATACTGATTTGGTGAGTTTTAGGTGGATTTTAGAATGTGCATTTTCTAAGACTGTTAAATGAGAAACTTTGAGAATTAAATACTTCTATCCTATTGGTTTTTTTTTTTTTTGGTAAACTCTTCCTAAGGGGGCAGTACCCTTTATATTTCTTAATAGAGAATTACATACTATGAAGAGTAAGAACCTATTACAAAACTAGGATAGAAACCATAAAAATTAGCCACCTAATATCAGTTGTACATATATGCTAAAACATTCCCAATAGCTATCAACCTCACAACCAGCTCTTCCAGAAATAGAGAGTCATTTAGTCCATAGAATGCCTCAAATTTGGCCATATAAAAAATCCTTAACTATGCATGTTTTGAATAAGGCCCATGCCTTCTTCATCAAAGTTTTCTTTCCCTCAGCTTTGAAGTAGAAGAAATTCATCAGTCCACCAATGGTCACGCTCACCTTTAAAAGGTCCAGTGCTCGGGATACTTCAGTGTACATCTCCTCCTTGATTATTTGATGAACCATGCCATTGACATATACTACGTGCCCCAACACTTGAATGAACAGCAGAAAGAGGTCGCAGATCAGTTTACCATCGTGTACATGTCCCCCTAACCAATAATCTCCACCCAGTAGGACCACCACCGTCGCCTACTCTCGCTCGTTTGCCTTGGAGAAAATATGGCTGATTTGCATCTCTGGTGACTCCTCCAGAGGCTCAGCCTAACTGCATCTATAATTTATGCCTAAGTAAGCCATCTTTGCCATGTTAACTGGCTCGTATCCTCCTTTATACCATGTTTGGTTTTGGATAAGATCGATCTCCATTTTCAAAGAAATATCTGAATGGGATATGAAGTACTATCGATCATGAGGGGACCTATTGATACCTTGTACTCCTACTGCCTCCTGCCATACCACCAGATCGAGATCCCTGATCTATCCTATGCTAGTTCTGCTACCTACTGATACCTTGTACTCCTACTACCTCTTTCCATACCACCAGATCGAGATCCCTAATCTATCCTATGCCAGTTCTACTAGAGACATGTTCTGATGTTAGGAGTACCTGTAATTCCTTCAGGATTCTATCCTGTTGTCTTACAATTTTAAGTCAAAAGTTTCTTTCGTGGGATGTATTTTCATTAGAAATGGGCTCTCCTGCAAAAGCAAATGGTACCTGCCCTTTCGTCCTAAAAAGGTAAAAACGTGTTACTATATGCAAACTTAGTTAAAATTAAAGACAACTTCTACAATTTTCTTTTAAATAGAGAAGCTTTAGTTTACCTTGGATTAGTTTACCTTAGATTCATATTTGAAAAAATTCCATGCCTTACACATATTTAGTGTCGTATATGGGAGCATTTGGTCTTCAATATGATTTTAAAATCCAAGGAGATTATATCGGGTACCTCATATCCAGACACCACTCGTTATATGGAGAAAGGAAAGTCTATAATGCTGAATGGGGCTAAAAGATAAGAATTTTTTAAATCACTTTTTAAATGTTTTGAGCTTATTGTACTTATAATGGTTGGTGTGCCCCTAAAATTTATTTTGTGTCAAAGGGTAACATAGACTTTAATTCTTTAAAGGTTTACAATGCTTCAAGATTTTCACTTGTGTTCTTACACAAGAAGGAAAATAGTCTTTGTAAATTGACTTGCCCAAGTACACATGAATCATTGGTGGGCCATGTGTATGACAAACAAGCTTGTGAGACGAAACCTTGCTATATAAACAATAAAAAGAACAAGCATATTAGGGTCAATAGATGAGGTCTTTGTGATATTGCATAGTTAGCAAGAGTTTCATGATCAAGTAAATTCCGCAATAGCACAATCAGTGATTGTGAGAAACCATATTCTTCCGACCGAGATTTTTATGTTGGGAAATGTGTGCATCCCAAACCATGGTGATGGAGAAGATGGGAATACAAATTGAAAGGAATGCTTCTCAGAATTGACTTTCCTAGCTCAAAGTGGCATTATGGCCCAAGTGTGGAGGCCCTCTGGGTAATTTTCCATGTACATATATAATCAAGGAGGTGTGTCACTTTTTGGGAGGAAGAGTGAAAGCATACATAGATGGTTACACTGACTATGTCAATATTGGACCTAGAAATTTGGTTGTTTTTTCCAAAGGCATGAAGTGTACGTGGGATATTTCTAAATTCATTGATAAGCATTATACATTTTATTGAGCTCACTCCAACACCAAAATTGCTTATTCAAAATTGGGTAGCTAGGAAACTTTATCAGAAATGTGTTTTAGATTTTTCATGGATGGAAAGTATTATGTAATGACAGGAAACACAC
>MU224358.1:1880852-1928755 GCA_018584345.1 Thuja plicata
TTGTATTTCCATAATGAAACTATTACATTGTTGTCAATTGGTTTCTGCAGTATTATAGTTGAAAATTACTCCCAAACAGGTTGCTTATTCTTTCAAAATGTTTAATACAGGTACTGGCAAATCAAAATTTTTATTAAACTTATCTATGCAATTGAGGAAGTGTTGCAATCATCCATACCTATTTGTTGGGGAATACAATATGTATCAGAAAGAAGAGATAGTTCAAGCATCGGGAAAATTTGAATTGCTTGATTGCTTGCTACCTAAGCTGCAAAGGGTAGGGCATAGGGTGCTACTTTTTTCACAAATAACACGCCTTATGGATATCCTAGAAATTTACTTGTCGCTGCATGGATTCATGTATCTGAGGCTTGATGGAACAACCAAAATAGATGATCGAGGTTCCTTGCTCTGGAAATTCAATGCTCCTGATTCACCATACTTTATGTTTCTCTTAAGCACCCGAGCTGGTGGGCTTGGACTCAAGCTGCAAACCACTGATACTGTGATATTATTTGATAGTGATTGGAATCCTCAAATGGATTAGCAGGCGGAGGCTCGAGTTCATAAAATTGGCCAAAAGAAGGAATTTCATGTTTTTGTCTTGGTGAGTGTTGGTTCTATTGAAGAGGAAATTATCAAACGTGCAAAACAAAAAATGGGCATTGATGCTAAGGTTAGCCAAGCTGGCCTTTTCAATAATAAATCCACACGTAAGTTAAAACCCCGCAATGACATTTTTACTTGATGAATTCTATAATTCTTACTTTCTTACCTAATTTTGTCTCTTTCAACACTGCAGAAGAAGAGAGAAGAGCAATTCTTAGGGAAATCATGCGAAGGGGAACTAACTCATTGGGAGTAGATGTACCAAGTGAAAGAGAAATAAACGGCCTTGCTTCTCACAATGATGATGAATTCTA
The DNA here is from genome assembly GCA_018584345.1 of Thuja plicata. Lineage (NCBI taxonomy): Eukaryota > Viridiplantae > Streptophyta > Pinopsida > Cupressales > Cupressaceae > Thuja > Thuja plicata. Next base: position 1,881,776 of record MU224358.1, read on the forward strand.
GCTATTTGAGAAAATGCATGAGGAGAGATGATAGAAAGAGGGTTACAGGTCAAGGTTAATGGAAGAGCATGAAGTTCTAGAATGGACATTTTTTGTTACTAAGAATGAGAAGAGTGATCAAAATTTAGATGGTATTGACTAGATTTCAACTAAACACCGCAGAAAGGAGGTTATCTACACTGATATATTGAGTGAAAAATAGTGGATGAAAGCTGTTGAAGGTGGGGTAGACATGAATCAAATGGCTAAATCACAACTGTCAAAGAGAATATAGAAAAAACAACAGCTGCTGGATACAGATCTGCTTACTAGTATTGGCAATGAAAGTGAGGGAATTAATGGAGTTGAGGGAGACAAATTGGAAGCTGAGCATTCCAGGAAAAGTAACAATTGGCATCGGTCACTTGAGTTTGAGGAAAATAATATGGACTTCTTGAAAAGAGTACCAAAGAAATTAAAGTGTGTTAAATAAAAAATATCTAGTGTACACAGCAACAAAGCTGCTTCTTATGAAGATAAAGTAGAAGAATATGCAGAGTACCAAACTGGACATGTCCCTATATATCAAGAAGATCATATTACTTGGAAAACATTGAAAAGGAAAATATCAAGCCATGTCCACCATAACACAGACACTCGCCGGCATGTGTCCACAAATAGGGAGAGTGGATAGTTTTAAATAATATTGTAGATGTATATTTTGCATGGTGCAAACAATTTATTAATATGGAATTATGAAATACACATAAAGTTGTTTGCCATTTTACATTCTAATTGGCAAGCTTGAAGTGAAAATTCTACAATCATGTCCAAGCCTAATTGATTTGAAAAGTTATCATTGTATCCTTTATATGTTTACCATTTCAATTATCACTGTTCCATTTATTTAAAGATAGGCTCTTCTTAATCTTAATTTTTTAAGCTCATTTAATGTCATTAATACCATAATGATGGTTCAGAATCTTGGGCGATTCTATTCAGGGTATTATTGGAATGTATATTATTATGAAGCTTCATAATTATCAGCATTCTACTAGCAAAGAATATTTCAATATTTTGAACTTTTAGATGATTTACACGGGACTTCAGTCTCCTTCCTTTGAGACCTATTAGAGTGCATAAGGGCTCTTTTTTATGAGAGTGTAAAGGCCCTAATGACCATGCATCTTGAATTCACCTGAACAAAAAAACATAAAATTCAACTTGTTTTGTTTGTTTTGCAGGAAGCCATCGTAAAACATGAACTGATGATACTATAGATGGAAAATGACAATAAAATAAAGAAAAAAAAAAAAAGAGATCTGAATATCTATTTTCATATGCATGCTCTCTTTACATGCCAGGCATTTATAGGTTAGTGTTGAATGATGGAAAGTGATGATGTTGGTGGCTTTTTAATGTCCTCTATATTAGATTGGTTTGTAGACCTATGCTTCTATTGTTGGAATTGCGTTATAAGTTGAACTGTCCTGGAAAAGAGTAATAAATCATAAAAATAGTCTGAATGATAATATATACAAAGGTAAAATATATCCAACAATCTCACAGGAAAGTTGAGAGAAGATTTTTTTATGGTTTTAGTTTATACAGATCAATGGTAATACTAATTTCTTCATTTATCTAAAATCAATATTATTCTGCCCCAATGAAATTGGCTCTAACTATTCTTCTACATAGTTTTATCATTGCGTATTTGTGTGGCTAGAACATACCCTATCCTTGTTCCTGGCGCGCACCTATTTGGACAATATGAAGCATTTAATGTTGTTGCGTATGCCTTTGAACAGTTTCAGATTGTTTGTACACCTTCAACTGCCTGAGAATTCATAAAAAAAAATAAGAAGTTAAAAAAACCCTAGTGTAGGGAAGTGGGAAATGCCACCAGCGGCTAAGTGCGCTTACCTGTTGTGTGAAATTGCAGTCACAAACCCGCCTCCTCCTGCCGAATGAAAATGAAAATTGTGTTTAACACTTTTTTTTTTTTTTCTACATAATCCCGTGTTTGTCGATATTTTGACATTTCCTCTTAAACTTAATAGATGTCAATATTTTGACATTTTCAGGAGCATAAACCAAAAAAAAAGAGTTTCACAAGCCAAATTGGCCTTCCATTGAAAAGTTTCAGGAGCATAAACCAAAAAAAAGAGTTTCATTAATTAAGTTGTTTTAGATCTTGGATTATACTGTTATGTTTTTAAGAGTATTGATTCACCCCCCTCTCAGCACCAGACTATGGTCAACAATTGGTATCACATTAAGGTTCCTCTAGGTAAAGCCTAACTTCTTGAGGTAGATTCAGGATGATTGGTGAATAAAGTACCAAGGTACCTAATTTTTATGGACTAATTATTCCATTTGGAAGGAAATGATGGAGTCTTATTTGGAATCTTTTCCATATGGAGTACTTGATGTAATCATAAAGCAATATGACCCTACTAAAGTAGGCACTCTTACTACTCCAGAAGAAATCAAGGAACATGAGAACAATGCAAAGGGAATAAATGTGATTATTAGTAGTTTGGGTGATAAATAATTATTGAAGGTTATGGCTTGTGAATGTGTTTGATGTATTGGAAAAACTTTCAAGTATTTGTGAAGGAGATAAGAAGATCAAGTAGATCAAGATGCAAAATATGAAGCACGAGTTTTAAACCTTGAAGATGTCCAAAGATGACATCATTGAAGGTTACCTATGTAAATAAATGAATCTATCAACTCCATAAAAGGATCTAGAGGAGTGTTTCAAGATAAGTAGGTAGTTTTGAAGGTGATGAGGACAATGAAAAAACCTGTTGTGGGTCCACAACACACACCCCATTTTTTGGTCCTCTCACCATGGGGACTCCCCTTTTTTTTTGCTTTTTGGTTTTTTGTCTTGTCTGCCCCCTTGATTCCTCACTCGATTAGTCTCAGAAGAACATGTGTCAGCACGATAAAACAAGGAAAAACACCTTTTTCTGCCTTTCGGTGTTTCAGAGGACCATAGTACTCCAAAATACCAAAATGGCTTAAAGGTCAAAAGTCGACCCTTTCGATGTTTTCGGCCTCTGAAAAAATTGAAAGATTGAAGGTGTCTACCTCTAGAATTTTAGTGTTTTGGACCCCAAAAACACCAAAAATGCTGACGTAAGGCTTGCGGGTTATAAATTGCAAAGCGCCCTAATTCGAAGTCACTTTGTGTTCTCAACTCCAAATTCCTCAAGACCTCGTAGCTTCAATTTTTTTTCCCTCGACCCAGAGACTAATCGCGCATGCCTCCAAGCTTCATTGTGTTTTCCTCCCCTACTCCTAGCCCCTCCGAGATAGGTCTCCTTCTTCTCTACCTTGTGTTTTCTTTTCCCTCCTCAAGGTTTTTGGTTTTAGGGTTTTTTTTCTGGCGCTTGTCTGGCCTAGGGAATTTCAGATTTCCTTCTCTCCTAGTCTCTAAGGGACTTTGGTACCTTTAGGGTTTAGCACAAGGTCCATCTGTGTCGAGTTGGGTTTTCCCTTTCTAGTTTTTGTATTAGGGTTTTATTCAGTCACGACCTTTGTCGTAGGTTTTCAGTCTCTGAAAGGCCAAAAATTGGGTCTGGTTATAGTCTGTCTCATTTCAAAGATTTGGCCCTTTTGAAATTTTGGAGCTCCAAAAATTCTAAAATTCTGACAAGAATGAATCCCTAAAAGTCCTGTCAGCTCTCATCGCGATTTTGGAGATTCGACCTTTTCGGGGTTTTAGACCTCTGAAAGGTCCAAAATTCTGACAAGTTTGAATCACCAAAACCTAGTCTTCAAGCTTTGTGATCTCAGATTTTGAATGTCTACAAAACCTTCAAACTTTTAGATGCTGAAAATATTTGAAGAAACTCACTCTTCAAATGGTGGCTTTTTGCACTTTCAGCCTTTTTGACCTCTGAACTAGTCTTCGGCACCCCAAACCTTGAAAGGGACAAAAGTGCAAAAAACTTTCATTCCTGGCCACTTAGAGAGTTTTTTCTCTATTTTCTTAGTTTAGTCAGTTTTCTTTCAGTTTTTTCATCAAATAAGATACTGATACTTGCATGTTTTATTACAGAAATGCCTGAGAAAAAGGCTATTTCACCAATGAAGTACCAATATAAGGGGAACACTCCCCCTTCCAAAATTACCAACAAGCACAATGAAATCACCGATACTAATATTGGGAATGTGGATTGGGATGAATTCCTGATAAGGTGTTCCCAACTAGTCAGGAGATTAGAGGATTGTACCTCCCTATTATTAGTAGGACTAGTCAGCACAGCAGCACACCTAGTAGCCATGTCCTCACTTGAATTGATCATGACCCTGGCAAACCATTATGACTCTAAAAAAAGGGTGGTTTAGAATACAGAAGGAAAAGTGGTATTGGATATAAGGTCAGATGTCATAGAGGATGTCTTCCACCTCCACAAAGGCGTAGATAAGTTCTATGATTTTTTCATAGACAAGGGAAACTTGTGGTTCAGAAATAAAGGAGAAGAACCTATTCAGATGAGGATGAAGGGGAAAGTATGGATATAGCATCCTTAGCGAAAGCCTTTCATTAGGATAAAATCATATTATGAGCACGAACAATGTCCTATGTCACTCAAGACACTAGGGGGTGCTGGAAGGCATAGGTTAGAGTCCCATCCACCAGCACCTCTCAAGCCCAAACTACCTTAGAAGACTATACATTTGAGGAGGTAGATTTGGGGGAACCTACCAAGGAAGGGAGCATAACACTAGTAGTCTTAAGGCTCAAACGTGCTCTAGGTTTCATGAGTAAGGACAAAGAGACCATAAAGACCTTGACATAACAAAATGAAGCCTTGAAGAGGTTCATTCATAAAATGGTTGGTCCCATTGACCCCAACTTCCCAGAGGCCTCATTATAGACAGTGTTGGATAAAAGAAACACCCTAGACTTGTCGGTAGGTTTAACCCCATCCTTCATCAAAGAAAGTGTAGATTAGAAGGAATATTTTGAGCAGTACGGGGAAGGTGCCATCAAGCAAATATTCAAACCTTATAGGGTTATTCTAATAGAGGCTACAAATTTGTTTGATTTGATAACCGATGAGGGTGGCCTGGATTCTAATACAAGTAAATGGTGAGCCTCCCTCCAGGATTTATAGATCATAAAAAAACAATGCTTCCAGATCTTGGTGAAGATATATGAAGGTGAGGAGCTCGACAATTTTGAGACATGGATAGAGAACATAGTCAAGATAATTGGCATTTATGAAAAATGTCAAGCTTCAATACTGGATAAGAAGAAAGAGGTCCTAGAATGGGTGGAAGAAATAGATATCTTGTTCATAGGGATTGACCTCTATTTATACCAGGATGAAGCTAAGCATGTCTTACAGCCATCTAAAGAAGTGGTCCAAGAATTAAGGGATATCATGGAAAGTGTAGGGACCAAGGAAGCCCTGCAAAAATTATTTTATTCAAAGCAAGAGATGATGAAGATGATAAATCACATAGAGGTGATCTATTTCTTTGCTTCCAAACTAACTACCTTCAAGGAGAAGCAAGAACAAAAGATCAACAGAGTAAAAAGAAAGAAAATAAACTATGAGGAAGTTCAAGAGGTCATACAAAGGCTCCAAGATGCACACCCAGAAATATTCCCAAACTGACCACTTAGACCATTGAAACATTCTGAAGAATAAATCTCCAACACTTAAGAGATTTCCTTAAGGCAAGTTTTGGAGTTTTCGGCCTTTCGGCCCCTGCAAGCAGAATAGTTTTTTGGCCTTTCGGCCTCCTAGGTTTTTCGGCCTCCCAGGTTTTTAAGCCTTTTGGCCCTCCATGTTTTCAACCTTTTCGCCTTCCAGATATTTTCCCCTTTTTGGCCTCTAACAAGTACAAACTTTAGACCAGAGTTTTGATGATAAACACTTAGAAGTTTTGACACTAAAAAAGTTTTAGAGTAGAGGTCGGGGTCCAAAATACTGGGTGTTTCTAGCGAGATCACATTTTTGACGACTAGTTGAACTCCAAATCTAATTAATGGTAAAATTGAGTTTGTTTTGAAGGGACTAAAGGTCCCCTATCAGTCTCCACCACCAGAAGAGATTCTAGATGAAGATTCCAAGAAAGACTCCCAGAAACAAGAAGAAGACTCTAAGTTTTCAAAAGAAACCATCCTTCTTTTCTCTTTCTTCTTGGTGAGTTTGACCCTCCTTGTGTGGGTGAACTAATTGTAAATGGATTCATGGATCCATGTAAGTTACCTAGTATCAGTTAAGAGTAGTTTCCTATTTAGCAAATTTTTAGTTTAATTTATTTTTCTCTCTGATGCCCTAAATTTAGAATTCAGAGTGGTGGATCAAATTCTATATATTGTAATCAAAAATTAATGTAGAGGGTGGGATTCTTAATGCAATAAAGATATACATTTGGTTCTTCATTCATGGTGTGTGAATTGCTTCTACCTATGTGAAATTATTGGATGTATGCTTGCATTATTCATTATTTTTAGAGAGCCTCTTGTTTATTGTGCTTCCAATCCGCATTTCTTTTATTTGGAGTTTACTGTTGTTTAATCTACCTTGCTATGAAGAATGCATGGAAGAGATCATCTTTGGGCTTAACTATAAATCTATCTCATGGGTGCGCACATCTTCATGGCTCCACGATTTGATCAATTTTGAATATCTTGCACAAGTGAATATGTCTTCTCTCCAAATACTTGCATCCATGGGGTAGTGAATTGTGACCTAGTCTAATTTATGCCTTGTGGGTTTACTCCAAATCTATCTCATCATTCAATTCACAAGGAAGGGTTTTACAATGGTTAATGTCCATAGGATCTCATTTTCAATAATTTTCTTATTTCTCGTTACTCTACTCTCTACTCCCTTCTTTCTTTTAAAATCTAAAAATCTTCTTCGTCTATGTCCTTGATGTTGTCCCATCGACCACAGACAGCCTCCAACTTCTCTTTGATTTCTCTGGCTTTGTTCTGAAATTCATCTACCATCTTCATGACATCATGTGCCTGGATCATCATCTTGGATAATCTTGATAACCTACCCCTGTCAAAATCTCTAGCAAACGGATATAGATACTCCATTCGCTCATCAAATTTGTTGAGGACATAGTCCTCCAGGGTGCATGTCCAGGTGGTGATGGGGTCAGCTTGTGACACCCCTATCACAAATGCTTGGAATAGGCCCAAAGGATATTGGGTCATGGTCACCTTCTCTTTTAAGGCCTTAACCAGCTCCTTGCATACCTCAATTTTGAGGGCAATTCTGGAGTACTAGGCCTAGAGAGAATCATATGATTCATCTCCCAAAATTCTTTCCTCTATTATGGTTTCTTCTCTGGCATTGAAAATTTCCTCCAAACCGACCTTCCATTATCCATACTTCTCCAAGTCATGCTCCCATGTAATAGCGGAGCCATTTTCCTAGCTGATGAACATGTTGATCTGGTAAAGATCTGGGAGGGACACCACTAGGAATTGTCTTATGGAAGCTATCTTATCGGTGACCCACCCATCCATAGCCTGGCCTTCTTCTTCATAGCCCTGAGAGAATCCATGTCACCCTGTACAAGTGGCAATCAGGAGGAAGAAGCTTCTGGATGGATCTTGACCATAGGCTATGTGAGTTCCACCAAAAGAGAAAGGAGATTTGCATTGGTCTCCTTTTCCACCTTTAACTTCTGTCCTTGTTTAATATATCAGGCCTCCACTACTTTGGTGGCCTCTCTCAGTAGGTCCAGTTCACCCTGCTTATCTCTTCTCCCCAGTGCCACTTCTATAATAGTGTAATCTTCATGCCTTACAGCCACTGCATCTACATCTAGAGTAGGCATTGCAATTGTTGCAATTGTAATTCTTGTTGGACCAGTCTGGAGGGTATGGATTGTCTGTGCCTTCTTAGGCTTCTGGGCCTCTGCATTTTGGGCCATCATCTCAGACAGGGAGAGTGGAATGCCAATTTTTACCATCGGGGCCTTCCTCTTTCTTGATTCTACCAGCCATTGGGGTGGCTAGGGAAACTTTTCCATTAGGACCTGGGCATTTAGATCCCTTTCATAATCTCCCGGTGTGTTCTTGGGATCAACATTGTCATTGGGCTCTTTCTCTCTTTCCTCTTCCTATTCTTTCTCCTGCTCTTCGGAGGCCTCAATATTTTCTGCCAGGTTGGCATCCCCTTTCATGATGTCCAGAGCTTCTTCTCCTCCGATATTAGCATCACCTATATTTTTGGGGATTTCCTCATCCTTCTTAGCATTAGTTGATTCAACATTTATATCTTTAGGGATTTCCCCATCTTTTTGCTGTTGTTGTTCTTCGGCCTCATCTGTTTCTTCTGCCAGAACATCTTTCTCCACTCAGACATCTTGTGGAGGTGGGTGAGGTCTCTAGCCAAACTTTAACAATGCAGCCACCTTTACTACCTCATCGAACATACTCTAGGGAAACTAGTCCTTCGGAGTAACCAAAGGCGTTTGGAGCGTGATGATTGGGGGTATGGTTGATCCCTTGGGTCAGGCTTCCTCAATCATTGGTTTCTCATCTGTGGTTGACCTTGGTTCATCTTTGGTCCCTTAGAATGGTGTTTTCTCCCACTTAGGCCCTCTTTGTGTTTCCTCCCAAAATTCCTTCTCTCCGACAGCTTCTTGTTTTGGAACCTCTTCTTCTACAGGGATATTTTCTTTCTCTTGGGTGGCGATCTCCTCTACCGCATGATCTACATCCTCATGAAGGTTCATGAGCCCATCTTCCTCGAAGATGTCATCAAACTTGTCATGTGGGGGATAGGAATCAGAAATATTCTTGACTTCTAGGGAATCCAAACTGACATCAATCGGAGGCAAGTCTGGCATACTGGGGCTAGCAGCTGCGCTTGGAGTGGGGGTCACCTTCTGCTTCTTCTTCCTTAGTAATGGGACCTGGGTGTCTAATATATTTGTAGACCCTACCTTAGTGAGAGTCTGCTTGCTCATCATTGTGGCCAACGATGGGGATCCCGCCAGGTGAACAGATGCTACTGGAGTTACGAGGAGGTCAGAGGACATTTGTGTGCTTATCTGCTAGCTAGCCATCCTTTCCGACTCCATCTATTTTTGTATCTATACCATTATTGGGGCCAAACCTAGAGGAGGTACCTTGGTTGGGGTATCTTCTTTCTCCTTCCCCTTTCTTGTGTTGGGTCTGGCAGTAGTAGCAGGCCTTCAAACAATTGGTCCCTTCTGTGTGCTCCTGGGACACACCTGAGAAAAATAATTATGAATGGCCTCTAAAATGGGGTGGCATACTCCCTCTATTGTCAAATCCTCTGGGGTGGCCCAATCCACCAAAGGGAGGTCCAGTTTATCTAATCCCTACCCTTTATATGTTGGGTCCTCAAGCGGCATGTCATCTGAAAAACCCTTCAGAAATTTTTTAAGGTCGATCACTTTCATCCGTCCCTTGGACATCCACGAATTTTGGTGGGCTCAGAGATCAGAAATGTCTTGGAAATGTACCCAAAATTTTTAATATCTGCTATGTGTGATGGGGATGCTCGGGGAAGCGCCAAAGCAATCTTTGCGAGTGGATCAAAAATATTTCTTGTGTGGTCAAATTCGACCAACCCCAGACTCAACTCACTATCTGCCTCTTTTTTTATGGCCAGAATGTAAGTATAATTCCCACAAGAGACTGGGAACAGAAAATTTGTGACCTTCTTCACCGTGAAGAAGGCGTGTAGCTCCAAAATCTGCCAGCAAAACTCTAAAAGAATGATTTTGTTCCCACAATAATGGGGAAGAAGATAGGGTTTCCTGAAGAAGCCGGTCACCCAAATATACATGTGCTACTAGAATTGAATAAAATAATTTATGTAGGTGTTCACTAGGTTCATTGCCTCTTGTGATAACCAGTATCCAGAATCCTGAGTAAGTGTCAAAATTTTTTGGTAAACGAAGGCATCATTTACCCTAAAAAAATTTGGGAAACTTAGTTCCCATTAGACCTGGGGATAATGGTCCCATGGTGTTAGCTAGCCCAACCCATTCCCAAGAACGTCCATTATTTGCAAACTTGGAAAAGTTGGTCTCTGTTGGGACAGTGCCCATAGCACGTAAGATGTCATATAAAACTTTGAATTCTAGAGAAATCCCTTCAACTACGAGTCTACATGGTTGGCAAAGATAGCTACCCAATTGAAAGTCTGGTTGTGGGTGGTGATGCGGTAAGGAAATTAATACATCCATGCCAAGAAATCCTGGGCATGGGGTTGTCTGAAGATCCTGCATAAAAAAATAATGCTCGCCTGAATGGGCTCTTTGAAATCCCCGCAGGGAATTTCCACCTTCATCTTTTTATGGTCCCTCTTTGGAGACTTCAGCCACTGAGATTTGAGGTATTATCAGGATATGAGAGAAGCCTCTTCAAATTCATGTAATGACTTGGCCTGGTTGATGATGATGGACCCCTTGAATTATGGAATCCCTAGCCCTGAGGCAAAAGTTGTTGCATCCAGGTTGACATTTGTCATTGGATATTGTAACATCTAGGGATTGGCGAGAAGAACAGTCTGAGTGGGTGCATTGTAGAGTGTCACCAGCTAGAGTATTAGCTCCGGTGATTGCAACAAGAAATGAAAATTTGTAGCCTTGATGATTTTGGAGGTGGCCAAATGGGTGGCCATATTATCTTCATTGGCGTTTAGTTTGTATATGGCTTGAATTAAGCCCTGCATTTCAGCCCAAAGTCTGGGCTTTGTGTCTGTTATTTCCTGTACTTTGGAGTCCACCTTAGACCCCACAAGAACACCCTCCTTTAGGTATTTGGAGGTAAGTGGCAGCTTAGCCAACATCTTTTTGGCCTTGGTTTTTGTGGCCGCCCGAGTGGAGGTAGTAGGCAGCTCTGGGCTATCAGGAGGAGTGATCACTTTAGACATCTTGACCAGCTATGTGCAACCTACAAGACCAGAGAACCATCAATACATGACACAATAATAATAACTTTATGAATTCCAGGAAACCAGAGGAAACTAGGAAACTAGAGGAATAGAAAACCAGAGAAGGAAAATCTGAAAGCCAACCTGGAACATAAAGAATGTAGGGAAGGCGAGCACGGGAAGTGCTCTGCAACAAGTTCACCTCTGAAAAATCACGAGCAAGTCATCGCAAATCAAGATTCAATTTTCCACTAAGCATAGGGAGAAATTCTCTATTTAATCACCTTAAAATTTCTCTGAGTGCTCTAAGTGTTTTAATTGCGTAACTGTGAAAATGACAAGTAACTTCTATTTATACCCTTAGGGTAAAAATAGGTTGCATTCTTTCCACAAATTCCAGAATAGGCTGACCTTCGGACTCCGGGCCCAAGGATTCCAAGAAACCATACCTTCTCACAAAAGAAGACATAATGGTAGAGAATTCCAGAGTCTAGAATCTGGCTCTAGAAAGAAAAAAAAACTCTAGGATCGGGTCCCGAAGACACAAGAAGGAAAAAGAAAAAGAAGGAAAACCCTCGTAGAGGCAAAGCCCGGAGGGGAAACAAGGAAAACAAAAGAAAATGAGGGAAAGAGAAAAAGAAAAAAAGGGGGACCCAACATTTTGCCTACAAAATGTAGGGATGGGTATGCAAGGCATAACAAATGGTGACTATCTGGGATGGATGCCTTAATGCATTTGAGAACTTCAGAATCTCTGGTTAGCAAAACTGGAATAAATCTTTACCTGGAGCATTCTCCTTGCACAATGCGAGGCATCTGGGAAAATCGAGCTCACCACTTGATTCAGTCTTTTGGTCCTTCAATTATGAAGTGTGTGCTTTGAAAGAAAACCAAGCTGATGACCTCTGGGAGAAATAGAGAGGAGGTACTAAGAAAACCAAACCAAAGTCGTCATATCATGCATGTTTCCTCTGGATACCAGAATTCTCCATTCTTCATTTCCTTCTTTTATTTTCCTTTTCTGGATGGAAAGGCGGTACTCCTTTCTTTGTGAACCTTAAGCTTAGCTAATTTTGATGGTGGTACTTCTTTCACCTTTCCACCTAGCTTTTAAATTACCAAATAGGAGAGAAATTTTTGAACCCGGTATATTTTTAATGATTTTTAGACTTGGTCAATCAATTAGTGCAAATGATCTATCCTCAGGGTGTTCGATTAGTTGCTTCTCACATTTTCCTTTAACTGATGTCTGGACTGTCAAGATGTGAATCCAATGAAGATCACCCATAACCTTTTACCATACTTACAAAATAACCCCGGAGCATGGATAAATTCCACCATGCTAATGATAGATTCCAAATTTAGCAGAAGGCATAAGGTATCGTTCCAAAGACCAGATGTTATGCAAGGCATACCGGTCTACGAAATATAGGCAACATGTTAGGATCCCAAAAGGCAAAGAAAAACAAGTAGAAACTAAAAAAAAATGAAAACACCAAAGGGAAGGCAACCCTGGAGGGGTGGCCAGCAAGAACTATTTATAGGGTGCTTCAAACAGAGCATCGGGAAAGAGTATTTACAAGCAAGAAATATACATATATTACAAGTTCGAAAAAAATCACCACCTACCTTATTCAAACTAATGTTTGAGAAACTACCCATTGATAGGAAATAGAATGGCTTCTCTAGTCATAGTGTTGAGGTGATAATTATTTTCTCTGTAGATCTCAGATATCAGGTATGGTCCAAGCCAGAGCCGTTGAAACTTAGTGTGCTTTCCCTTCTTTTCCCGGGCCTTGTCCCACAAGAGGACCAAGTCCAAAATTTGAAAATCCTTATACTGGGCTCTTCTGTCAAACCATAATTTTACTACTACTTGATGATGCACAAAATATTTAAGGGTTGTGTCTCTTTATTCTTCCATTTGCACCAGGTTCAGAAGTCAAACTTCCACGATATTGTCCCGATTACTAAATTCTTGCATGAACTGTAAAACTAGGATCTATAAGTTGATGGGGAATATTGGATTCTGGCCATAAAATAGATGGATTGGGGATGTCCCTAGGGCTTCCTTTATTTAGATACGGTCCACCCAAAGAGAGAATCTAAGCTTTTGGTGTTAGTCCTAGGGGTTTTGTTCTAACAGATGTTTGATCACCTCAAGTAGATTTTTATTAGTCGATTCGGGAACACCATTTCCCTAGGGGTAATAGTTGCTAGAGAATTTCAAGGTGACCTTTCTATCATAGGTCCATTCAAGTATTTTTTTCAAAGAAAATGTTGGACCATTGTCACATACTATAGCAAAGGGCATTCAAAATCTTGTGATGATATTTTCTTCCAAGAATTTTATAACTACGTCTGTCGTGTTGTTTTTACAAGGAATCGCTTTAGACCACCGGGTGAAATAATCAGTAATAGTCAAAATGTACCAGTGGTTGGCAGACGAGTTGGGGTTGATTTCCCCAATGAAGTCAAATGCCAATTGGGTGAAGGGTCTAGCTTTGAAGACCGGCTGCAGAGGCATGGCCAGATTTTGCTCATGATATGCCACTGTTTGGCAAGTATGGAATCTCCTAACAATGGTGTAGACATCTTTGAAGATACAGGGCCAATAGTATCTAGCCTGGAGGATCTGATGGGTAGTGGCATTAGCTGAGTCATGCTTGGTTCCAAACTTCCCATAAATTCATCCATCATTTTCACAGCTTGGTCCCTGTCTATGCACCGGAGGTATACCCCTTCATAATTCTTGCAGAAAAGCATTCTATTTTTTATCATGAAGTGCACACTTTTCAGTCACAGGGCATGATGTTTGTTTGGGAGGACCCCTTTAGGCATCTTTTGTTCAATAATAAGTATACCAGGTTGGTATACCATAGATCTTGAGTGATGGACTCCACTGTATATGTCTGGCATTTGATGTTGGGAGTCTCTTCTGCCATTTCTCTACATAGTCTCTAGCCTCAGACTATCTTCATGTGTTGCATTTCCAAATCATACTCTTGGAGGATGGACATCCATTTCCCCTATCTTTCACCCAATTCACTCTGCAGGAGCAGAGACTTAACAGCTTGGTCCAGGATAATAGCATGCACTTTTCTCCAGAGAATGTAATGCCAGAATTTATTCACAACATGAATGAGACCAAATGCCTACTTTTCCAAAGGCGAATACTGGACTTCGGTGTTCTTAAAGGGGGAGCTCATGAAAGCTATTGGTCATTCTTCCCCCTCAACCTTCTGGGTCAAAAATACCGTGGCAGAATGCAGTGAAGCAAAGGAATATATATGAAAAGGGAGTGAATAGTCCAAGCTAGCCAAGACTGGTGCCTCCATAATCATTTTCTTAATCTGGGAAAATGGCCACTTTTCTTCAGGAATCCACTCAATCTTCATATCTTTCTTCATCATTTCATTAAGTGGCTTCTCTACCTTGGTGAATCTAGTGAAGAACCACCAAAAATAGTTTATCTTCCCAAAGAAAGCTCTCATTTCTTCCTTGCTGTCGGGCATCTATAGATTTAGCAGCACTTCAACTCTTTTAGGGTTGATGGATATACCCTTCTTAGAGAAAATATGCTTGAGTAGCTTCCCTTTAGTGACCCTGAATATACATTTCTTAGGGTTGAGGGATATTTCATATGGGTGACATCTCTTGCAAATCTAGGCAAGGTGGGCGGAATGATCACACCTGTCCTAGGAAAAGATGATCAAATCATCCATGTAGATGATTATACACCAGTTCACTAGGCCCTTGAATGCAAAGTCCATGGCCTTTTGAAATGTGGCCCCTGCGTTGATTAGGCCAAAGGGCATCCTCCGGTATGCAAATGTTCCCCACTTGGTGGTGAATGTCATTTTGTCTCTATCTTCATATTTAACCATGACTTGGCTATACCTAGAGTATCCATCCAGGAAGGACATCATTTCTGATCCATTCACAATTTGCAATACCTCATCCAATGAGGGGAGAGGGTGATTATCCTTCTTATATGCCTTTTTTAAATTTTAGAAATCCATACAAAGGCAGCTCTTGCCACTTTTCTTACTCATAGGGAGAAGGTTGGCAACCCACATAGTATGCCGGATTGGAAAGATGATTCGGGCTGACAACAGCTTTTGAATCTCTTGATGAATTAGGGGCTCGATCAGTGGGTTGACCAGTCTTTGCTTTTGTAGGAAGGGCTTAGTGTCAAGTTTTAACGGGATGGTATGGGTCATGATGGATGTATCATAGGTCTTCAAATACTCATACCCCCACATGATTACATCAATATATTCTTGGAGAACCACGAGAATCTTCTCCTTCTCCTCAGGGGAGCAGGAGGTGCCAATGTGTACCAGTTTTTCTTCACTATCCTAGCTGATGTTTACATTTTTGAATTTTCCTCCACTAGGGGAGGATGATATCTTTTCTCAGCCCCAAGGGTCTGAGTTGAAGATTCATTCTAGTGCTACCATCCCCTTTGGGATGGTGTTGGTTAGTAGGTCTATGATCCCATCATCTCCTTCACCCTGCCCAGTATCATCGTGATCTCTCTCTTCCACTATCTGGTCCTTGAAAACATGAACATTGGCCATGAAGGCCAGGATATGCTGATCATCTTCAAAAATCTAAAGGTGGGTGAGATTGTCTAGGATAGACAGGGTAGGGATCATCTCAATGGATAATTTCCAAAGCCAAGAGCCAACCATTAGCTCAAGGGTGCTAGCAGATACAACAAGAGCATCCAGAACATAGTTTCTTTTCTAGGGAATGAGTTCAATGTCAAAGGTATCAAAATATTTGATGAGGCTCCATGCATGGTTGTGATATGCGGCCAACCTTTTATCATGACAAGTGCATTGGCTCCAAACTTGCTTTACGATCAAATCTGAATCACCCAGCGCCTGGAGGTGGGTGATTCCCTTTCTTAGTGTGAATAAGAGTCCAAGGACCAAGGCCTCATACTCCATGACATTGTTTGTGTAGTTGAACTATAGCTTGTAAGATATGAGGAAGGATTTCCCCCATGGGTTGATCAATTCCACTCTAGCCCCATAGCCTCGTTTGGACTGGGACCCGTCAAACTTAAGGGTCAACAAGTCATCATTCATTGTCTGGGGCTGGGAAGGCAAAGTGGCCTTTGGATTGTTTTTGGGGAGGTTGGGAGGAGTTTCCTCTGACTCTGATAGCACTTGGGTGAGGTTTTCCCCTGGAGAAGCCTATGGATGGGATTCATGGACTGGCGATATCATGGGGATACTTCTAAAATGATTGCTGGGTCTAGGCATATCCAAAAAGTATTTCTTCTCCTGGAGGGCATTGATGTGTCAAGTGGCAGCAGAAATACATGGCTCACACTCTTGTTCTGAATGTTTTTAATAATGCACTTGGAACCAAGTGTTGAACAAGAGTGTAGCAGGGGTCGCTGTGGTACCTTGTGAGTTAACCTCACCTCTTAGTTTTTCATCTAGGTCCTGGATTCTCTGAGAAACAATGGGATCCTCCCCGGGGGTGAAATCAAAGGTCAATATTTCTAGGTGGTAGTACACCCTAGGGGAAGTCTCAGAGAAGAGGACTTCATTTACCCTTCCAAATTTGGTGAGGGGCTCTTTCATCTAGGGCTCACTTTCTACCTAGATCTAGTTAGATTCTCCCTCCCAGAGGAGCCAAAAGTGGGAAAAGTCGGTAGACAAATACCCATTAAGGGACTTAGACCAATTGTGACTTAGTAACATCCCATAAGTTTCTAGGATGTCCACCACTTGGTTTTCAATTACGCTCACTATCCTAGGGTCTTGGATGAGCTAAATCGGGACGTTCTTCAACTCACCTACCATTTTTACAGTAGTCTTGTCCAGCTAGACTACAGTGATGTTAGATGGAGTAGGATGGAATTCGAGTTTCTGGCATATGGATAAGGGCATGACATTACCTGAAGCTCAAGAATATACCAAGCAATTGTAAAGTTTCTTCCCTTGAATGTTTAAGCCTAATAAGAAGGGAGGATCCTCAGTGTCACCCCAAAAAATAGTCGCGTTAGTGTCATCAAAAGTGATAGTCTTGGATGGGCGACTGAGAGTTTTTAGGTTTCTCAAGAGCTTCAGAAGGGACTTCCTCTATTCGGGACAGTTCAACAAAACCTCCATCAAAATCATGGAGGTGGTATTTCATTCTAACTCCTTTGTGATGTCAAACCTCCCCTCGAGGAATTGTTGGCTTCCCTCAGCCAGGTCCTTAGCTTGGTTAGAGCTAGACCCTTTTGACAAGAAGGGGTGGTTAGTTGTATTATCCTAGGTATGGGTGTGTTTGGGAGGTGTGGGCATGTAAATTGGTAATTTACCAACCTGACTCCGGGTGTTGTAGGGATTCTGTGGGTTGGTAAAGGCATTAGCCTCAAAGGCCAGAATAGATTCATCAAAAAATCCCTGTAATTCAGGTTCTTCTTTGTCTTCCTTGTCTTCTCCAAAGAAGATGGTCTCATAGGTGAAGGCACCGTTAGTGGACTCTTGTATGGAAGGTTCTGGGGGAGTAGGATCAATAATTTGTTGTTTGTCCAGCTGGGAGATCATGATGACCTTCTCTAGTGTAGCACAATTCACCTCAGAGTGAGAGTCGATGTCATGCAATCTACACCAGTTAGTCAGGGATGGGAGTTCTATGACTGGCGTGAAATGGGAAGGTCCAGCGCCACCCTGATTGGTGTTTTGGTTTAGAGGAGGACCTATGGTGTTGGAATTGTTGTTCAATTGTTGTTGGTTGGATTGAGGCCCATTGTTGTAATTCCTTCCTCTAGAATTGGTATTTCATTGGCCGAAGAATATATTCCCTCACTAGGAATTGGTGCTATGGGGCCCAAGAGACCTCATCTTCAGCTGTCCCATGTCCACAGTTAGTGAGGACAACAATCGCCGGAGGGATTCAACTTCGACAGACACCTAGGTGTTTGCATCACAATGTGATAGTAGTTGTTGTTGGTTCCCAGGGAAGGAAACAATAGGTACCAAAGTTGAGGGTGGCATTCCTCTAGCCACAGATGACTAGAATAAAGGCACTCCAGAAGGTTGAGTCTATGGTTGTTGTGTTTGCTACGGCTAGTTCCAGGGAATGAATTCTAGACCCAGTATTGTCTGGGCTTGCAATGGATATATGTATCAAGCCTATTGGTCTACCAGCGGTGGCAGTGGATTCATGGCCATCACAGGGGCACCCATTTCCAGATTGGGGTTGTATCTCTCAGCGTAAGAAGTTCTATCGGGTATCATGTTGAAAGGCATGCTCTGCCCAATCCCACCCAGAGATTTGTTAAGTCCGCGAGACAACTCCAAGGCCAAGTTGTAAACTTCTGCAAGAGTATCCTAGTCAGTGGGGGTGGTAGTTCTCCATAGGAGAGTGGCAAAGAAGGGGTCCATTTTGTTTAGATATGTCTGGATTGTCACCTTCAAGGATGGGATGAAAGGACCCATGCACCGCTTTAAGGCGCATTGGAACCTATGGTTGAATACTACAAGGGGCTCATTGGGTTCCTTCCTAATGGATATGAAATATTTGTGGGGCCATGCTAGGTCCATGTGTACATGAAAGGCCACTAGAAAGGCATCTTCCATATCCTGCCAACTGTTGATGGAGTTGGCGGGCAGGTTAAGGTAACAGTTTGAGTTGTTTTGTCCTAGGGATAGAGGGAACATTTAGGTCACAACATCTTGATGTTGGATTTGGTGTCATTTCATGGCATCTTTATATACCTATAGATGCTCTTCTGTGGTTCATGAGCCTAAGTGCTCATATCGGGGACAAATATTTTTTGGGTGTGCAGGAAGATTGTTGGTCATACCTAGAAATGTTCCCATCCTTGAGGTTGTCTGGGAGACTTGGGTATTCTGAGATGTAGTAGATCCCTAGACAATGGCGGCTGGCTTTTCTTTCGGGGTCTGTTTCTTTCGAGCGTGAGGCTTGAGTTCAACAAACCTTCCGGGTTTGGGAGAGATCTAAGGATTCTTTCGAATCGGGCTGGTGAAAATGATCCAATCCCACTAAAGGTCTACTTCCTAAAACTAAGGCTTAGGGAACTCTTAGGCACTGTAAAATCTAAATCTTCCAAAGGGGACGAGCTCATGCCCTCCTTCTACCGCCAGTTTCTATTGACGGGGGTTTGTGACGGGGTCTGGAAACAGAGGTAAGTTGTCATAGGGTACCGGAGTACCAGCCAACTTCGCTTGTAAAGGTTGTCTGGAGAAATGAGATTCTTTGCACCTTCAAGCACGTGAGAGGCAGGTCTCAATGGTGCACGAGCTAATTTGGGCGTTGTGACTATTTTGTTTGGGGGGATATCTAGTTAACTCAGCTCCTCTTCTCTAGGGATTTAGGTAAGTGGGGTTTCCTACAAGCATTCATTAGCCAACCAAATAAACTTCAAAAGATAGGCCAGGGTTAGAAGTATTCAATCTACCTATAGTCATGCAAATACATTCAAAACATCAATCATGCTCTAACATGCTATACTAAAATACTAAATACATATAGAACCATTAGTTCATACATATCTAATAGCGAGGGAAAATAAGGTCATTAATCTACTTAAAATATTAGAGCAAGGGACATAAGAAACATATAGCACAAAAGAGTATTAACTCAGAGATCAAGAAACCAACAACATCATTGCGAGAATCCTTCCTTCTTCATTAATGATTTTCTAGCATCACTGGTAAGTACATCAACAATGGCTCCAAGGGAGCGTCTATCTACTAAACTGCTAAAAACTAAGGAGCATTCAGCTCCGCAACAACTAGAAATGAAACTAAAATTCTCTCTAGCTATGGACTGCAAAATCATCAATATTGCTGACCCTTGGAATGAGGTCAAACTTATTATTTATACACAAATTTTCCCTAAAATTAACCTAACTTAACTTTACACTCAACCAATAAAATACAATTTCCGGTGGCCGGTACTACTTGCACCATGCTACAACAACCTCGAGGAGAACAAAGGTCTGAAATGTGAGAGGAATGAGACAAGAAAGGAGGTATGGAAGAATTGGCCTTGAGAAGAGAGCCAGAGGGGGAATAGAAGAAATTTTATCCCCACGGGATTGAGGCTACATGCCTCATTAATAGAAAAGTAGCTCATTGTCCCTAATGTTCTAGGTGTTGTGTTGGAGTGGCGCCTTGGGAAGACCACCTGTCAAAATCATATTTGGAGCCGATGTGCCTTTTTGGAGTCACCCATTTTCTAACATCCTTATTAACTGCTTGATGATGATCGGTTGGCTCCAGGGAACCTAGATGCAGATCACCCAAAAAATACAAAACTGTGGACCCAACACTCCAGGATCTGGGAGCTTACACTCTGAAAGAATAATGAATACAAAATATACTAGATTGGTGAACATCTCTGGAATCTGGAAAACCTCATTTCTCCCTACTACTTTTGAATGCTTCTAACACTTGGATTATGCCTTCTTCATCTATGTCCTTGATGCTGTCCCATCGACCACAGATAGCCTCCAACTTCTCTTCAACTTCTCCAGCTCCGTTCTAGAATTCATCTACCATCTTCATGACATAATGTGCCCAGATCATCATCTTGGATAATCTTGATAACCTACCCCTGTCAAAATCTCTGGCAACCAGATACAGGGACTCCATTCGCTCATCAAATTTGCTAAGGACATAGTCCTCTAGGGTGCATGTCTCAGTGGTGAAGGGGTCGACTTGTGACACCCCTACCACAAATGCCTGGAATAGGCCCAAAGGATATTGGGTCGTGGTCACCTTCTCTTTTAAGGCCTTAACCAATTCCTTGCATATCTTGATTTTGAGACCAAGTTTCGAGTACTAGAACTGGAGAGAATCATATGATTCATCTCCCAAAATTCATGCCTCTGTGATGGTTTCTTCTCTGGCATTGAAAATTTCCCCCAAATCGGCCTTCCATTTTTCATACTTCTCCAAGTCCTACCCCCATACAATAGCAGAGCCATTTTCCTGGCTAAGGAGGATTATGATTTGGTAAAGATCTAGGAGGGACACTACTAGGAATTGTCTTATGATAGCTATCTACTTGGTGACCCACCCATCCACAACTTGCACCTTCTTCTTCATGGCCTTGAGATAATCCACTTCAACTTGTGCAAGAATAAATCTAGAGGAAGAAGCATCCAGATGGATCTCGGCTAGAGGCTATGTAATTTCCGCTAGAAGAGCAAGGAGATTTGCATTGGTCTCCTTTTCCTCCTTTAACTTCTGGCTTTGTTTAATGTATCAGGCCTCCACTACTTTGGTGGCCTATCTTAGCAAGTCCAGTTCATCCTACTTATCTCTTCTCCCTAGTGCCACTTCTATAATAGTGTAATCTTTGGGCCTTACAGCCACTACATCTGCATCTGGAGGAGGTGTTGTGATTGTCACAACCGTACTTCTTGTTGGACCAATCTAGAGGGTATGGAGTGTCCATGCCTTCTTAGGCTTCTGGGCCTCTACATTTTGGGCCATCATCTCGGCCAGGGAAAGCGGAATGCCTATTGTTACCACTAGGGCCTTCCTCTTTCTTGATTCTACTAGCTATTAGGGTGGATGGGGTGGCTTCACTGTTAGGACTTGGGCATTTGGATCCCTTTCAGAATCTGGCGGTGTGTTCCCGGGATCAACATTGTCGTCGGGCTCTTTCTCTCTTTCCTGTTCATGTTCTTTCTCTTTCTCTCTAGAGGCCTCAATATTTTCCGCTAGGTTGGCATCCCATTTCATGATGTCTGGAGCTTCTTCTCCTCTAGTATCAGTATCACCTATATTTTTAGGGATTTCCCCATCCTTCTCAGCATCATTTGATTCAATGTTTA
Source organism: Thuja plicata (assembly GCA_018584345.1). Classification (NCBI taxonomy): domain Eukaryota; kingdom Viridiplantae; phylum Streptophyta; class Pinopsida; order Cupressales; family Cupressaceae; genus Thuja; species Thuja plicata. The sequence goes on from MU224358.1 coordinate 1,903,484, forward strand.
TATCTTTGGGGATTTCCCTGTCTTTCTTTTGTTGTTGTTCTTCAGCCTCATTAGTTTCTTCTATCGGAAAATCTTCCTCCATTGGAACATCTTGTGGGGGTGGGTGAGGTCTTTGGCCAAAGTTTAACAATGTGGCCACCTTTACTACCTCACTGAACATACTCCAGGGAAAATGGTCCTCCAGAGTAACCAAAGGCATTTGGAGCGTGATGATTGGGGGTACAGTTGATCCCTTGGGTTTGGCTTCCTTAATCATCGGTTGCTCATCTTTGGTTGGCCTTGGTTCATCTTTGGTCTCTTGGACTAGTTTGTTTTTTCTTGCTTGGGCTCTCTTTGTGTTTCCTCCCAAACTTCCTGCTCTCCAGTAGCTTCTTGTTCCGATACCTCTTCTTCTGCGGGGATATTTTCTTTCTCTTGGGTGGAAATCTCCTCCACCGCATGGTCTACATCCTCATGAAGGTTCATGAGCTCATCTTCCTCGAAGACGTCATCAAACACATTATGTGGGGGAGAGGAATAAAAAATATTTGCATGTTTTGGGGAATCTGAACTGACATCAACCAGAGGCAAGTCTGGCATACTAGGGCTAGTAGCTACGCTTGGAGTGGGGGTTACCTTCTGCTTCTTCTTCCTTAGTAATGGGACCCCGATGTCTAAGATACTTGTAGACCCCACCTTAGCGAGAGTCTGCCTACTCATCATTACGGCCAATGATGGGGATCCCATCGGGCGAGCAAATGATACTGGAGTTATGAGGAGGCTAGAAAACATTTGTGCGCTTATATGTTGGCTAGAAAGCCTCTTTGACTCCATTTTTTTTTGTAGTTGTACCATTATGGGGGACAGACCCATAGGAGGTACCTTAGCTAGGGTATCTTCTTTCTCCTTCTCCTTTCTTGTGCTGGGTCTGGTGGCAGTAGCAGGCCCTTGAATAATTGGTCCCTTCTTGGTGCTCTTTAGACACACACGAGGAAAATAATTATGACTGGCCTCTAAAATGGGGCGGTATACTCCCTCTATTGTCAAATCCTCTGGAGTGGTCCAATCCACTGGAGTGAGGTCCAGTTTATCTAATCCCTGCCCTTTATATGCTAGGTCCTCCAGCGGCCCATCATTTGAAAAACCCTTCAAAAAATTTTGAAGGTCGAGCACTGTCATTAGGCCCTTGGACATCCACGATGTTGGCAGGCCTAGAGATCAGAACTATCTTGGCAATCTACCCAAAAATCTTCAATATCTTCTATGTGTGGTGGGGATTCCTGGGGAAGCGCTAAAGCTATCTTTTCGAGGTGATCAAATTTTTTTTTTGTGTGGTCAAATTTGACCAACCCCAGACTCCTTAACTCACTATCTGCCTCTTTTGTTGTATCTAGACTACAAGTATAATTCCCACAAGAGACTGGGAATGAAACGTTGGTGACCTTCTTCATTGTGAAGAAGGTGTGCAACTCCAAAATCTACCAGCAAAAATCTAAAAGAATGATTCTATTCCTGCAATACCAGGGAAGAAGATAGGGTTTCCTAAAGAAGCCGGTCACCCAAATATACATGTGCTTTTGGAATTGAATAAAATAATTTTTGAAGGTTCTCACCAGGTTCATCGCCTCTTGCGATAACTGGTATCTGAAATCCTGAGTAAGTGTCAAAATATTTTGGTAAACAAAGGCATCGTTTACCCTGCAAAAATTCAAGAAACTTAGTTCCCATTGGGCCTGGGGATAATGATCCCACGGTGTTAGCTAGCCTGGCCCATTCCCAAGAATGCCCATTGCAAACCCAAAAAAGCCAGTCTTTTTCGGGCTAGTGCCCATAGCATGTAAGATGTCATATAAAACTTTGAATTCTGGAGAACTCCCTTCAACTGCGAGCCCACATGGTTGGCTATGATAACCTCCCAATTGAAAGTTTGGCTGTGGATGGTGATGTAGTAAAGAAATTAATACATCCATGTTGAGAAATCTCAGGCATGGGGCTATCTGAAGATCTTGCATAGGAAAATAATGCCCGCCTGAATGGGCTCTTTGAAATCCCCGTGGGGAATTTCCAACTTCATCTTTTTCTGGTCCCTCTTTGGAGACTTCAGCCACTGAGAGTTGAGGTATTTCCAAGATATGAGAGCAGCCTCTTTGAATTCTTGTAATGACTTGGCTTGATTGATGATGACGGACCCCTTGAATTGTGGAATCCCCAGCCCTGAGGCAAAAGTTGTTGCGTCTAGGTTGACAATTGTCACTAGATATTGTAATGGTCGGGGATCAATGAGTAGAATAGTCTGAGTGGGTGCATTGTATAGTGTCACCGTCTAGAGTGTTAGCTTTGGTGATTGCACCAAGCAAGGAAAATTCACATCCTTAATGATTCTGGAGGTGGCCAAATGGGTGGCCATATTATCTCCGTCGACCTTTAGTTTGTATATGGCTTGAATTAAGCCCTGCATTTCAGCCCAAAGTTTGGGCTCTGTGCCTATTATTTCTTGTACTTTAGAGTCCACCTTGGACCCCACGAGAATGCCCTCCTTCAGGTATTTGGAGGTCAATGGTAGCTTAGACAACATCTTTTTGGCCTTAGTTTTTCTGGCCACCCAAGTGGAGGTAGTAGGAAGCTCCGGGCTATCAGGAGGAGTGATCACTTTAGACATCCTGACCAGCTATCTGCAACCTACAAGACCATAGAACTGCCAATACATGATACAATAATAACTTTATAGATTCCAAGGAAATCATCACCATTTAACACTTGTCCAAAAATGTTATCACACATCAAAATTCCTAGAGTATTAACACATACATGAATTGGATTCTAATAAACACTTGGGGGCTCTGAGGTACTAGACTAGGTGACAAAGATGGAATGAAGACCTAGGGGCTTCTTAGCACCTAGAGTCTGGAAGAGTTATCCATTTTTGACGTGACCAGCAGGAAGCCATACTTGGTTGACATGGGTCATTACATGGCCACACAACAGTTGATATAAAGGGAACTAATGGTGACAAGTGGGCTAACATAGGGAAAATTGAATGCTAGATGGAATGGGGTTTGAATTTCCACTCATGGGAAATTAATCCTGCCATTAAGATGATAAGACAAAAGAGAGAGAAATCTACCATGGCTTGAACCAGCGAGGTACCAAGTTCAAACTGTGGTGACTACCTCTCGACGAGCTCGACATGGTGGTTCAAAACATGATAAAGCATAGCGAGATCATTAGGATGGAAGGATATACATGAGATATATACATTAAAATATAGAGGGTCAAGGCATTGAGAGGGCCAAAGCACAACTCATAGAACAATGACATATACATAATATTTACAGAGTATTCACACAATGTACAGAATTTACAGACACCCAAAAACTATTCTACCACAATGTATAGAATATACATTACATTAAAACTACACAGAGGGTGGAAAACCCTCTAGCAGAGTCAACCCACCAATGGGAAGTGACAAAATGGAACCAAAGACAAAAATGAGAGCAAAACATAAACAAAACAACACAAACAAATGAAAACTAGGAAACCAGAGGAATAGAAAACTAGAGAAGGAAAAGCCGAAAGCCAACCTAGAACACAAAGAATGTAGGGAAGGCGAGCATGGGAAGCACTCTGCAACAAGTTCACCTTCAAAAAATCATGAGCAAGTCACTGCAAATCAACGTTCAATTTGACACTAAGCATAGGGAGAAATTCTCTGTTTAATCACCTTAATCACCTTAAAACTGCTCTAAGTGCTCTAAGTATTTTAATCATGTAACTGTGAAAATGACAGGTAACTTCTATTTATACCCTTAGGGTAAAAATAGGTTGCAGTCTTTCTGCAAACTCCAGAACAAGATGACCTCCAAACTCTGGGCCCGGGGATTCCAAGCAACCATACCTTCTTGCAAAAGAAGACATATTGGCAAAGAATTCTAGAGTCCAAAATCCATCTCTAGATAGAAAAAACAAACTCCAGGACTGGTTCCCAGAGACACAATAAGGAAAAAGAAAAAGAAGGACAACCCTCACGGAGGCAAATCCTGAAGGGGAAACAAGGAAAACAAAAGAAAATTTAGGGAAGAACAAAAGAGAAAAAGGGGGACCCAACATTTTGCCTACAAAATGTAGGGACAGGTATGCAGGACATAACAGGTAGTACCAGCCACAAGAAATTATATTTTATTGTTGAGTGTAAAGTTAGATTAGGTTAACTTTAGGGAAAGTATGTGTATAAATAACAAGTCTGACCTCATTTCAAGGGTCGGAAAAATTGATGATTTTGTAGTCCATAGTAATATCATTTCAAGATTTCATTTCTATTGTAGTTGTAGAGCTCAATGCTTGGTAGTCCTTAGTAGTTCTTGGTAGATAGATGCTCTCTTGGAGCTTTTGATGTACACACTAGTGCTACTGGAAAATTGTTAATGAAGAAGGAAGGATTATCGCAATGATGTTGTTGGTGTCTTGATCTCTGAGTTAATACTCTTTTATGCTATATGTTTCTAATGTCCTTTGCTCTAATTTTTAAGTAGGTTAACGACCTCTTTTCCCTTGCTATTGAACATGTATGAATCATTGATTTTGTATATGTTTAGTATTTAGTATAGTTCATTAGAGCATGGTTGATGTTTTAAATGTATTTTCATAACTATAAATAGAAAGGATACACTCTAACCCTGACATATCTTTTGAAGTTTGTTTGATAATCCAAATGCTTGCAAGAAACCCGAACTTACCAAAATCTCTGAAGAAGATGAGCCAAGAAAAATCAGCTATCCCCCTGAATAAAATAGTCACACACTTAACTTAGCTCCCGCACTCTCGAGACCCGACACTCAGGTGCTTGAAGGCCTGAATAATTTATTCCCTAGACAACCTTTACAGGCAAAGTTGGCCAGTACCCCAGTACTTGATGACAACTTACCTTTGTTGGCAAGGGCCGGTCACAAATTCCTGTCAACACTTGTTCTTTGGTGTTCACATATTCCAACCTTACTTCTTTATTATGTACCAATTCCCTCAAAAAATTATACTTTACTACTATATGCTTGGTTTTGGTGTGCATCACGGTATTCTTTGAAATTTTAATGGCATTGGTGTCATTATAGTAGATAATAACTGATTCTTTTACTTCTTCCTTCATTCCTGACAACAACTACTTGATCCATATGATGTTTGAACAGTTCACTATTGCAGTAACATATTATGCCTCTATTGTAGACTGAGAGATACAATTCTATTTCTTTCTATTCCAAGACACTAACCTCTTTCCAAGAAAGAAAGCTCCACCACTAGTGTTTTTCCTATCATCAACACTTCCAGCCCAATTAGCATTAGTGAATGCCTTTAAATCAAAGTTTCCACCTTTCTTATACCATAAACCATAGCCTTCAGTACCCTTTAGATATCTCACAATTCTTTTGATTTCCATTAGGTGATTATCTCTAGGATTAGCTGAAAATCTTGCAACAATACCAACTACTAATGCAATATCAGGTCTGGTGTAAACAACATATTGCAATTTTCCAATCATGGATCTGTAGTTGGTCTGATCTACCTCTTTTGAATCATCATCCTTAGACAATTTGTGTCCAGTACATATGGGTGTTCCAATAGGTTTGGAATCTTCCATACCAAATTTATTAAGTATCTCCTTGATATATTTTGATTCATTAATGTAGATACCATCCTTCATTTGATGTACTTGTAATCCAACAAAGAATTTTATCTCACCAAACATAGACATCTCAAGTTCTTTACTCATAGCTACAAAGAATGCTTTGCATAGGTCATCATAACCAGTGAATAATATGTCATCAACAAATATCTCTGCTAACAATATTTTGTTTTGTGGTCCTTCTTTGATGTACAGGATACTTTTATCATTGGTTCTCTGAAATCCAATACTTACTAGATAGCTATGCAGTCTTTCATACTAGGATTTGCGTGCTTGCTTTAGTCTATACAATGCTTTGTGTAGCTTGCAAACCATATTCCTTCTGCTAGGATCAACAAATACTTCAAGTTATTCAATGTAGACTTCTTCTTCTATGATTCCATTGCAAAATTTATATTTCACATCCATTTTATATACTGTGTATTCTTTATGTACAACATATTCTAGAAGAGTTATTACTCCTTCAAGTCTTGCAACAGGAGAAAAAGTTTCTCCATAGTCAATACCCTCTTCTTGAGCATATCCTTTACAAACTAGTCTTGACTTGTATCTAGAAACTTTACCATTTTAATTTATCTTAATTCTAAAAACCCACTGGGTTCCAATCACATTTGTTTCCTTTGGCCTAGGCACAAGAGTCCAAGTTTTGTTCTTCTCAATCTGGTCAATTTCTTCATTCATTGCTTCTATCCAAATTTCATCATTCAATGCATATTTAACAGTTCTAGGTTCAAATTCACTTAGTAAACATGTACCTTTGAGTTTTTTCCTTGTCATTACACCTTATGTCTGATCTCCAATTATCTGCTCAGGTGCATGATGCCTTTTAACATATTTTGAAAGTACTGGATCCTTCAGTCTAGATTCTGGACTTGATCCACTAGGTTTTTCATTCTCAAACATTATTTCTTGTTCCTCTGTCTGATGCTTAGGTTCCACTGTCTGTGACTCAGGTTCCTTTTTCTGAGACTTGATTCCCTCTCTCTGTGACTTGTTTCCTTCTGTCTGTGAATTGGTCTCTTCTACCAGCAGCTTGGGTTGCACAGTTTGCAACTCAAGTTGCACAGTTTGTGCTAGTATATTTAGTGGTTAGTAGTTCTATTGTCCAATCACCATTGCTCGAGTCATAGGTATAGTATCAGGTTCCTGATACACAAATTTCCTGTAGTCTTCAGGCTCTTTACTTCTCTTCTCTTCACATTTTTCTGCAAACTCATCAATATTGACATGTACACTTTCTATGACTTTATGAGTAGTAAGATTCAGACATTTGTATGGTTTGCTTTTACATGAGTAACTTAGGAATATTCCTTCATCACTTTTTGCATCTAGTTTTCCATTTCTTTCTTCCTTCAAGATGTAGCATCTACTTCCAAATAATGAACATTAGGTTTATAGCCATACCATAATTCAAAAGGTGTATGGTTACTACCTTTCTTCAGTTGAACTCAATTCAAGGTGAACACTATAGTGTTGATGGCTTCCTTCCAGTATTTGGCAGAAATATTCTTTTCAATCATTAGGGTTCTGGCACAATCCATAATGGATCTATTTTTTGTTTCTACTATTCCATTTTTATATAGTGTACCAGGGGAAAATACCTGTCTTTTGATTCCTCTCTCATTACAGAATTCATTGAACTCATTAGAAATGAATTCTCCTCCTCTGTCATATCTTAGGCATTTTATTTTCTTTCCTGTTTCCTTTGCAACTCTTGCAAGATACCATTTGAATTTATGAAAATCTTCTGATTTCTCTCTGAGAAACATGAGAGTCATCATTCTAGAATGATCATCAACAAATAGAATAAAATAATTCTCTCCAATATAGCTTATTGTTCCAATTGGTCCACATATGTCAGTATGTACCAATTCCAAGACTTCATCAGTATTGTAATTCTTGCTTTTGAAACTTGTCTTGCTCATCTTTCCAATTTGACATTGTTTGCATACTGCTTACTCGGGTTTCTTCAAAATAGGAATACCTCTAACTCTCTTTTTCTTTCTTATGTTTACCAGATTATCAAAATTTACATGACACAACCTTTTATGACATAACCAACTTTCTTCTACTTGTGCAATAAAGCATGAACCTTCAGTGAGATCAAGATATAATACATTACCTTTTGTTTGCCTACTAGTTTTGGCTAGGTTCCCTTTACCATCCAGGAGCTTGGCCTTACCATTCATGAATTCTACCTTGAAGCCAATGTTGTTCAAATGTGCTACACTTGGTATATTTCTCCTCAATCCTTCAACCCAATAAGCATTATCACATTTGATTCCTTCTGTCAGAATAATGCAACCTTTTCCTCTTACAGGGAAAGGTTCATCATTCTCAAAAATGACACTCCCACCATCATAGTGTTCAAGATGTTCAAACTTTGTCTTATCATCAGTCATGTGATGAGAACAACCACTATCAATTATCCATGTGTCATTTTTATTGATGTGTGAGAAAAGTGTTGTCTTTTCATCTTCTTCATCTGACTCATCCTTAATAGAAATATAAACCATTTCATCTTCTTCTTCATCACTGTCAGAATCTTTATAAATATAACAAGACTTCTTACCTTTATCCTTGTAGCTTTTGTAGTTCTTGAAATCTTTCTTTTCTTTGAATTTTTTGAACTTATTCTCATCTTTGTCTTCTTTGTTCATACACTTTGCAGCAATGTGACCAACCTCATTGCATGAAAAACAAATCAATGGTATCTTTCCTCTATATTTTACTTTTTTGGATGTTATTGCAAGTTATGATTTAATGATGTCAAGATATTCATCATCACTATCACTTTCAATCTATTTCCCTTTTGAGTATATATCCTTCTTACCAAGGTTCAATTTAGCTTTGAATGCAGACTCAAGATTGCTAGAGCTAGGAGAGTAATTGTCAAAGTTGTCCAGCTCAAAATGTGCAAGCCTTCCCACTAATGTATCCAGAGTTATATCTTTATTGCACCTCATCTCTTGAATAGCTGAAACTCTAATAGCATACATAGGAAGTAAAGTTCTTAGTACCTTGCTGACCACTGATGTATCTTCAATTATTCCACCTGCAGCTCTGATGGCACTCACAATCTTCTTGATTCTTTCACTGTATCATGTAATGTCTTCTCCTTCTTTCATTTTCATCTGGTCAAATTGTCCTCTTATAATTTCTACTTTGGCTCTCTTTACATTTGCATCTCCTCCATGAATGTTCTGTAATTTATTCCACATATCATAGGTTGTAGGGAAGTCCTTGACTTCATCAAATTTTGAGTAGCTTCCTGAAGAATCTATATCAATCATCATTATGTTATGAAGCTTTGGTTCCATCATATGTTCCACATTCATAGTCCCTTTTGGTTCCACATATTTTATTTCCAAAAATTGCAAACTAGCATCTCTGATAGTAGATAAATGTAGCTTCATCATCTCTTGGCATGCTAGGAAGTTGTCTTTGTTTAGCTTTGGGATCTCCCTAGCTTAGATCTTGCAACCTTCTCTGAAAGAACTTGAAGCTCTGATACCAATTGTTGGAAATGAGATAAGTAACTGAGAGGGGAGGGGTGAATTAGTTACTCCAAAACAAAACATTTATCCCTTAGATATCTTAAATACTTTAACACTGTTACTCGGTTAATTAAGATATTCTTCTGTAACTCAGGTGTCAAAAAAATCTTTATAATATCCAATGCAATTATACTTTAGTGATTAAGTGCAGAAACATAAAGCATAAAATAAATAACATATACATAGGTGACACCAAGATTTAACATGGAAACCTAATATGGGAAAAACCATCAATGTAAATAGTTATTGTTTTTCACTCTTCTAAAGTGAGCCCTGTTAGGAGCCAACCCTATTAAAGCTTACAATAACACACTGTTAGGTGTGACCCTGTTAAGGGATTTAATCACCCTGTGACGAGTGGCCTTGTTAGAGGTCTTCAACACTTCAACATAGAAATTCTACCTTGTGAGAGGATTTACAAAAAGACTGTTAAGTCTACTCTGTTAAGAGATTTTAGATCACTGCTACAATTTTTAGAGAGTAACAATGAATTGACCTGTATGTGTAAGCAACTGTCTTTTTTGATTCAGATCTTTGTTCTAATTATGACTAGATCCTTGCTGATCAGATGTTCTATTGTAGCTCTAAGTGATCTGTACTCAATCAGAATCCTATCTGATTTCACCTTCACTCTTCATATCAAAAAATTCCACACTTCTACTTTTACACTCTTTCTCATCCACACATACAATCCAAACTTGACCTTTCATATATATGGTAAGCCCTATCAATTCGGCTTGAATAACTTCTAAATAATAAGTCACAATTAAGTCGGCCTCATATAACCAATTTATTATAGAATATAAATCACTGTTAGTCAGGTTCCACTGAATGCCCGACCATGACTGAAATGCCCAAGTGACTCGGTCAATACTGAACTTCTTTAATACCCGATTGATCTTGATCAACACTAAAACAACTCATTATATTTCACCAAATATGCTCATTCTAAATGTAGACATTTGTGTAACATCACTACATAAGTGTAAATACATGTGTAACATCAATGACAATACACAATTGAATAATTGTCTTCAACAATAGACAAGGTTGATGTGGAGACATCCACTACCGACAAATAGGTAAATACCGAGAAGCACACAAAAGGCATCATACCTCCCACATAATCACCAAAGAAAGTGAAAGGGCATGAACTAGCTATAGTTCTACATTCCCCTTCTTCCAGTAAAATTTCAAAGAAGAAGAAGAAGAAGAGAAAAGCACCGATAACATTAGATGAGATAATTGACACACTAGACTGTAATCCTAGAACATTGGATCTAGAGTCACTTACAAAGTATGGAGAGCTATGTAAAAGAAAGGAAATACATGACAAGCTCAAGAAGGAGCACAAGAACTCCCAAGTCATGGATACAACCAAAGAAATACTATTGCGGATTGTACCTGACATCAAAATTGATCAAAATGCACCTATACTTGATCAATTAGTAGTTCTGACTGACGTAATCACATCACAAAATGTAGATGCAGACAAAGTAATTGAGGAACATGCTGAGTAGAAGTGTCAATACAAGCTTACATAGAAAATCAGCCAAGAAGTGGCAGAAAATAAGGTAAATCTTTCTGAATTAGTAACTACAATGGAACCTATATTATCAGAAGTAGTTAAACTAGTTCAAAAGTTGTGCACAATAGAGAATTTCACTACCGATCATAGTGAAAAGATAGCAAAGATTGATGAAGATCTTAAGGCTAGTGCACAAAGTCTCACAACCGACGAAAATGAATTCAAATTGCATTATGAGAAAATTGTAGAAGAAAAAAGGTTGAGACTAGAACTACAAAAGGCAGAAAGAAGAATCTGAGATGAGGTAACAAAGCTACAAGCTATGTTACTCCCAAATCTCACACTGCTATTAAAACATATGACTTTGTCAAAAGCATTGATTTCCACCCTAGAGATGTATATTACAGAGAGCATATATGACATGCACACAAGACTCACCTTGGAATACATGACCCTTGAGAACCTCAAAGAGAAATGGGAGAAGCTAATGAAGGACATTCAAAAATCTTATTCCCACATTTTTGACAAGTTGTAAGTATTACACCTTTGTCATTATTTTCAAAAAAAAGGGGGAAATAATATGATAAAGGAGGAAATGATAAAGTGAAAGGGGAAATGATAAAAGGGGAAATATATGTAAAAAGGAAAATGTATCAAAGGAAGAAACATGTACATACACTACACCGAGGCATGCACATAGGGGGAGTCATATTAACAAGGTAAACATTTGGTGTATATACTGAATATTTCAGCTTTGCACATATCAATTTTTTATACTAATGCCAAAGGGGGAGATTGATAATCCTAAGGGATAATATTTTGTCATTAGTATACAAGGAAACAATTTTTGGACTATTGGTAACATGATCACAAAGTGACAGTAAATGGAGGTCACCGAAACAGACAAGTGCAGAGATCACCAACAGTGTATTAGCACAATGATCACCGACAGACAGTTTACAGAGTAAACTGACAATAGAATTCACAGAGTAACCTGACAAAAATTTTATAGAGTAAACCGACAGATATTTTAGAGACTTCATCGAGAAAAGACTACAAAGCAACCTGAGCACCAGTCTATCGAGAGACAATTTTATTTCCAAGAAATGTGGATCTGAGTTACACGTTAGATAAAACACTTGAGCTTTATAATTAGCTTTATGCTTAGCTATAAAACCATTTCTTGAGGAGCAATTAAAGCATATTTAATTGTTTTAATCATTCTAACTGATTGTAAACATACAAACTAGGAGATCAAGGTCAAGTTGTAAACCTTTGATCATAGATTTTTTATTGTAAAGTGTGAAACCTAAATAGGTCAATACATTATATAAATAGATGTAGTAATCAATCAAGATTATGATGATTGTAGCCACAAGATACATCTATAGATCAGACAGAGAGTTTCATGTAGAAGGACACAAAAGACATAATTTAAGTATGAAGAACATGATTCAAGGCTACCGATCATAATAGAGGTATTAATCAATCACTATAGGTGATACATATACATTGTGAACTTAAAGGATCTTTATTCAGCAATTCAAGATTGCATTCTATCAGGTCAACAAGTATTTTTGACTACTCTCTAACAATTGTAGCAAATAGAAGAAATCCTTTAATAAGGTAGACTTAACAGACTTTATGTAAATCTCTTAACCGAGTGCACACTTAACAATGTTTGTAAATATCTTAACCAAGTAGACCTAACTAGTCTAAAATGTTACTCCTAATAGGGTAAGATCATCAGAAGTGATCACACTTGTAGCCTTAACCAGCACCTTCCATTCTACAGATAGTGAAGCATTGCAGGTTTCATCCCCATCATATTTTTTACCTTCTAACAAGGATTTTCTGTGTTACCAATTCTTGTGTCATGTGTACTTACATTTCATGAATGTTTACATGCAATTAAGTTTATGATTTGATATTACATGCATAAGGTAGAAAAACATCAATGGTCGGTAACACAAGAATAGATTACTAAGGGTTAATTGATAAAAAAATTTTTTAAGGGTACTGATTCACCCCTCCCCTCTCAGTACAAACCATTCCATTATTCCAACAATTATCAATGCCAGAAGAAACATTCATATCTTGACTACTACCAATTTGTTCTCGTACCTGAGTTGTATCTTCTTGAACATCAACAAGTTGTTCTTGAACATCAATAGGTTATTCTTGACTATGTTTTGTATGACCTTTCATTTTATCATCTCTATTTCGATCATACAACATTGATCTCGTCCTTTTATTCCCCATTGCACAAACTATTCAAATTGAGAACTTTAATTCACCTATACACATAAAACCATATATACCCAATATAAAACTCATATATAATATCTATAAGTTCATAAATCTCAATGATTTCAATTTTTTTATAAAAATAAAATAAAAAATAATTGAAAAATAGGAAAAGATAAAGTATAAAATCAACTTACATGAAAAAAATCTAACCTTTTTTCCAATTTATTTAAAAAATACCCTTTAATGCAAAAAATTTACTTTCTTTACATCATTTTATTTGAAAAATCAATTAAAATTTTGTATTTATTTAATTTTTTTTAAAAAACCTCTTAAAAATGGTATTGAATTGGCATGGTCGCTCACACAACCATGGGAGTCGAGTAAAAAATACCTTTGACCGAAATACTTCCCCTCAAAATTGATTCTGACCGAAACCGCTTATGTTGCATCCTATGAGGCAACCACATCACCAAATTCCTTAGAACTAAAAAACTTCTGACTCTTGCAACTAAATTCTCTATCAAAATTTAAGTAAAGAATATGCTGGTAGAATTTTTATAGTGTTTTGATTAGATATAATATATATTGTGATTACAAAATACTACAATTAGGTATTCTAACATTCGAGAAGACACTGATTCAAAAAAAAGAAAAAATATTAAATCATATCAGAAAAAATTATAAAATATATGGTTCACTAGAGGAGAGAATCCACTTCGAGAATGTATAATTTTGTTTTTATTAGAATAAATTTTATAGGTAAAATATGGTGGGAGATTAAAAATTTTAATTTTGGGTAAGTTGGACTTTGAATTGTTATAACGAAGAAAATATACATTAAAAACCAAATTTTCTTTTTTCATGCACTGGCTATATATGTCATCTATATGTTGATGACAATTGTTCAATTGTGTATTTTCATTGATGTTTACACAAGTATAGTGATGTTTACACAAATGTATAATCCTATCCAAGCACAGTCAGTGTCTGTCGAGCTCTCTCAAGCATTGAAGAGGGCCAAAGTGATTTTTAGTTCTAACCGAGTTTACTCGGGCATTAAAGTGTTGGTCGGGCTTTGAAGGATTTTAGTGTTGACCGAGTAAAATAGTTAGTGTCAGCCAACTAATAGTGGCTTATATTTTATGGATAATTAGTTATATGCAGCTGGAAAACATGAGTTTTATTATTTATTTGGAAGGATATTAAGGCCGAATTGACAAGGCATGTCATATATATATATATATATATATATATTAGGTCAAGTTTGGATTGAATAGTGTGGTGGTCTGGAATTGCATATGAAGTGTGATATGAAGAGTGAAGGTGAAATTAGATGGGATTCTGATTAAGGATAGAACACAGAGGACTGCATAGAATATCCAATTAGTGAGGATCAAGTATTTAATCCAGAACAAAGATTTGAATCAGCAAAGATAGTTGTTTATCAAAACAGGTCAATCCATTATTACTTTCAAACAATTGTAGCAGTGATCAAAATCTCTTAACAGTCTTTTGTAAATCCTCTCACAAGGTGACATTTCTACATTGAAGTGTTTGAAGACCTCTCACAAGGCCACTCCTTACAGGGTGATTACATCATCTAACATGGTCACACCTAATAGTGTGTTATTGTAACCTTTAACAGGGTTGGCTCCTAACAAGGCTCACTTCAGAAGAGTGAAAAATAGTGACTAGTTGCTATTGGTGGTTTTTCCCATATTGGGTTTCCATGTTAAATCTTGGTGTTATCTATGTACATTTCATTTTCTTTATGTTTATTTTTCTGCAATTAATTACTAAAGATAATCATAGATAATATCTTAAGATTTTCTATGTTGACTGAGTGACAGTGAAATATCTATGTTAACCGAGAAATGTTTTTAAATTTGTTTAAGACATCTAAGGTACTTGGAATTTTTTGTGGTAACAGATTCACCCCTCCCCTCTCAGTTACTCAACTCATTTCCAACAATTGGTATCAGAGCTGCAAGTGCTTATAGGGAAGGTTTAAAGGCCTAAGCTAAAGATCAGAGATGTCTTACAGAAGGGAGATCCCTAAGCTCAACAAGGAAAACTCCACTGCATGGAAAGATTTGATGAGGCTACATCTATCTACTATTGGAGATACTGGTTTCCAATTCCTAGATGACAAGTATGTTGAACCACCGAGACCTATGTATGTGGATCAAATGGTAGAAATGAAGTATCATAATATAATGATGATTGATATAGCCTCTGCACTTAGCTATTCCAAGTTTGATGAAGTCAAGGACTCTCCTACTACCTTTGATATGTGGAACAAACTACATGATATCTATGGAGGAGATGAAAATGTAAAGAGAGCCAAAGAAGAAAGTCTCAGAGGTCAGTTTGATATGATGAAAATGAAAGGAGAAAACATTACAAAATACAGTGAAAGAATCAAGAAAAGCGTTAGTGCAATCAGAGTTGCTGGTGGAATAATTGAAGACTAAATAGTAGTCTGAAAGGTATTAAGAACTTTACTTCCTATCTATGCAATTAGAGTTTTGTCTATTCAAGAGATGAGATGCAGTAATGACATAAATCTAGATGGATTGATTGGAAGATTATCAGATTTTGAGTTGGATAACTTTGACAATTATCCTCCTAATCCTATCAATCTTGAGTCAGTATTCAAATCTAAATTAAACCTTGGAAAGATGAAAGGAAAACTGATTGACAATGATAGTGATGATGATTTTGATGATGAGGGTCTGGAAATCATTGAAGAATTACTTGCAAGGAGAGATGCAAAAGGAAAAGGACAATACAAAGGAAGAATACCATTGATTTTCTTTTCATGTGATGAGGTTAGTCACATTGCTGCTAAATGTCCGAACAAGGAAGACAAAGGTGAGAGAAATTTCAACAAGTATAAAGGAAAGAAAGATTAGAAAAGCTACAAAAGCTACAAGGACAAAAGTAAGAAATCTTGTTATATTGCTAAATATTTTGATAGTGATTAAGATGAAGATGAAATGGTTTACATTTATATTAAGGATTAGTTAGATAGTGAAGACAATGAAAATACTTCACTATACTCTCATATTAGTAAGAATGACACATGGATAATTGATAGTGGTTGTTCTCACCACATGACTGGTGATAAAACCAAATTTTAACATCTTGAACACTATGATGGTTGGAGTGTTAGTTTTGGGAATGATGAACCCTACTATGTGAAAGGTAAAGGTTGTATTACTCTTACTGAAGGAATCAAATGTGATAATTCTTATTGGGTTGAAGGACTAGGGCATAATCTACTAAGTGTGGCACAACTGAATAACATTGGTTTCAAGGTAGAATGAATGAATGGTAAGGCCAAGCTCCTGGATGGTAAAGGAAACCTAGTTGGAACTGGCAGACAAACAAAAGGTAATCTATTTTATCTTGATCTCAATGAAATTTCATGTTTTATTGTACAAGTAGAAGAAAGTTGGCTATGACATAAAAGGTTGTGTCAAGTGAACTTTTCCAACTTGATCAACATAAGTAAGAACATAAGAGTAAGAGGTATTCTTGTTCTGAAGAAACCTGAACTAGCAATATGCAAACAATGTCAAATTGGGAAGATGGGAAAAACAAGCTTCAAGAGAAAGAACTACAATATAGAAGAAGTCTTGGAATTGGTGCATACTGACTTATGTGGACCAATTGGAACAACGAGTTACACAGGTGAGGAGTACTTCATTCTATTTGTTGATGATCATTCCAGAATGATGACTATTATGTTTCTCAAAGAAAAATCAGAAGCTTTTCAAAATTTCAAATGGTACCTAGACAGAGTTGAAAAAGAAACAAGAAAGAAACTTAAATGCTTAAGATCTGATAGAGGAGGAGAATTCATTTCTAATGAATTCAATGAGTTCTACAATGAAAGAGGAACCAAAAGACAAGTATCTACCCCAGGTACACCACAACAGAATGGTATAGTAGTAAGATGGAATAGATCCATCATGGATTGTGCAAGAACCTTGTTGATTGAGAAGGATGTTGCTACCAAATACTGGAAGGAAGCCATTAGCATTGCAATTCACACCTTGAACTGAGTTCAACTAAAGAAAGGTACTGAGAAGACACCTTTTGAATTATGGTATGGCTATAAAACTAATGTTCATTATTTCAAAGTATTTGGAAGTAAATGCTACATCGTGAAGGAAATAAGAAATGGAAAATTTGATGTAAAAGGTGATGAAGGTATATTCCTAGGCCACTCTAGCAAAACCAAAGCATATAAATGTCTAAATCTTACTACTCATAGATTCATAGAAAGTGTGCATGTAAAGGTCAATGAGTTTGTAGAGAGAAATGAAGAACAAAGCAGTAAAGAGCCTAAATACTATAGAAAATTTGTGTATTATGAACCTGATACTATACCTAAGACACAGGCAATGGTGATTGGACAAAAATCATGTCAACCACTGAATTCATCAGCACAAAACTTTTTGCAACCTATGCAACCAGTGATGCTAACTGAAGACATCAAGTCACAAATAGAGGGAACCAAGTCTCAGACTGAAGAAACCAAGTCGCAGACAAAGGAACCCGAGTCACAGAGAGAGGTACCCAAGTCACAGACAGATACACCTGAGTCTCAAACAGTGGAACCCCAGTATCAGATAGAAGAACATGACATAATATTTGAGCATGGTGAACATAGTGGAGCAAGCCCAGAATCGAAGAGAAAGGATCATGTACTTGAAAAATATGTTAGAAGGCATCATGCACCTGAACAAATAATTGGAGATTAGACAGAAGGAGTAATGACAAGGAACAAAATAAAAGGTACATGTTTACTTAGTGAAATTGAACCTAGAACTGTTAAAGATGCATTGAATGATGAGAACTAGATTGAAGTAATGAATGAAGAAATTGAGCAGATAGAAAAGAAAAAAACCTGGACTCTTGTACCTAGACCAAAAGACAAGAATGTGATGGGTACTAAGTGGGTTTTTAGAAACAAGATGAATGAGAAAGGTGAAGTTTCTAGAAACAAAGCCAGATTAGTATGTAAAGGATATGCTCAAGAAGAGGGTATTGATTATGGAGAAAATTTTTCTCATGTTGAAAGACTTGAAGGAGTCAAAACTCTTTTAGCATATGTTGCACATAAAGGATTCAAGGTATATTAAATGGATGTAAAATATGCATTCTTGAATGGAATTCTAGAAGAGGAAGTCTATATTGAGCAACCTGAAGGCTTTGTAGATCCTAACAAAAGAATATGGTTTGCAAACTGCACAAAGCATTTTATGGATTGAAGCAAGCTCTAAGAACTTGGTATGAAAGACTGCATGGTTACTTGATAAGCATTGGATTTCAGAGAACAAATGATAACAGTAGCTTGTACATCAAAGAAGGACCTCAGAACAAGATATTGTTGGCAGAAATATTTGTTGATAACATATTGTTTACTGGATATGATGACTTATGTAGAGCATTCTTAGAAGCTATGAGTAAGGAATTTGAGATGTCTATGTTTGGTGAAATCAAACTCTTTGTTGGCTTACAAGTTTATCAGATGAAGGATGGTATCTACATTACTCAGTCTAAATACATAAAAAAGAAACTAAAGAAATTTGGGATGGAAGATTCTAGACCAGTTGGAACACCTATGCATACTGGAAATAAACTATCTAAGGATGATGATTCAAAGAAGGTAAATCAGACTACATATAGATCCATGACAGGAAAACTTCAATATGTTGTTCACACTAGACCTGATATTACATTAGCAGTCAATATTGTTGCAAGGTTTTTAGGTAATCCTAGAGAGAATCATTTGATGGCTATCAAAAATATTTTGAGATATCTTAAGGGTACTGAAGATTATGGATTATGGTATAAGAAAGGAGGAAACTTTGATTTGAATAATTTTACTGATGCTGATTGGGCAGCAAGTGTTGATGATAGAAAGAGCACAAGTGGAGGAGAACTATTTCTTGGAAAGAGGTTAGTCTCTTGGACAAGCAAGAAATAGAACTTCATTTCTCAATCTACAGGAGAAGCATAATATGTTTCTACAGTAGTGAATTATTCAAACATCATATGGTTCAAACATATGTTGTCAGGTATGAAGGTGGAAATCAAAGAACATATCATTATCTATTGTGACAACACTAGTGCTATTAAAATTTAAAAGAACCCTGTGATGCATACTAAGACAAAACATATTGCAATAAAGTATCATTTCTTGAGAGAATTGGTTCAGGACAAGGAAGTTAGACTAGAATATGTGAATATTAAAGAACAAATTGAAGACATATTCACAAAACCATTACCTAAGGATGAATTTTTGTATCTTAGAGGAAATCTAGGGGTGATTCCCCTAACTGATGCTCACTAAAACATAGTTTAGTGATGCATCAACCGAGCTATAGAACATATTTAACATGTTGATGTAGATAATTAGAGCTTATTGCATATGAATCAGTATAGACGGGTACATTACAATTTCATTGGATATGTTAGTTGGTGTCTTTGGCAATGGTTGTCAAAGAGGGGGAGATTACTGTATGTCATATTGATCAGTGAAAGAGGGAGATACTATTGATGGAGAGATTAATGACAGAGGGAGAACTTTATCATAAATATAGATTAATGTAAGAGGGAGAAATCTGTATTTTAGTGATTGAGGGAGTACTGGATGAGAATCAAAATGAAGATAAGGACATTAATAAAATTTTATTCTTATTCTTGTTTTTCTATAACTCTTTTTATTATGACATGTTGTGTTGCCATCAATGCCAAAGAGGGATATTGTTGATGACAATTATTTAATTGTGTATTGTCATTGATGTTTACACAAGTATAGTGATGTTTACACAAATGTCTAATCATATCCAAGCACAGTCAATGGATGTCGATCTCTCTCAGGAATTAAAGAGGACCAAAGTGATTTTTAGTTCTAACTGAGTTCACTCAGGCATTACAGTGTTGGTCGGGCGTTGAAGGATTTCAGTGTTGACTAAGTAAAACAGTTAGTGTCAACTGACTAACAGTGGCTTATATTTTATGGATAATTAGTTATATGCAATCGACATACATGAGTTTTATTGTTTATTTGGAAGGATATTAAGGCTGACTTGACAAGGCTTATATATATATATATATATATATATATATATATATATATATATAGTAGGTCAAGTTTGGATTGAATAGTGTGGTGGTGTGGAATTGCATATGAAGTGTGATATGAAGAGTGAAGCCAAAATTAGATGGGATTCTGATTAAGGACAGAACACATAGGACTGCAATAGAATATTTGATCAATGAGGATTAAGTATTTAATCTAGTACAGAGATCTAAATCAACAAAGACAGTTGCTTATCAAAATAGGTCAATCCATTGTTACTTTCTAACAATTGTAGCAGTGATCAAAATCTCTTAACAGAGTAGACTTAACAGTCTTTTGTAAATCCTCTCACAACGTGACATTTCTACATTGAAATGTTTGAAGACCTCTCACAAGGCCACTCCTTACAGGGTGATTAAATCCTCTAACGGGGTGACACCTAACAGTGTGTTATTGTAACCTTTAACGTGGTTAGCTCCTAACAGGGCTCACTTCAGAAGAGTGAAAAATAGTGACTAGTTGCTATTGGTGGTTTTTCCCATGTTGGGTTTCCACGTTAAATATTGATGTTATCTATGTACATTTAATTTTCTTTATGGTTTATATTTCTACAATTAATTACTAAAGATAATCACAGTTAATCTCTTAAGATTTGCTATGTTAACCGAGTGACAGTGAAATATCTATGTTAACTGAGCAACAGTGTTAAATTTGTTTAAGACATCTAAGGGACTTGGATTTGTTTTTGTGGTAACTAATTCACCCCTCCCCTCTCAGTTACTCAACTCATTTCCAACAGTATAATGGGTTTTGAAATCAGAGGAAAAAAAAGTTATTTAAATATGGTTTTTTGGTTGGAACTTGAACTCCTAATTTTTAGTATTTTTCAGAAATTAAAAAATTGTCTTTAAAAATTAAACAAAAATATATCAACTCTTGTTAAAAAAAATATTTAAAATAATAGGCATAAACTTCATCACTTTTTGCACATTTCATCATTTTACACCATCTTCATATTCCAAATAGAGATGCCATTGAAATTGAACATTTTTGGTGTTGTTAATATTTTCCTTTATAAAAGTGTGACACGGGTTTGTACTTTTACCCTTGTTTTATGCATTGGAGAATGTTTTGGGGCTGAATGTAAACTTATTTTTAATGCATTTTCACATGTTACCTTGGGGTCTAACTTTGGGAGTGTAATCACCTAAAATTGGTCTAGCAAATCTATGGCCCCTATTTTGAGTAATTGGTCTTAAGAAACCCTAAATCAAAAACATTTATTGCTAGAACCTAATTATGGGAGCATTTAATCAAACATTCTTGCATAGTTAAACATGACTTGCTGAATCAAATTGTTAATCAAAGCCTAAATAACTTAATTTCTTAAACTATTGGGTTTAATTAAAAGTCCTAAACCCCTTTTAATTAAATGACCCCATTCACACATCCTCACACATGTGTGAGCACTCAAAATTCAAATAAAAGCAATTAAATGGGGAAATTTCCATATTTATCTCATTCTCTCTCAAACAAGCACAAGGTTGACCAATCGAAAGAATTCCACTTGGATCAAGCCCACATGGATTAAGGGAAATTGTATCTCTACCAGCCTTTTCATTTGAATCTTGACTGTTCATTTCACCAAATTTCTTATAAAAGGGATAGCTCCCTTTTTTCAGGCATGAGGCAATTTGAGAAGTAAAGTTATAATGCTAGTTTTGTTCTAGGTTTTGATCATTGTTATTGTCTCTATTTTCATGGTAGCTTAGCTTGCTTGCATTTAGATTCTAACTTCATTTCTAGCTTCATTTGGTAGCTTATAATGGAATTCTTAGCTTTATCTCATGGTTAATATGTATTTAGTTTTCTTGTGCATGCATGTTATTTCCTATATTTTTGAGAGAAAAGTATGCAATTTCATGCATCTTTCTCATTTCATGAAATCTTCCATTTTGGAGTCGTCTAGTAACTGATTCTACATGCCAATCTAATCAGCATCTTCTAAGAATCAAACTCACTTCAACTAGGAAGCAATAAGATACTCTTGAGGGTATTTTGTGTAATGATTATGATTCCCATTTGATACTAACCCCCTTATATTAATGGTGTATTGAGTGTTAGGAGTTGCAGGTTGAAGGCCATATTTTACCACACACTCAGGGAGTAGTTGCAATACTTATTAAAATTAATTATATTATTTAAGAAATTATTTTTTGAAAATACTCAAGAGTCCTCTCTACTTCCTGGAGTGGATCACATTGAGGATTTTTTATTCAAGGTGGTCATCCTTGTATTAAAAATGCCTATTTTTCTGTGGTTGACCTTGTTGGTGTTTTTGATGGACAAATCGCTATATATTTTGATGGAAAGGATTGAGAATGTTATGAGGGAATGTGAGGATACATGTGAAGCTTGTATGATTCAAATGTGAAGGAAAAAATTTGTAAATAATATCGAACTAAGAAATAGATTGAAGAGTAAGACTGGAAGAGTATTATTTTTGATCATAAGTTTTTTTTGAATCACTGAATTTCCATTTTTTCATTAAGAATTAGTATAATCCTTGGTAGTATGCCTAAATTGGTAGGGACAGTGGGTTCCTTGGCCTTTGACTTAAATCATTTTAAACAATTTATTATATAGTGAGTACATTTATAACCATGTTTTTTCCCATCTTGGGGTTTCCATGTAATTCTGGTGTTCTTATTGTTGGAGATTTACTTCTAGCAGCTAGTTGATTGTATGTTTATCATTGATGACAACATATAATATACAACAGTGTCCTGTATGTACTTATCAGAATGATGGTATCAAGCCTTGCACGGTTATATTCATGTTTTTGACATGTTTTTTATGTTTTGTTCATACACGCAGACTCAGATATGAAATTTCAGTTGTGTTGTGTAATTTTGTTTAGTGGTAGTTACAGTTTTTGGAGTTTGTCTATACAGAGCCGACTTATTGCATTGGATCTTGAGTTGTGCCTATCTTTAGGATATGCGTGTGTATATTCAAGTTACTATATGATTTGATGATAGTTATCTAAAGGCGCCAAACATGTTTCAATAGGAGTGCAAAGTTATAGTTAATTTGGTGAGGCCGACCTAGTGAAGCATCGTGTCTATTTAGTTTATATTGCACGGTTGTAATTATGCATGCGTGATTAGTAAAGCCGAAAAAGATGTTATGAAGAGTTGTCTAACAGTTCCCTTGATCTTATACTTTGAGGAAGATACTTATAGAAATTCATTTGTGGAATGCTAAGTGTGAATGATAAGAAAAGATACAGGAAAGTGCAGAGCAGAATATCAGTTGAGTTTCATTCATCAAGGATCTATGTGAAGAAGAAGTGAAAGATTAAAATACACTGGAACTGATCAAGATAGCAGGTCTACTCTACAATTCATCATTAGATATAGTGCATATTTTTTCTTCAAAATGTTGTATCCTTCACCGTTAAAGTAGTGAGCTTTTGGATAGTGAGTCCTCACCCTTAACTGGGTTATTTGTAAAAGAATCCTAATAGGGTCAGACCCTTAACCAGGTCACTATAATTATTGCATTGTAAAGAACAAATCCTAACAGGGTTGCAAGATCTTCTAACAGGGATTATTATAAACAAGTATAGTTCATTGTGGGTGTTAATTCCTGCTGGGGTTTTTACCATTTGGTTTCCCCGTAACCAAATTGTGGTGTTGTTTATTGATTTATCTAAATGTGCATTTACTTTATTGTATTCTGGAGTTAATAAGAGAAAAAGAATTTAATTAGATGATAACTGATTCACCCCCCCCTCTCAGTTATCCCTTGGGACTATTCTAACAATTGGTATCAGAGCCAAGTGCCTTGAAGAAGAAGCCTAATAGCTTAAGGTAGATCAGATGTCTTATTTCAGAAAAGAGCACCCTAGGTTTGACGGAGAAAATTATCTGGATTGGAAAAACAAAATGATAACACATCTATAGTGTGTTGGTTTTGACATTTTTGAGATAGCCACACAAGAAGTTTTTATTCCCTCTTTAAAGGACCTATCAAGAGATGATGCTACTAGTAAACAGAAGGATACATTCACAGCTAATGTATTTGCCAAAGAAGCCCTTATAAGTGCACTATCTGACAGTGAATTTTCTGAGATCAAGAAATTAGACAAGGCATACACAATATGGAAGCATTTAGAAGACATGTTTGAAGGAGATGTTCAAGCAAAGAATGCACGCAGGAATGCATGGAAAAAGAAATACAACAGTCTTGAGATATTACCTGAAGAGAACATTAGAGCCTACAATCAGAAGATAAATGAAGCAATTTCTAGAATCATAAACAATGGCGTAGAAATATCAGAAGAAGATATAATGGACAAGCTATTGACTACTTTAACATTAGAATATGAGAACAAGATTAGTATTCTAGAGGAAACCATGCAATTTTCAGAAGACTTCAAGAGAGAGACTTTGATTAGTAAAATCTCTGCATTTGAGATATCAAGATTGAAGACTGAACCAAATGGTGAAACAACCTTCAAAGCATCAGTTCATGGTAAGAAATCTCACATCTCTAGCAATAATGAGAAAGAAGAAGTTGATGAAGAACTAGAAGAAATCATAGCTATGGTTGCTAAAATAGAAAAGAAAGGAAAAGGGAAATATGATGGATAGCTTCCATTCAAATGTTTTTCATGCAACAAGATCAGTCACTTTGCATCCAAGTGTCCTACAAGAGTAAAGAAATTCAGATCTGATTATAAACCTAAATACAGGAAGGAATGCTATCATGCTGAAGAAGGTGTAACTGATGAAGATTTAGGAGAAGATGAATTGGATTCATTTCCCTTAAAGACATGGATAAATTGATTGAACATATCGACATTAAAGATGAAAAGGAAACACAGGAATTATCCCTAATTTCCAAGGTAGACATCAGAACTGATTGGATCATTGACATCGGATGCTCTCATCACATGACAGGTGATAAAGACAGATTTGTTCATCTAGAAAAGTACAAATGTGGTATGGTTAGATTTGGAGATAACACTCCTAAACCTATCATAGGCAAAGGATCCATCACCCTGGATGGAAAGAACAAGACAAATGATATTCTGTATGTTGATGGATTACATCACAATTTACTAAGTGTTGGACAACTACTTGACAAAGGTTATCATTTGGAATTCAAAGACAAC
>MU224358.1:1928821-1944416 GCA_018584345.1 Thuja plicata
TAATGTTTTCCAGCTCAATTCAGATGTAAGTTGTTTTGTTGCAAAAGTGGATGACAGTTGGTTATGGCACAAGAGACTCTGTCATATCAATTTTGATAATATAGTAAAGATAAGCAATGTCAAGGAATTTAGAGATCTTCCAAGTATTGCAATACCAGCTGACACAATATGCATGGAATGTGTTATGGGAAAGCATGTAAGGAGTTCCTTCAAAAACAAGAAGAACTCGGCTGAAAATAAGTTAGACCTAGTACATACAGATTTATGTGGTCCTACTCAAACCAGGTCATATTATGGAGAAAGGTATTTCATTTTGTTTGTTGATGATTTTTCAAGAATGATGTGGGTTTCATTCTTAAAGGAGAAGTCTGAAGCTTTTGAGAAGTTCAAAATATTCAAAGCCAAAGTAGAGAATGAATCTGGATTAAAACTAAAGTGTCTAAGATCAGATAGAAACAAAGAATTCACCTCTGACCAGTTTTATGACTAATATGAAGAACATGGAATTAAAAGATAGTTGAGTGCACCAAGAACCCCACAGCAAAATGGGATAGCAGAAAGAAGGAACATGATCATACTTGATACAACGCGCACTATGATGATTGAAGGAAAAGTTGCGCACACCTATTGGAGAGATGCAGTTAATACAATAGTCTATACTATCAATAGAACACAACTAAGGTCAGACATGGATAAGACACCTTATGAACTTTGGTTTGGTAATGTACCTATAGTAAAATACTTCAAAATATTTGGCAGCAAGTGCTACATTAAGAGAGATGATGGTGTTGGTAATTTTGATGCTAGAAGCGATGAAGGTATTTTCCTTGGTTACTCTACTAAAAGCAAAGCATACAGATGTTTTAATTTGAGATTAAAGAAGATAATTGAAAGTACTCATGTAAAGATTGATGAGATGTTCATGGTTCAAGAAAGGTATTATGAATATGCACCTATGATTGAGGATGAACCAAGGCCTAGCAGTAAAGACACTATTATTGCAGAAATGTTTGATTGCATTGATGTTTCATGTAATGAACCTGAATCAAGAAAAGAAGTATCACAGATTATAGATGAGGATGTTACACCAAAATTTTCAAAGTTCACATCTAGGTATCACTCAAAGGATGATATCATTGGAGATCAGAGCAGCAGTGTTTTGACTAGATCAAAAGCAAAAAGTTTAACAATGGATGAAGAGGTATGTTTAATTTCATAGATTGAACCTTTAAATGTTGAAGATGCTTGCAAGGATTTTGATTGGCAGAAAGCAATGGAAGAAGAACTAGATAAAATAATAAAAAATGATACATGGGAATTGGTCCCTAGACCCAGTGACAAAAATGTGATTGGAACAAAGTGGGTATTCAGGAACAAGATGAATGAAGATGGTACAATGATCAAAAATAAAGAAAGAGTAGTGTGTAAAGGATATGCACAGAGGGAAGGGATAGATTACACTGACACATTTTCCCCTATGAGCAGACTGGAAGCCATAAAGTTATTCTTGTCTTATGCAACATTCAAGGATTTTAAAGTATATCAAAAGGATGTTAAATCAACTTTTCTGAATGGTGACTTAAAGGAAGAAGTATACATAGAACAGCCTGAAGGATTCAATCTATCAGATAAGCCAGATATGGTATGCAGATTGAAGAAAGCACTCTATGGACTTAAACAGGCCCCAAGAGCTTGGTATGAGAGACTAGATGGTTATCTTACCATGATTGAATTTAAGAAAGGAGCAGCAGATTGTAACCTATTCATAAGAGAGACACTTGATGGACTATTACTTGTTGCCATATTTTTTGATGACATTATCTTTGGAGGTAATGACAAGCTTAGTTTAGAATTTGCAAAAGAAATGTAGAATGAATTTGAAATGAGCATGATTGGTCCTATAAAATATTTTTTGGGATTGAATGTAAAGAAGACATACAAAGGAATATTCATAAATCAGTCCAAATATGTGAGGGAAATATTGAAGACCTTCAAGATGGAATACTATAAGCCATTATGCACTCCTATGATAACTGGAAGCAAGCTTTCTAAAGAAGATGATTCTGCAGTAGTTGATAAGATATTATATAAGTCTATGATTGGAAAACTTATATATCTTACTCAATCCAAACCTGGCATATCTAATGCAGTTGGCATTGTTGGAAGATTTGCAGCTGAACCAAAATAGAATCACCTAATGGTAATAAAGAGAATATTTAGATATCTAAAGGGAACTATAGACTATGGTTTATGGTATCCTAAATCAGAGAATATACAACTTCATGTGTATACAGATGTAGATTGGTCAGGTTGTCTTGATGACAAGAAGGGTACTTCTGGAGGAGTAGTATTTCTTGGAGATAGGTTGGTTTCTTGGGTAAGCAAGAAGCAGAATTGTATCTCTCAGTCGACAACAAAAGTTGAATATGTTGCAGCAGCATTTAATTGTTCAACAATGGTTTGGATCAAACAAATGGTTAAAGATTTTGGTATACTAGTTTACTATCCTATTGTTATTCATTGTGATAACACCAGTACTATTAACATGTCCAAGAACCCTATGATTCACGCAAAGACAAAGAACATTGAGATTAAATACCACTTTATTAGAGAAAAAGTTGTAGATAATGAAGTAAAATTGGACTATGTGAGCACCAAAGAACAGTTGGAAGACATTTTCACAAAGCCTTTATCAAAAGATACTTTTGAGTATCTCAAGGAGAAGTTGGGAGTAATTCCCTCTCCTGAGTCTGATTAGATAAAGCAGCAAGAACATCAGTCATTAAGTGACTGATGAATGGTTGACTACTCTACTTCTAGAGTAGTACCCGTGCTTAATTGTTTATGGAACCCTTTTCCATTTATGTCAAAGGGGGAGTATATAGTAAGGGGGAGCATATACTCTAGGGGAGTATAAAAATAGACATAGGAGTTGCAGTAGTATAGAGAAATATTTGATGAGGATATTGATAAGATTGTAAAAAGAAAGAAGACACCATGTGCTAAAGATGTTTTTAATATCATATGTTTCCATCAATGTCAAAGGGGGAGATTGTTGGAGATTTACTTTTGGCAGCTAGTTGATTGTATGTTTGTCATTGATGACAACATATAATATACAATAGTGTTTTGTATGTACTTATCAGAATGGTGGTATCAAGCCTTGCACGGTTATATTCATGTTGTTGACATGTTTTTTATGTTTTGTTCATACACACAGACTTAGATATGAAGCTTCAGTTGTGTTGTGTAATTTTGTTTAGTGGCAGTTACAGTTTCTGGAGTTTTTCTATATAGAGCCAACTTATTGCATTGGATCTTGAGTTACGCCTATCTTTGGGATATGCGTGTTTATATTCAAGTTACTATATGAGTTGATGATAGTTATCTAAAGGCGCCAAGTGTGTTTCAACAAGAGTGCAAAGTTAGAGTTAATTTGGTGAGGTCGACTT
Source organism: Thuja plicata (assembly GCA_018584345.1). Lineage (NCBI taxonomy): Eukaryota > Viridiplantae > Streptophyta > Pinopsida > Cupressales > Cupressaceae > Thuja > Thuja plicata. Next base: position 1,932,274 of record MU224358.1, read on the forward strand.
AGTGAAGCATCACATTTATTCAGTTTATATTGCACAGTTGTAATTATGCTTGTGTGATTAGTAAAGCCGACAAGGATGTTATGAAGAGTTGTCTAATAGGTCCCTTGATCTTATACTTTGAGGAAGATACTTATAGCAAGTCATTTGTGGAATGCTAAGTGTGAATGATAAGAAAAGATACAGGAAAGTGCAGAGTAGAATATCAGTTGAGTTTCATTCATCAAGGATCTATGTGAAGAAGAAGTGAAAGATTACAATACACTGGAACTGATCAAGATAGCAGGTCTACTCTACAGTTCATCATTAGATATAGTGCATATCTGTTCTTTAGAAGGTTGTAGCCTTCACCATTAAAGCAGTGAGCTTTTGGACAGTGAGTCCTCACCCTTAACCGGGTTATTTGTAAAAGAATCCTAAAAGGGTCATACCCTTAACCAAGTCACTATACTTATTGCATTGTAAACACAACTCCTAACAGGGTTGCAAGATCTTCTAACAGGGATTATTATAAACAAGTATAGTTCATTGTGGATGTTAATTCCCATCGGGGTTTTTACCATTTGGTTTCCCCGTAACCAAATTGTGGTGTTGTTTATTGAGTTATCTGAATGTGCATTTACTTTATTTTATTTTGGATTTAATAAGAGAAAAAGAATTTAATTAGCTGATAACTAATTCACCCCTCCCCTCTTAGTTATCCCTTGGGACTATTCTAACACTTATGTGTTCACGTGTATCTGGAATCTTCAATTTATCTTCTTATGTTCACTAATTAAGTTATTTTAGACATGGGATAATATTTTTAAGTTTTTAAGTGTGTTGATTCACTCCCCCCCCCCTCTTAGCACATGGTCCTATGTTCAACAAGCACTGATTTCTAGGATAATGACCATGTTCATGATGATTTTGTGTATGAACAGTTCCTTGCCCTTTGGGTGTAGGTCTTAGGATACACTATGTGGGGCCTATATCTTACTAGTAATACTATATGCAGAGAAAAATTTGAAGTTATTATAGAGGTTTTGGATCATCTACAAGTGGTAGTTGAATCTAAAGTGATGCTAGACATTATGGATTGAATGTTGTTGGGAAGAAGGTAAAAATACAAAACATTTGGGGTTTGTTTAGTATGGAAAAGAGAAAAAATGTTGATGAGTTTAGGGAATTTGTGAAAGGAGCCAAATATATAATGAAAAGTCTCAATAAAACACCCCATAACTTGCTAGATGATGTCAAAATATAGAATTTGTTGATAAAAAAATGTAAGTGAAACCTCTCCGACTTGAAACAACAATTGGAGAAATAATACCAAAATAAAATGAGATGTTGTGGAGAAAATTCATACCTATATAGGAGGAATAACATAACAATAGTGGTCACTTGTCGAGAGACTAATACCATAAAACAAAAATGATGAAGTATGATTTAGATAAAGAAGAGGAGAATTACCCAAAAAAAAATATAAGCATAATATTTTCATGGAGAAATCTAAAAAGGAAACTAGGGAAGAGAATAAAAAAATCAGTACTACAAGTTCTACTTCTTCAAGAAAGATGGTGTAGATATAGAAAGAACTAGGAAACCTAGTGAAAGAAGAGAACAAACTAGAGAAACTAATGCAGATTTTTAGATACTAGAATAAGTGCAAAGAAGAATATAAGAAAGGTTAGATCAAAAGTGTAGTAAAATATTCAAATAAATAGAAGAAGAAACATTGTATTTTGGCCAAACTAACAGAAGACAATAAATGGTTAAAGAATGTACTAATATATTTAGACATGCATTATTTTCAAATCAACTTAGAAGAATATTGGGAAACCAATATTATTTGAAATTCCTTGATATATATTTTGTTAATGGAACTGCTAAAAGAGTCATAGACTTGTTGAAAGAAGTAGATGAAAACCTATAGTGAATTTAAAGATGAGTGTATTTTGAGATTATTGACATGAAAGGACCACTTAATACATTTTTTTTTCTTAATATATACTTTTTATTGACCGTGATGAAATATTTGACCCCGAGAATGAAGAGTTCACCTTTATGAAGAGGAAAAATAGTTAATTTATATTTGTATCCTGATATGGAAGAACTTATCGATGATATATCTTAAGAAGGGGATTTAAAAGAAGATGATACATCTAGATAGTTGTATTTATTTGGGGGAAAGCCAAACTTGATGGTAAGGAAAAAAACTTGTTGAAAGTGGTGAAGCTACCACTAATATAAAGGATATAGTAGAGACATAGGAATTGAAAGAGGTTGAGAAAAAATAAAACAAGTTTTGAGCATGAGGAAGATATAGAAGAAGGTGCTACATATACCATGTGTAGAAAAGGAAGAGAACCCATCATATATTATAAATAAGAGAGTGTTGTGAATAAGAATTCATAGATAATATAATGAAGTTACATAAATATGTTTGTTGCAAATATGGAGTTTGTAGAGAGTATAAAACATACAAAAAAAACCTATTACAAAAGGTAAAAGGAACATGAATATGAAAAAAAGGATGGAGAAAGAAAGTGTGGTAGACAAGAAAACATGTTTTTAAGTAAGTTCGGGGAAATTAAGGACCTAGAATACAAAAGGAAAGATATTACAAATAAAGATGTCTGAGTTAAGAAGGGAAATAAATTGACAAGATTTAAAGAGAGTTAATTGAACTTTATAGGCTGTCTTGAGGACAAGAGCATAGGGAGTATTTTTGAAGGAACTAACAATATTTAAAATAGCTCATTATACAACCTTATATTCAATATTATGCTGAATCACAAAGGTTTTGTAATGCTACACAAGGAAGTTCAACATTTATATAGATATATAAGAAGATTGTCCATCACCTAACACTATGCTAAGGGCCTTGTGATATCACACAAGAGAATTAGATACTCAATGGAAAGATACAAGAGGTTGTACAATACCACATATGTCATTCTAATAATTTTTGAGACCCATATGCGTGATAAAGGTAAATTTGTGAGAATAAGTTAAACACGAGTTATTAGGAAAGGATATGATGAAAGCGCACCATGAAGACATTATGTGACTATATATTTTTATATATGTACACACACGTGAACACACACACACATAGAGACATATACATATGTGTGTATGCATATATGTATGTATATCTACACACATGTGTATGTACATATACACACACAGAGCATGAGAGAATGTATATATAAAGAGATGTTTTGTTTTTAAAATGGTATATATGTGGGAGATATATGCATGAATGGTAATGAATATATACATATATTTCCTTTGTTTGTTTTTTAATTGTATTGTATATGTCTTGTTCCTTTTCCTTATCCATCACACTAGGGTAAACACAATTCTAACATAGAAATAAATTAAATCGCTGGTCTACATTTTCTTGTCAACAACCCGCAACAAATTTTCACTAGCCATAAAGATTTCTCTCTCATCTCAAAACCTTCTTGAAGGTTAGATAAGGCTCATTTTCTAATCTAGCCACCAAAAATAAACTTTGACTACATTTCAAAACTAACATGAAAGATTGCATTAGTTATAACATGATATTTTAAAGCCTCCACAATAAAGCAACAATAGTAACATTAAAATGATGTATAAAGAAATGTTAAAGCCCCTCTTTTCAAATTATTTTAGGCAACTACAAGTAAAATTAAAATTATGTGTCAAGTGACCCTTGATCTAATGGTGAAGTGAGTGATTCATAAATAGTCCACTAAGGCTCAAAACTTGACAAATACAAGATTTAAAAGACTTTACAAGAATAAAACAAAAATCATAACTCAATTTCATTCACATTCTCAATATCAACAAATTGGAAAAAGAAAATAAAAAAATAGAAACACATAAACATTTAAACTTATAGTGAAGAATGATCTTAATACCAATTAATTAATAGAAATAATAATAACGTAGGATAATAGTAATGTAACACAGGTTTGAAGGAACGTTTTACGAATGTAGCAAGTGGTGGACGTATAACAACGAATAAAATTTGTGTACCAAAGTCTTGTTTACCAAATTTTGACAAAGCTCCGAGAAACAGGAAAATACATCTATTTCATTAAATTGGGCACTTTAATTATGGAAATATACATAGACAAAAATACATATGATGATGATTACAATGATAGCCAAACTGAAACACAACTGCTTACAAGACTCAGACTCGGAAGACATACTTAATCAAGTAAAACAGTCTGATTTCTAATCTTCCTTGTAGGAAGAGAGCATACTCTCTATGTCTTACTTGTTCCTAAAGACTCAGGACAAAGATTTTCTTAGACACTAGGACTCACTCTTGAGCTCTCCAACTCTTTCTTGCTTTGAAAGTGAGGACTGCATTCCTTATATAGGGAAGGAACCATCTTTGGGTTTCAAAGAAACAAAATACATTTTGGAATCTGACCATAGGAAACAGACGCGTATCATGTCGGTGGAGCATCTCAAAAAGCTACTTTATTAAGGCAACCTTATCTCTTATAGGAATCTCGCCAGGAATGAGATAGAAGAGTAATAAGAGATAAGAACAAACATCCTTTTGACATGAGAGGGACAACTCGTGATTCTTTTAGGTAGAATCTTACCTCCTTTAAACTATGGTAGGGTCCATACCTCCTTTTGCCAACTGAGGGGAAGGTTACTTAGATAAGTGACAACCCCACTTATTAGGTTACGGACAATGCCTGGGAGAATAAGATTCCCAGTCGAAATCTTCTTCAGTATCCTCAGAATCAATCTGCATCACATGTTCCAAATGTTCTTCAATTGATTCTTCCTTCCATAGAATGCTACGGGTTAATATTAGAAGGGCCTTGTCATGTTCACGTTCAGGAATTGTCTGGTATTTGGTAAAGATCCAAATAGGCTTTCTGGTAGTTTCAAAGTGATGAAGACTTCTCATCTCTATAGTATCACTTTGAGCAGGTAATGGTCCATAATGTGTGAAGATGTATTGGTTTATCGGATTTGAGATATGAGAAAGGAAGGTCACCTTGAAAAGATATCCAAAATTATTCACAACAGGTTGTATATCATGAGCATGGGGGAAAACTCCTCGGAAATAGGCTTCAATTGGGTTTTTATGAAGAAGCCATCAATGCTGATTTGGAATATGAGTACTGCTGAGAATGTTTACAGGCCATTCAAAAGTACTGGCACTAGTTTCTGTATGCTGCAGAAATCTTCTTATATCTTCATCTGCTGGTTGACAAGGTGTTTTCTGTGATTGATCAGGAGCCTGAACATTGAGTCCACAGACATGTAGATTCTGATCCTCTTTTTCTTGATCTTCTTCTCTTAGAATTTCTCTTCGTTGATTCCATTGATCCCATGAACCAGGTTGATTGTATAGAAAAATCCTCAAATTGTCAAGTATATCTTGTTGGCTCTCAGTGACAGAGTCCCTTAGGTGAGGTTGAAGGATGTGTCTTTCATCATTAAAAGTGATAAACTGATTTAAGCTGTTAACAAAATTCAAACATCCTTCTCTACTGAGAAAATCTGCAAGAACATTTTTAGTACCTTCAATGTGCTCGGTGTCAAAATCAAAGGTGTCAAGAAACTGTGCCCACCTGAGAAGACAAGCTCGAACAACCTTATTTTTGGATTCTTTTTTGAAGAAGCTTGGAAGGTTCTGCAGATCACTTTTAAGAACAAACTTATGATCACCAATAAACAGTTGAAATTTTTCAAAGGCATGCACAACAGCCAATAATTCTTTATGAGTGGAATGATAATTCATTTCAGAGCCTTTGAAGGAACCAGATTCAAACCTGACAATTTCTTCTTTCTTCTGTCCCTGAGTTTTGATGACTTCTAAAAGTACTGCTCCCCAAGCATCATGGCTAGCATCTGTTTGAACAATCTTCTTACCTTTTCTAGGTATTCTGAGAGGTGGCAATTTCTGACATTGCTGTTGATTTGGTCAATGGCCTGATTGTGTTTATTAGTCCAAGTAGGAGCGTCTTTCCTCAAGAGTCTGTTTAACTCTTTTCTAGCTTCTGCTATGTTTTTGAAATAACCAGCAATGTAATTAACCATACCCAAAAATCTTTGTAAGCTTTTCTTATCAGTAACTTCTACTTTCTGAATAGCTTTCAGTAAGTGTTCTTGGGGATAAAGCTTACCATTGGGTTCAATGCAAGTACCAATAAAGATTGAAATTTCTGTGCACCAACTTAGTTTAGTAGGATTTAGACATAGACCATGATTTTGACAGATAGACAAGAACTTTTTCAAATGCTCCATGTGAGATTTATGATCTTGGCTAAAGATCAAGATATCATCTATATAGGGCTGAATAAACTTGGCATAGGGAGAAAAGATCTTGTCCATGAAACTTTGGAAGATAGAAGGGGCAGTTTTTATACCAAATGGAAGAACATTCCATTCAAACAAGCCTTGAGGGACTGAGAAGGCTGTTTTGTAGCGATCCTTTTCATGAACTGCAATCTGCCAAAATCCTTTAGTAAGATCAAATTTACTGAAAACATTACATCCTTGTATGCGTTGCCAAATATAATCCTTGCTAGGCAGAGGATGTTGATTATTTGCTAAGCAACTATTCAAGGGCTTATAATTCAAAACTAACCTTTTTTCAGCAAGTTCATTTCCATGTTCATCCTTCTTCAGAACATACATTGCATGGCATGAGAAAGGGCTAGAACTTACTCTAATGATCTTCTTTTCTAGGAGGTCAGCAATTTCCTTTTCACACAGTTCTTGTTCATCTTTGGAGAGGATAAAATAATTAGCCTTGCATTTTGGAAATAAGTCATTACCAGAGATATCTTGTTTCATTGGCAAAGTACATACAAATGATCTCTGATGTTTGTTCAAGTCTTTGGTTAAGACAGTTGTGGAAAAATCTTTCTGAATCTGCTCCAACTTCCCCCGGGTAAAAAAAGAATGGTTCACAAACCAAACACAGGAACCAGGAGGAACAACTTTAGGCAAAGCAGGTAAAGACAATTTAGGTGAGTAGACACGATTTTCATTGATCTGGGGAACAGATCCAAAGGAAAATGTGATATGAGTGCCTGTCGTACCAATGGTGTAAGGGCTCCATTCTTGCAAGGTATGACTTCCTATGATATAGTCATATAGTTGGACAGGATATTGCAAGAAAGTGGCAGTATATATAGCATTAGGAAACTAGATAGGTACATGATCCTGGAATCAGATAGGATTATGCTTATGGGTTACCGAATGAATAGTGGTTGTTGTGGGTAACCAACAATCAATAGGGAAACAGTGGGATCTCGCAATATTACAATCAACACCGAAATCTAAAAGAGCACATAAGGTATATGGCTTGATACCAGGGAATTTAATAGTTAACAGAAATGCAGGACAAGGATTGGAAATACCTTTGAGATAGGCAAAGGCTTGTTTTGGGGATTGCATTTCAGTTGTTTCCTGGGTTTCAGGTTCAGCTGATGCCTAGTCAGTATCCTCTTCCTTTTGAATCAAATATTGATCAAGAGGATTTGCAGATTGATTATTCAATTCCTGAAGTTCTTTCTGGATACTGGACATTTCTTTCAAGACATCAGATTTCACAGTATATAAGAAACCTAGTCTATTCTATAACCATAAATTTCTGGAATTCTTTGCAAATGCTCTTTCAGCAATAGGATTAGAAACATACCCATGAGAAGAGCTAGGCTTTTCTTCATCCAGATTTTCATGACATATAAGGCTGGCTTCAAACAAATTAGGGTGTTCTTCTAACAGCTTTTGTCTTTCAGCTTCCAATTTCTGTAAATCAATCATTAACAACTGATGTTGATGTGGAGTCAAGAATTATTGTCTCCTTCTTTCTAGTTTTTGGCCTTTGATTTTCAACTATTGCAATTTTTCTTCTGGACTTGGTTGCAACCAATTTGGATCAGTTTGGGTTAAGGTTCTTCCTCGACCAAATCCTGATCTAAACATTCTACACATATATGATATTTCAAAATCTGATGAGTCAGGACTGTGGAAACATTCTTCTCCCATACCTTGGGAAATATTCAATACTCGTAAAACAGATTCTTCTTCATCAGAGGATATATCAGTCACACTGAAATCTTCAAAATCAGAAGGTTCTCTTACTTTCGTAAGAGGAAGCTCATCCCAATTGCCTTCTGTGAGTCTCCTTACTCTTTTAGCATTTTTCTTTGTTCTATTGGGACATTTGTTAGCATAATGTGCACCTTTACAAATATAACATGTAGGAGTAAATTTCTTATGATGCACCTTCTTCTAATTTCTCAAATAAGTTCTCTTTTTCCTACGAAATGAAGAAAACTTTCTATCAGACTTTTTGTCAAAACTTTTATATCTAACAGACTTATGATTGCTTCTTTTACTAACACATCCATAATCATTGTGATTACATTTGGATAGGTCTATTTTCACAAAAGGAAGAACTTCTTTCTTTTTCTTCCTATTAAGCCTTTCACTACACAGTTCACCGTTGATTTCTTTAATGAACTGTACTAATTGAGGAAAAGTGACATCATTCAGAGACATGTCAGGTGTATTCATAACACTTTGAAGGATTTTTTCTCTATAGTAAGACTGTACTTTCCTGGGGAATCCTTCCAAGAAAGTGTTATACATCCATTGATTATTGTTAGTTTGACCTGACTGGTAGAAATTAGCATATTGCTCACTGCAATAGGAATCCAACTATTTCATATCACACAGGCGATTTTCTATGAACCTTTTATGAGCATCTCTTTGCTCATTTTCATGTTGTCCCACAAACATTCTATAGAGAGCCTAAGTAACATTGTTGACACCATGATTTATCAAATCATCTTTGTATTCTGGCTTCAAAGTATCCCATGCTATTCTAGCAATACCAGTAATGTAATTCAAATCTTTTTTTAAAGCTTGTTCACTGGTTAGGGTCTAGGTGTGGATGGTATTATCAGCCCATGTTCTAAATGCATCTACAGTGGCTTTGTTTTTTATGGGATCATATGTGTCAAAGTTGATCAGTGGCAGAACATTTTCAGAAAAGACTTGCAAAGCATCATGCGGCTGTTGAACTCCTTGTTGGAACATATCAACAGTTTTCCATTGACCTGATTTAGGATCAAATTCTTGCGGCTTAGGTTTAGGCACATTCAAGGATAAGGTTTTACCTTGAAACTAATTTTGTAGACTGGAAACATCGTAGGATGAGTCAGGGAAATTACATTTAGGTGCCGAGGAACTGGATACTTGGTTGGCAAGAATATTTTCAACATTGGTGGAAACTGTAGGAGCAACTTGAGAGATATCATGACAAACTGTGGGAACAATTTGGGACATACCATGACTATTAGCTAACTGTTGACTATGAATTTGAGTAGTAGTCTATTCAATACGAGCTGTGGTTTGAGGTTCTATGGTGTAGTGGTTAGCACTCTGGACTTTGAATCCAGCGACCTGGGTTCAACTCCCGGTAGGACCTACGTTTGCAATGAACTGGAAATAATAATGAACTAAATTTTAGATATTAATTGATATTATCGATATCGAGATCGAGATCGAATACTCTTTCCTTTGAAGTAAATATCCCATCGCTTTTATAAAATTCATAAATTTGTAAGATCGATTTAACATTTCTAATTAGTTATTATCTTTTTTTTTTCAGCTTGATTTTTGGATTTTGATTGTGTGTAATTTTTAGCATCAACATTTTAGATAAGAGAAAAGAGCATGAAGGAATGTGATCCTGATGATGGATCACGGAGTGTGATCCGAAACGTTGATGCTAAAAATTACACACAACCAAAATCCAGAAATCAAGCTGAAAATTCTTATGGATTGTGGAAATATGATCGATTTAATAGTTATTATCTGTTTATTTGTTATTTCATTGTTTTCTTACATCATTTACTAGGATTTGTGTTACATTTTTTTTATTTCTTTGATCATTCTAAAAGTTATTGACTAAATTTTCTAGAGGTTCAATTATGGGGAGAACTACTCTTTATCTTTGACAAACTTTTCACAAAACAACTAATCTTTTATTAGACAATAGATAGAATCTAATTAAGATAAACTTAGAATGAATACTTAAGATTTATAGAGATCGTATCTATGAAAAGGTTTAGATCCATTGTTTTAGGATCAGATTTATAGTTAGGCGATCAATCCATAGTCATGAAAATTTGCATATTCTAAAGAGTTTATCTCATTCCTCCTAATATTTTCTATATTTTGACAAACTATTTGTGACCATATGTGACAACTTGTTGGCACTAGCTTTCCAACTAAGTATTATTATTTTATTCATTTAATGTTCAAACATTTTCTCTAGATAGGTATTTGTCCTAGCTTTTGTTAATGGTGAAGATTCTAAGTTCTTATGTTTGTTTCTTTCCCCTAGGGATGCGTGCATCAAGATGGGCGTCAAAAAGTGGCAACTCCACTCTTTTGAGGTGATCCCACAATAATGGTTTACACTTTTTGGTAAATATGACATTAAAATCAATGTTTTAAACTAAATCTTCACTTTCTAACACATATAGTAGCTAAATCTCTACTCCCCAAATACAACATATAGCAACATTTTCCTTTCAAATTTCAATCAAAGTCTCTTTTTTCCCTCTCCCAGTTCTACAGTCACTTCTTTTTTGAGTGCATACTTTCTTTTTCTCTCCCCTAAGTATTGTTATCTCTCTCCTATTTAGTATTACATACCCCTCCATATGTTGATCACATTTTCTATCAAAATTGAAGAGAAATTGGCAACTAAAATTATCATGCCCCTCTACATTCTCTCCCCACTTCCTATGCCATACTCACATATTCTTTTTGTTTTAAAATTGAAAATGCTCTTTTGAAGATTTAGAAAAATATTTCTCTTCCAAAACACCTCATGATGGTACCTTATTTCTTGTTGCCCCCATCTAAAGAAAGTGCCAAGAGAACTTTTCTATATAGTGACACTTGGTCATAAATTATTAAATTTAAACATTAACCCATTGAAAACCAAAATTGATACAAGATGATAAACTTTCACCTGAATCCTCCTACATGAGATAATGAAGAAAAAAATTGTCACATCCCTGTAGACTTCCCTATGTAATTTGGAGGAAGGAAAAACTTTAGTGTCTAGACCATGATAACCCTTTTAATTTTGATATATATTGTTGGCATAACTGATGCACTGATGGTAAGTAATGTGATGGTACATATTTGATGTTGAGATGATCAGTTATTATGTTGTCATTGATGTCAAGTATTGACCTAGTGCTCTTAGTGTGTTGCCAATTATGTAAAAAGGATGAACATTGTGTTGTAAGTGGTTTCAGTGGTCATGATTCTTAAGAGAGACTTGGGAACGTCTTTAGGTAATAACTGTATGATTGCAACTATTGAATGTATGATTTGTGTAAGCTATGATTGATTGAAGTATGACATGACAACTGCTAGAACAATTTGTGACTGACAATGAGTGATTTGATTGGTTTATCAAATCTATGATGAGTTAGGTGGCACGATCATGGGATGATGTTGTTGATATTGTGTTGAGTTCATGGTTATGACCATGATTGGATTGGATGATCAGTGAGCATGTTATGTGGTTACAGAAGTTGTTTCAATGAAAGGTGACAGTGTTCTTGAGCGACCGATGGTAGATCTTCTATTATCGATCGGTGATCAAGTTGTGATGAATCATTTGTGTTCCAGCTATCATGCTGACATGTCACAATTCATTTATGGTGACGTGTTGGCGTTTCATTGATCGAGGTAGACATTTTATTAGGATGAAGGTTGAGTTGGTCAAAACATGTTTGACTATTCTTGATAAAATTAATTGTAGGGTCTATCATGTGGCCGACCTATTTGGTAAAGTTGTTTATTATATTGGGATTTGTTTTTTAGTGTGATCTCTCTAAGCGCGAAGATTGAATAGTGATTTCAAATGTGTTAAGGTGAGATTTAGGGCGGTGGCCGCCTTAGGGCTTGAACTATGATATTTATACCATGAAATTGAAGATTTGTGTGTAGATCGTGGATGTGAAGGTGATGAAGGGCGCTCCCCTTAATACCACAAACACATAACAGAAACAGAGAAGCAACAACAATTTGCAAGAATAGAAAATGGACTTCTTATTATCTCCACAAATGCGGAATTACAAACTTTCAGAATT
>MU224358.1:1958351-1972752 GCA_018584345.1 Thuja plicata
AAACTGAGCTCGAAGTTTCTGTACCCTGTTTTCAATACCGAAAATTTTCAATATCTTCAAAACTAGACCTGATCTAGCCATGAAACTTTACTGGTAGGCTGATATGACTGAGATGAACCTCCACATGAAAAATCAGAACATTCTGAGATCGTATGACCAACTTACTAAAAATAGCAAGTTTCCATAAATAGCAGCTCTGCACAAGGTAGCCCTTATTGAAAGAAAACATAAATATTTTTTGGTGATGCAAGATTTCCCTTACACCCAGGATGCTCCTGCATCAGAAGGTAAAATCAAGCCAGGGTATACCAGATAAATCTGAGAAGAGAATGCATGTGTTATAGAGGATCTGATCAGGAAAAGGAGTTTCTATTTCCAGATCAAGTGACCTTAACAGGTTTTCCTATTGTAAACCCCTTAACCGGGTAGATCCTATTAGGTCTTATTTGTAAAACTCTTAACATACTGGCTCATTAACTTGAGTTTGAAATCTCCTAACACAGTAAAGCTCCAATAGGGCTAGAAGTAAATCCCATAACTGGGTGACACCTAACACTGTCTTTGTAAACTCCTAATAGGGCGTACTTCAAAAGAGTACATTATTTGTGAATCTTTATTCCCACCATGGTTTTAGCCCATTTGGGTCTCCACATGAAAATCTATGTGTTATGTGTTGCATGCATTGTGGTGGTTGTGTTTATTTGATTAAGTTTCATTTCCTTAATTACAAATAGGTATACTTGTAATGTTTATTTTGGGTTGAGAAGTGGAAAGTTGAAGATATCTTAGTATACTGATTCACCCTCCCCTCTTAGTATTATTGGACCTTTAGGACTAACACACACTCACACAGATATATATATATATATATATATATATATGTGTGTGTGTGTGTGTGTGTGTGTGTGTGTGTGTGTGTGTGTGTGTTAGTCCTAAAGGTCCAATACACACACACACACACACACACACACACATGACTGCCTGGCAGTATCAATTGGATGTTGGCGATATTAGTTTCAGTATCGGCTAGACAGTTGAGGTTATCAGTATCAAATGTATTGGTTACACATAGTTTTGGTGCTCTATGGAAGGTGTACTTGGTTCTACTAATGGATTACATGTTTTGGTACACTTCGGTAATCAGTGGTGCATGGTGCCTTCTGTCAGTTACTGATGATTTCTATACCTACAATGTTCTTCTAGGTATTTATGATATTTATACTTTCGTGTAGTTCATCAGTTATCTTTTGGTATCGTATTCTGGACATGTTCTATCTAGTTTCATCTATCAGTGGATTTAAAATTTTTGATAATCAAGACATGGTCTTGGTTGTGGTGTTCTAAAATTTTCATTAAATGTAATAAACATTCTAAACATCTTAAGTGAGACCTATATTTGGGTTCTGGTGTAGCGTGTTGTAAAGTTTTCTTAAGTGTGTCCTCGATCTAGGATTAGTGGTAGTCCATTAAATATAATTATAATATCTTTTTGGTTTGAGGCTGACACATGTTTGGTGTGGCTGACATGTATTATTAGATATCTATATAAATAAAGAAAAATCTTATGTATCTGAGGTATGAGTGTGGTGTGAGAAAGTAATATGGTAGAAGATAAGTGAGATAAGAAAGTGAGCTCTTGGTGATGATGTGTGCAAGTTGAAGTAGATTATTGAGAGATCAAAGGGGAATTTTCATACATATTTGTAGTGGATCAAATAATGGTATGGAGAGACAAGATCAACAATTGGATCTACTATTGGATGTAGTAACTGAGTTTAATTGTTGAATTGATTCATGCATATTTAGATGCAATCCGATCAATTCATATTTTGTCTATAAAATATATTTTTGTATTGTATAGAAGAAAATGGTGATTAATGCTAAGATGTAGATCACTCATTAAGATCCTATGTATACATTGGAATACAAGCCCACCCTTAGCCAAAATTTGATTATTAAAACCAAAAGAATGAAGGGTGATAATGCAAGATCTATGACCAAAGGGGGCTTTGGTATTCCTAAAATAAAGGGGTAGAGATGTGATATGATAAAGTACAAATATGATAAAATAAAGTAAGTGAAAGGAAAAAGAGGGAATAATAAGTGCACCTTGAAATGATATAGAGAATACGGAAGTTCAAATCTAAATTTGATTGTCACCAGAATATCGAATACTGTTGTAATTGCAGATCTGAAAAACAGGGATCTGAATCAAACTATCCTAAAATTTTCACTGAAAAATATAGGACAAGTTGAATTTTGGGGAACAAGTCAACTTTTGGGGAATGAGTCAACTTTTGGGGAACAAGTCGACCGGTTGACTTGCTCCTGACAAAATCTAATGAAACAATTCTCAATTTTGTAACAACACTTGTACCACCAAGATCTAGATTTCGCTCTACAACATGTTCTTGTACACATAAAAACAAGGGAAAAGGTTGTGGAAATAGGTTTGCCTTGGTCAAAACATTTTTAAGGAATCAAACTTGAAATTGTATTGAAATTGCATAAATGAAAGTAATGTAAAAGGAAAATTGTTGATTTACCTTGTATAAAACCCTCATGAATGGATGTAGTAATCGCTCAAATCCCTGAAGATGCTTGAGTGTGTTTTGAATCCAAAGAGTTGAACTTGGAATGAGAAGTAGAATCAAGGATGACTTCACAAATGCGTGGATCTATTATTGCCACTCCTAGATCTTGAAAGTTGATATGCTTGATAACCACTTGCAAAGGAAGAAGAGAGAGAAGGATGAATGAATGGATCTCCTTGCTTGATTGAGAATTCCTCTACTTGGCCATTATGGGAGAGAAACTTGCATCAATTAGAGAAGATTTTATTTTATTGAATGGATCTTGGAAGAATGGAGACTTGGAGATCTTGACTTGGATGTCTGCTTTCAAATATTGAATCCAAATCCTCAATTTCTCAACTTGAATGCTTGATTGCTTGAATGCTTGAATATAGTTTTTGATATGATATTTGCATTCTTATGTTATATTAAAAATGAGGATATAAGAGGTCTTTAAGTGAATTTGGGATTCAAATTTCATCGGGGCTGACCACAATTGAAAACCTAGGAAGAAGAGCCCCGCATTAGGCTCTAGATACAATTTGAGGCAAAAATCCCAGAGACAAGTCAACCTGCGGACAAGTCGATGATTCGACTTGTCCTAGGAAAAATGGGCTCAAATTTCATAGGGATGTCAAGGAAAGTGAGAAGGAGTAGAGGGAGGAAATGAAAATTATTTTGATAAAGAATAATAGACATTCAAACCTCAAAATCACCAATATGGGGTCTAATGGGTCTTAAAGATATCCAATAATGGGTGCTAACTTTTTAGAACAATACATTTACCCACCACTTTAGCGAGAGTATGAGAAAACATCATAATCACGATAAAGTATATTGAATGCATAAGAATGATCTCATATAGTTCAAGGAGACAAAGAAACATCAAGCCCCCAAGTGACTCAAGTCTTCATCAAATCCTAGTAAGAGATCATCTTACTATGAACCACACAAGGGATCTACTAACTATGGGGTCATTGTGATCATATGGTAATATATGAGATATTATATCAAAATGAAATGTAATCATTCCCCAAAGGTAGTAGAACTACAAGCACAATGGAATAATGGCACCTAAGAGTTACGAAGAAGAGTATTTTTAGGTCGGAACCACAAAGACCAAAAAGAATAGGTAGCTACCATTTTTCTTTATCCCCATTCAGACAACACAAAGGCACATTTATGAATAGTGGCACATGCACAACATAACATGTAACAACATATAGAAGGAGTGAGACACAAATAGAAGAATGTTTAAGACATTGTATTTTCTTTATCACCTTGCATCAAAGGAGCAACAAGGGTCATTTAAATAAAATCTAAACAAAACATATAACTGTTGGAAATATTGTTGCAAAGATACAATGGAAACAATTATTTTTTCATTGATGTCAAATCTTAACTGGTGAGACTATTGCTATCTTTTTTAGTACTATATCTATTGATTGATGAAGGAGATTTAACAAGAAGACCAAGTGGAATGGTTGAGTTATGAGAAATTGCAAGGGTACTAGATCAGTTGGCACATTGGCAAAGTAATGAGTTGTTTATCTTTCAATGACATTTTACTGAGAACAGTTTGTGTTGAGTACCAGTATATGCCAAGTGAAGACAGTGATGAGTGAGCGCCAGTAAATTGCCGAGGAACATTTTGTTGGCCGAGCAAATTTTTGGTAATTATTGAGATTTGAGATCTCTGGCCGACATAATTGATTTTATTGGGATATGTAAAGTTAATTAAGGATAAGCATGATTGATCCACACTATGTAAATGCACGGGTAACCGTAATTAAAGCATGGATCAAAGATTTAATTAGTGATTGCATTGGAGAAGGAAATTAAATGTAAAGATGGAAAGATCCATTGGATCTGACCTAACCTAAGATCTACGATCTTGATTAAGCGGCAAAAGATATATCTGACCTAGGTGAAGAGGTATAAGATAACCTCAGGAGGTTATTCGATATGTATGCAGAGTATGCAAGAGGATTGCATAGGTAATTGATTGATTGACATGATCTAGCAGAGAAGAATGAATAGAGAAGCAGAGAGATACAAGAGTGATTGCTTGATGAATTTCCAAGAAGATCTGAAGATTGAAATGAGAATGGAGGCCACTCAGTGAATTATCATTAGAGTTGAATTGGATATGGATTTGCAAAGTAAGTTGTATGTATCAGATCACACCTACTGATTACTTTCTAATCCTTTAACCAGGTCACATTTAGTAGTGTCTTTTGTAACCTTTAATAGGGTTGGCTCCTAATAGAGCTCACTTCAGAAGAGTGAAAAGTTGATAGCATGTTATTGGTGGTTTTTCCCATATTGGGTTTCCACGTTAAAATTTTGGTGTCAACTTGTGTGAATGTTTATGCTAATTTTTACTATTAAGTTTCTACATGCTGATTACATCTGAATAATAAACTACATATGTATGTTGTTATTTTATGTTATTGTTGCCGAGCATATTTGATTTGTTCAAATTGGTATAAAGTTTTAATGGGCACATCTAGACCTGAGGATAACTGATTCACCCCCCCTCTCATTTATTCTAAATTTATTCTAACAATAAAAAGTAGCATATCATGGGGAAAGTGTTGGAAATAATAGATACTGAGAGACAGATGAATCAGTACTGATAAAACTTTTAGACTTTACTTATATCTTTAAATAGTAACAAAATAAACTTCCAAACTATGAAGCATATAACTGTACCTATAAAGTAAAAGTGAAATAAATCAAATGACAACACATGCACATGCATAAAACTCTAATTTTTATCAGGGAAACCCTTGGTCAAAGGGGAAAATCATGGTGGGGATGAAACTGATGTAGGAACATCCTAGGAAATTTGGCGATCCTATGTCGACCAAAAATATATTTATGTTCAGTTTGGTGCTTGGTAGGTGAGTTGGAAGAGCTTGGTGGAGTCTGTTTGTTCTCAATTGTTTTGGTGTTTGGTTCTCGATGGAAGGAGTGTTTTGCTTCCCCGAATGGACTTGGTCTCTATTGGTGGTGTTGATTCACCAAACTAGCTCGGTGGCTTTGTCTGTGCTCGTTACCGGCTTGGGAGTCTTAGTTGATGAGTTCACCGATTCGCTTTTATGGATTGGGAAGACATTGGAGATTGCATTTGTGATTTGAGGAGGTCATTGGGATTGTTCAGAGTTATGAGGTGTGCAGATTTGATGCATTAGATCTTGTATGGACCTTAATCTGATTTGGTGCTTTATTCCATGTATTGTTTTTTTGCAACCAACTGGGTTATTTAATATGATTCATCATGGATTGTATTGGGCCAAATTTCATTTAATATTTGTTTGTAATGTCGACTTGTGGCTATATTGTAGATAAGGAGTGTGTAGGTATCATTTTAGGGGAAGAAAAGCATAAGAGAAGAGTGGAAAGTTGATATCAGGCAGTAGTAGTGGGTAAGAAAGAAAATTGTAAGATTGCTTGGTGGCTTGCGAGCACAATCTTAGATCTGGTTTCTTCCACTTAGCCGTAGGGTAGACTGATGAATTTGGATGCTACAAGATCTTGTTGAATTTGTTAATGTATTGGCCATAACTGGGAAATGCCTTACAACTCGGCATTTTGCATGTAATGCTCGGTTTATGATAATAGAATTATCTATTGCTATTCATATCTTGTGTTATTATATTTTTTTACTGTGAGTATTGTTTGGCTACAAGTTTGGATAGTCCTTTATTGGATCCTCTGAGCTTGACTACGTCAGAAACCCACAATCTTCTCACTGAAGTAGAAAAGAGTGCTCTCTTAGGAGATTACAATATGTCACTTTCTAGGTGACTCACCTTGTTAGGAGTGACCAATACCTTATTACAAGTATCTAAATTACTATTACCGACTATCTTGTTAGAGAATTTTAATCCCACTTATATGTGTTCACCTTGTTAAGGGATTTACAATAAAGTCTTGTTAGAGATTACCTTGTTAAGGGATTTAGACTTGTTGAAACTATTAGGAAAACAAAAAGAAAATTTGACCTATGATATGCACTCCTAAATTCTAATCAGACTCTTGATGCTTTGTCCTTGTTCTTAATTCATTCCCGAGACTTCTCTAGAAATAGCTTTGTAATTGCAGCTTAAGATAAACTTTTCAACAACACTTCAACTGCTTCTCAGTAACTTAACTTACAACAACAACTATCATCTTATAACCTTTTAGCTTCTACTGTAAACCTAATTAGGTTTTTTTTTTCCCTCCAAAATTTCTTTAGCAATCATAACTAACTTAGAGAAACTTGAAATCCTTACCGTTTCGGCCATAACAAACTTCAAGTTGTTATCTGCAATGTGAAATATTTCTTCAATATTATTGGCCAAAATATACCTTGGATTCATACAAAAATCTATATACAATTTCCTAAGAATTGAATTATTCAATTCCTTGAACAATGTACTACCTTTTTCATGTTCTCTGGATTCACTAAATCGTCCACCGTCATAACCGATTTATCCATTTAATCAAAATTGTTTGATAACCTTTAGTTTTTACCTGTTCACTATGTTGACCAGTTAACAATTTATTACCTGTACCAGCATTACATGTATGAGTATATCTTAGTATTATCATTATGATCTCTCCATCAAGTGGTATTAGAGAACTAGGATTGGTTTTGGGAAGACATTTAGCCATGGAAGAACAGGGTGAAGAGGAACTCCTTGCAAGGATGACCAATGTAGAATTGGCAAATTTGGTGAGAGAACAAGCAGATAGAAGTAGAAGGCTTGAAGCATAAATGGAGAGGATAAAAAGTAAAAAAGGAAGGAATGTTGCTAATGAGTCAGAAGAATAGGAAGAAGAGGCTCCTATTCATAATAGAGGAGAGATACCTGTAGATAAGAGACCCTTCCTATAAGCCCTTGAAAGATTTGGGAGGAAAGACAAAGTGGATCTACCAATATTTTGTGGTAAGATGAATCCAGAAGAATGCATGGACTGGATAGAGGCATTAGAGAATTATTTTGAATGTGAGGAGGTATCTAAACACCAGAAGGTGAAGTTGGCTAAGTCAAAGATGAAGGGTCCATCCCTTAGTTGGTGGAACTTCATACAAAGTGAGAGGGTAGAGGAAGAAAGAAACCCTATTTGCACTTGGAGGAAGATGATGAGTGAGATCAAGAAACAATTTGTCCTTGAGGACTATGAAGTATTCCTGCATATGAAACTTTAGAATCTAAAAAAAAAAGACCTTGATGTAAATGTTTATATAGCAGAGTTCCATAGAATAACTCTTAAAGCCAAGATATCAAAGGGTTAGAAACAAAATCTAGAAAGGTACTTAAATGGTCTTAAGTACAATATCCAAGATGAGCTTATTTTGTTAATCATCCTTGAGACTATCCACAAGTGCTATCAAATGTCACTAAGGGTTGAGGAGAAATAATTAAGAAGAAAAGCTGAACAAAATAGAAGATGTAGAGGGGACAATTTCATAGGTAGAGGAATATTCAATGGTGGGGGATCATCTTCAAGAATCCAAGGTGAATCTAGAAATCAGGGATCAGAGGAAGAGACAAGTAATAAAGGTTCTTTCAGAGGTAGGAGATCAAATAGTAGGGGAATATTTGATGGGAGAGGACCTGGTATCTTCACTGGTAAGTGTTTCACCTGTAACTAGGTTGGGCATCAATCTTTTAGATGTCCTGAGAAGCTTGTCACAAATAGACAAGGAGGAGATAGGAGAGTGCAGTTGACCCAAGAGGATGACAGTCAAAGTGTGTCTTCTTATCACACCACCACTTCAAGGCCTACAAATCCATAACAAGGAGAATGTATCATGATTCTCTGTCCATAGGACCCTAGTAGGGTTTACCAAGGATTTGATTGATTGGGTGAAGCCACTGGTGAATATTTTCACACTTTGGTTGGAGTTTAGGGAAAGTCTCCTAAGTCATAAATTGAAGAGACTTGTTTCATAACCTTGGGTGTTGGATTGGGGTAAGGAGAGTGTCTATACATCATAGGCCACTAATTATCCATCCTATTTGAAGGATTATGGAGCTAGATTGTCTAAACCAAGGTTTAAGTATTGTGGAAAATATTGAGCATCTCTTAGTCTTCTTGTTGTGCTCTCTGCATCATAGTTGGTACACAAAATTTAATGGAGTTCACCAATCTCACACTTAAATGATTACAACCTCCACCGGTTAATTCTAAATGTATCATTGTGCACATCCTTTTTGCAAATGATAAAATTAGTAATTCATAACCTCTATGTAATTTATAAAAATTAACATCAATGCATCTCACTATGCAAATAGATATTAATACTCATCATTATAAGGGACCGATTAGATATAATAATGAAATTTGGTCCCTAAGAAAAAATTACTTTCTTAGTTTGAAGATGAATCCCCTGAGCTAGAGGATGGTGGGTTACATGTCGATGCATTGGCATTTTATTTTCTTTCTTCCTTCTTTACCCATATATTTTTCATCTCATTCCTCACTTCTTCAACATTAACAATCTTTTTGTCTTTCCTATCTTCATTGCTTGGTGACCGGTTCCTACACATACAATATCTTCCTAGATGTCTAACCTTGTGACAATAAAAACATGTCATACTTGTTCTTCTCTGGGGTCCAACATTACCTCTAGGATTCTTCAATCGACAATTCATAGCCATGTGTCCATAGTTTCCACAAATAGTGCATGCGAAATTCATGTTTCCTTCTCTTCTTAGAACACTCACCGATTTGTTAGGTATCCTTGATCTACAATGTTCTTCCTTGTGTCCAAATTTTTTGCATATATAATAATATCCATTTAAATTCCCTTCAAATGATCTACTACTGGTTCTTGACTTGCACTCATAAGCTTAATGACCATACTTATTGCAATTGTAATAATAACCATCAAAATGAGTAGTTCTTAGAACATTCACTAGTTTAATTATACATACATTAGTAGTGTGTCCAGGCTTTCCACAATTGTAGCAAGTGGGTTTAATAGGATTCCTACCTTCTAGACTACTATAAACCTTAGGAATCTCTATTGGTTTCTCAACACCAAACTTGGATGATTATCCTTTTTTAAATTTGTTGTCACCGGTATATCCTAGGCCTTAAGTATCTCTAGGTTGCCTTTGATTCTTCAATTTCTCATTGATATTCTATTGGATTTGTTCATAGTGCTTGAGTTTTGCATTTATTTCTTCTTCAATCTTCAAGTATTTCTTGAGTTGTTCATTTTCCTACCCCAGTGTTTCATTTTTAGCACACACTTGTATGTTTTCATCACTAGTTTCACTTAGCTATTCATTTAGTGTATGGTTCTCATAGTAATCATTCTAATCCCTGAATATGCTTGAGTGTATTTTGAATCTAAAGAGTTGACCTTGAAATGAGATGTAGAATCAAGGATTCCTTCACAAATGTTTGGATCTATGATTGCCACTCTTAGATCTTGAATGTTGATATTCTTGATAACCACTTGCAAAGGAAGAAGAGAGAGAAGGATGAATGAATGGATCTCCTTGCTTGATTGAGAATTCCTCTACTTGGCCATCATGAGAGATAAACTTGAATCAATTAGAGAAGAGTTTCTTTTCTTGAACAGATCTTGGAAGAATGGAGACTTGGAGATCTTGAATTGGATGCCTGCCTTCAAATCTTGAACCCAAATCCTCAATTGCTCAACTTGAATTCTTGATTTCTTGAATGCTTGAATATTGTTTTTGATATGATATTTGTATTCTTATGTTATATGCAAAATGAGGAGATATGAGGTCCTTAAGTGAATTTAGGATTCAAGTTTCATCGGGGCTGACCACAATTGAAAACCTAGGAAGAAGAGCCTCGCATCAAATTCTAGATACAATTTGAGGCAAAAATCCCAGAGATAAGTCAACTAGTCGACTTGTCCATAGGGACAAGTCACTGAATCAACTTTTCCTAGGAAAAATGGGCTCAAATTTCATAGGGATGCCAGGGAAAGTGAAAAGGAGCAGAGGGAGGAAATGAAATTTTTTTTGATCAAGAATAACATACATTCGAACCTCAAAATCACCAATATAGGGTCTAATAGGTCTTAAAGACATCCAATAATGGGTGCTAAATTTTTAGAACAATGCATTTAGCCCCAACTTTAGTAAGAGTATGAGACAAACTCATGATGACGGTATAGTATATTGAATGCATAAGAATGATCTCATACAGGTCAAGGAGGCAAAGAAACATCAAGCGCCTAAGTGAATCAAGTATTCATCAATCTAAAACCAAGATAAGAGAGGCATCGCTCAAAAGAGAGAGAAAGAAATAGAGAGAAAAGTGTGATCACTATCCTAGTAAGAGATCGTCTTACTATGGACCACATAAAAGGAAAATTCTGCTAAAGATGGCATTGAATGCCTAGCCAACTATGTTATTCTAGTCAATCCATTAAAAAAATTATCAATCCTTAAGGAAATCATTGTATATATTAATGAATCCAAAAAAGGAATAATCAGGCCTAAGGAAAGCATTGTCTCCATAGGAATCAAGAAAAGTGATCAGACCTAAGGAAAGCATTGTCTCCTTAGGAATCAAAGAAAGGGGATCATTCCTTAAGGAGAGATTTGTATCCATTAAGGGATTCTCAAGAGTGATTGCATCAAATCATTTTGTAAGTGTGTGAAAATTGTGAAACACAAAGTGGAGTATGCCCCTATGTTAAATAAATTATAAACACCTTAATGAGATCAATGGCTTTAACAGAGCATACATGCACCCACAAAAAATGTTTCTGCTGTGAGATGCCCCCAAGAAAGGACAAGTCAAGGGAAATGATTAGTTGAAAAAAGAGAGCACATAAGGGATCTACTAACTATGGGGTCATTATGATCATATGATAATACCTGAGATATTATATCAAAATGAAATGTAATCATTCCCAAAAGGTAGTAGAACTACAAGCACAATGGAAGAATGACACGTAAGAGTTACGAATAAGGGTCTTTTTAGGTTGACACCATAGAGACAAAAAAGAATAAGTAGATACCATTTTTATTTATCCCCATTCAGACAACACAAAGGAACATTTACAAATAGTGGCACATGCACAACATAACATGTAACAACATATGGAAGAAGTGAGATACAAATAGAAGAATGTTTATGACATTGTGTTTCCTTTATCACCTTGCGTTAAAGGAGCAACAAGGTCCATTTAAATAAATATAAGAAAAACATATAACAAGTAGCATATAATGGGGGAATTATTGGAAATAATAGGTACTGAGAGGGGGGATGAATTAGTACTGATAAAATTTTTAGACATTTACTTATATCTTTAAATAGTAACAAAAGAAACTTCCAAACTAGGAAGCATATAATTGTACCTATAAAGTAAAAGTGCAATGAATCAAATAAAAATACATGCACACACATAACACTCTGATTTTTATCATACAAACCCTTGATCAGAGGGGAAAACCATGGTGGGGATGAAATTGACGCAGAAGTATCCTAGGAAAGTTGGAAATCTTGTGTCGACCAAAAATATGTTTAAGTTATGTTTGGTGCTCGATAGGTGAGTTGGCAGAGCTCGGTAGAGCCTGGTTGCTCTCAGTCATTTTAGTTCTTGGTTCTTAGTGGACGGAGTGTTTTCCTTCACCAAATAGACTCAGGTGTCTATTGGTGGTGCTGATTCACCAAATGGGCTTGGTGGCTTTGTCTGTGCTCGGTAACGACTTAGGAGTCTCAGTTGATGAGTTCATCAACTGGCTTTTATGGATTGGGAAGACATTGGAGATTACATTAATGATTTGAGGGGGTCTTTGGGATTTTGTATATTTCTGATGCATTTGGATTTGATGCATTGGATCTTGTATGGAGATTAATCTAATTTGGTGCTTTCTTCTATGTATTTATTATTTGTTTCCCACCGACTGGGTCATTTAATATGATTCATCATGGATTGTATTGGGATGACTTTCATTTAATATTTGTTTGTAAATCCAACTTGTGGCTATGTTGTATATAAGGAGCGTGTAGGTATGATTTTAGGGGAAGCGAAGCAGAAGAAAAGAGTGGAAAGTTGATAACAGACAAAAGTAGTGGGTAAGAAAGAAACTTTTAAGATTGCTTGGTGGCTTGCGAGCACATGTTTAGATTTGGTTTCTTCCACTTAGCCATAGAGTAGACTGGAAAATTTGGATGCTATGAGATCTTGTTGAATTTTTTAATGTAATGGCGATAACCGGGAAGGCCTTACAACTTGGCATGTTGCATGTAATGCTTGGTTTATGATAATAGAATTATTTTTTGTTGTTCATATCTTGTGTTATTGTATTGTTTCCATTGTGAGTGTTGTTTTGCTGCAAGTTTGGATAGTCCTTTATTGGATCCTCCTAGCTTGACTGTGCTAGAAACCCACAATCTTCTCACTGAAGTAGAAAAGAGTGCTTAGTTAGGAGCTTACAATATGTCACTTTCTAGGTGACTCACCTTTTTAGGAGTGACCAATACCTTATTAGAAGTATCTAATTTCCTATTACAGACTATCTTGTTAGAGAATTTTAATCCCACTAATACAATGTTCACCTTGTTAAGGGATTTACAAAAAATTCTTACCAGAGACTACCCTGTTAAGGGATTTAGACTTGTTGAAACTATTATGAAAACAAAAATAAAATTTGACCTATTATATGCACTCTTGAATTCTAATTAGATCCTTGATGCATCTTTTGTTGAAAATTTTACTATACTGGTGTATATGAACCTATTTAGTGTTTTCATTATGGCAACAAAGTCATATGAAGTGTTGGAGTCAGAACACATCATCAGAAGATTAGAAATTGGCTAAGTACAGAAGACTGGATAGTTAGCAGAGTACTAGAAGAACATAGCATTAGTGCACGTGCATACGATGGAGTTAGGGCATGTTCCTTTGAGGATAAGATTTTAAGTAGGTATTAATGCTAAGTCTAAGAGAGAATAATCATATGTACAAGTATGAATAAGATATAGCTAGTTGAAGAGGTATAGCCAGTGAATGCCATAATAGGATAGAGATCATGGAAAGAGCCAACAAAGATTGTTTTGGTATAGAATTTGCACCTATCCTTAGGACTTGTGCCTTTAGATTAGTGATTTTTAGTGATCTCATCATGTTTGGTTAAAGGCGCATGCCTTGATTCATTCAGAGAAAGAAGTTAGAGCTAATTTGGCGGAGCAGACTATGTGAAGAGACATGTCTGTTCAGTTTGAGTAAAGCACCTGTAATTGATGTTGCACTAACTTAATGAAGGGTTGTGTGCTTATTTAAGTGATCAAGATAGATGATAATAGGTTTCCTAAAGATTACATGTTTTTTTCCCTTGAGGAAGTACTTATAGAAGGTCATTTGTGATCGTAGAATTTGCAAAAGCCAGAGATAAGAAAAGCAGAGCAGAGTGTTAAAACAACAAAGCTATATCTATCATATGTTGATGATATAGATATTGAAGTAGAATATTTCAGAGTGAAGATAATATTTTTATAGTGATTTACAAGAGGTTAAAGCATCAATGCACAAAAGGAATTGATCAGACAAGCAGTGTCACAACAACAATTCACCTTGCAGATACAGTGTGTATCAAAGATCCAGAAGGTTGTAGCTTTCACCATTTGAGAAGTGATCTCTTGGAAAGTGAGTCCTTGGATAGTAATTCCACCACCCCTTATGGGGTTATTGTAAAAGACTCCTAATAGGGTCTGACCCTTAACAAGGTCACTGTACTTCATACATTGTAAAGACAACTCCTAATAGGGTTAAGGATCTTCTAACAAGGATCATAAGAAACTAGTACAAAATGTTTGTGGGTACTAATTCCCAC
>MU224358.1:1982952-2005688 GCA_018584345.1 Thuja plicata
GAGGTCAGAAGGACCATAGTTATGTCCCCCCTGGAAATAGCAAAAAATAAGTCAATCTATAGCTACAACTTGGATAAATGGGTGCAGAGCGACCTGGTCAAACTCAAAAATAGATGCATCAAGCTGGGAAACAAGAGTTCTTTGATTGAAGATGCTATAAATTCTCTCAGAAACAATCTCTCCCCTAATACCAATACTCCTGTTTATGAACATGGCTCAGAAATTGATGAAAAAATTAGAAAAGCTATTGAGTTAGCCATGATTCCCATCCAGAATAAAATTAATGTGAATAAAGAAATGTTGAAACACTTGTTAACTCTGGTGAATAATGGTATGAGGGCTACTCTTGAGAATCTGATGTCTCTTAGCAATTGGCTGGAAGGTAACAAAGACACTGTTGATCACTCTGTTAATTCCTAGCAAAAGGGACCAGGTACCCGTACGAGATCTAAGATGCAAAAGGTGGAGGATCCAAATCTCCAGAAGCTGAGAGAGAATGTGATTACTATGAAGACTCAGTTGGTGGATTCTGAGAGCTTTCTTAAGTCTCTATTCTGATTTTGTTGCTGGCGGTCTTTCTCTCTGTTTTCCTTCCAGCGTTTCTTTTGTCTTTTTTTGTCTTGTTCTTGTTTTTTTGCTAAATCTGGGTTTTGACCCTTTGTAGCCTGCTCACTCCCTTGGGGCAGCCAGTTGTGCTCTGGGCTTCTAAGGCCTTCCTTTCATTTCTTTGTTAAAGGGTTTCGGGGTTTCCCTTCAAAACTTGTTTTTACCATAATAAAAAATAATAATATAATATATATGTTATATTACTATTAATCATATGAAATTTAATATTTAATATTAAATTATTAAATTATTCTTAATTAATAATTGATTGATGAAACATTATAAGACTGATTAAATTATAATTGATGGGAAGAGGCATGCCCTTTCTTATAAATAATAATGAATAGACATGTCCCATGAAGGGACATGTCTCTCTTAACCTCATTCCCAATATAAATGAAAGAGATACTTTTGCATTTGAAAAACACATACAACATAGAGTGTTATTACATTTGCAGGTATCCTAAAAAAAATAACATGGTATCAGAGCCAGACTACAAATGTAAGAGAGTAGTTTGTTGATGGTGAATGTGTGACTGTCTCAGAAAATACAGTCTTATTAAAAGGACCATATCTCACAAATCTACTGTTGTATTTTTCTACATTTTAGATATGTTGGTGAAAAACTAATTGAAGAGAATCCTATTGAAGCAATTAAAAAGAAAGTCTTGGATTCAAAATTTATCACGGAATGTGTACAGGTCTATGTGAAATTTCTAAAAGCAACTTTCATTAAAGAGATATATTAATTTGTTATGATCATGGTCAAGCATTAACAAAGAAGAATGTATTCAAGGAAGTGTGTCTCTTTCAAGAAAGAAAGAATAAATTATAGAGTATCACCTCTCTTGGAGCAAACAATTAATTTCATAAGAAGACATGAGAATTTTTCAACAATGTAAGAGTGGGAATTGTACATTGTGGGGGAGAATAATAACCAATGTTACATTTCCATTTGAACCATACTTATTCTGGGGAGATAATTCAAAGGGGAGATGTCTCTCAAAGAATATGATAAGGTATTTTATGATTTGATGTATATGGACCTTCATTTAAGAAAGTTGTGTCAAGGATGTTGATGCACATATAAGTATTTATTATCTTTGAATATTACATTTATCTACTCATTATATTCTCTCTCTTTCTCATCTTTATTTCTATATGTACTATAAGAGCTATTTGTCTTGATCTTTTCTGGAGATGCTCTTGCAGGGAAAAGAAGATTGATATCATATTCAGAGGGAGCCTGAAGCTTCAGAGGTAACTTTGGATGAGGAGCTAAAAGATTGATATCAGACTCAGAGGGAGTCTAACAATTCATCTTAAGCAATCTTGGATGATCAACAGATTGATATATGCTCAATGAGTTCTTCTCTGTTAGAGAATTTTGAGGTGAAATCCCTTGTTTTCACCATCTGCACCGAGGCATGATGGATTTCATGTGTATAACTCCATATTTTTAATGGGCCATCCCCCTGTGTACATCATGAGGAAGTGACAACTTCCAAATGATTATCACTTGTATTTGTAAGAGTTATTGAAAGGTGACGATATTACAATAAATTGACCTTCTATTGTGATAGAAATCATGTGATGGTTGAAACAGATCACAATAGATGATTTCCTGCATGGTGGATTCAATTCCTTAAAAAGACCATTGACCTTCTATTGTGATAGACATCGTGTGATGGCTAAAATATATCACAATAGATAATTTCCTGCATGGTGGATTCAGTTCCTTAAACAAACCATTGACCTTCTATTGTGATAGACATTGTGTGATGGCTAAAACAGATCACAATAGATGATTTCCTGCATGGTGGATTTAGTTCCTTAAATATACCATTGACCTTCTATTGTGATATACATCATGTGATGATTGAAACAGATCACAATAGATGATTTCCTGCATGATGGATTCAGTTCCTTAAATAGACCATTGACCTTCTATTGTGATATACATCATTTTATGGATGAAATAGATCACAAAAGATGATACCTTACATTAAGGATACATTACCTATGGAAATTTTTGAGTTATGGTGGATATCATGAGACTTGATACTCTTGGTCAGACCATATTCTTAATATCACGATGAGGTGATATCTTCTCTCTTAAAAGTAATGGATATTTTGTGAATTGAATTTTGATCAATTTTAACATCTTTAGCTAAGAGGGAGTGTTGATGTTTTTGTGTAGCTATGGTGAGGGTCATAGGTTTTGATACAGAAGACCACTACACATTTTGTTTGATCATCCTCCCTAGCTAAGAGGGAGTGTTAATGTTTGTATCTTCATTCGTCTGATCATTAGAATACATATAATATATGTTGATTAATAATAATATAATATATATGTTATATTATTATTAATCATATCAAATTTAATATTTAATATTTAATTATTATACTATTCTTAATTAATAATTGATTGATGAAACATTATAAGATTGATTAAATTATAATTAATGGGAAGAGGCATGTCCTTTCTTATAAATAATAATGAATAGACGTGTCCCATGAAGGGACATGTCTCTCTTAACCTCATTCCCAATATAATTGAAAGAGATTTTCTTGCATTTGAAAAACACATACAACATAGAGTGCTATTACATTTGCATCTATCCTAAAAAAATTAACATCCCCCTTTGGCATTGATGGCAAAAACTTATGAAATTTCCAAAACTTCAAAACCTATTAATCCATGTCTAATTTCATATTCCCCATGAATCTGTAACTCCCCTTTGTACCATAGACTATATACTCTATATACTTTCCCTTTTTGATCGACTATATACTCCCCCTTTTTTGGCAACAAAGCCAAAGACTATGATCAAAATTGTATGTACAAGGGTGTTTATACCTTACAGTTTGTCAAATACAATCTTGAAATATACCTTTTCACTTGTAAGTGAATGCTACCATGACTCCTTTAGTGTTGTCACGACAATGTTTAGGGAAATGTAATGACCATTTAAACCTAAAGCCAGATCATCTATACTATCAATTGTACTCATGTCTAGAGTACCTATCAATACTTCAGCTTTCTTACGATATGATTGTATGATGTCCATGTGTGGAGTTATAAATCCTTGTAATTCTAGAAAAGTCATCCTTATCCTATCCTCTTCTACCTTAAGTTCCATTTCCTTGTGTATCAATTCTTTCAGTTTTGTAGTATGATCCATCATGGAACTGTTCAATGGGTTCAATTTGTTGACCAGTGTAACCAACTTTGTTTCCAACTCTTCCTTCTTTGTCTTAATCTCTGCAGTGAAGTTGGTCAGAATATATATTTTGTTGAAGATTTTTCCAACTTCAAGTAATGACTCCTTAAGTTCCTTGACTAGTTCAAATAGTGAAAACCTTCTCAAGAGAAATATTCTACAATAGCTTCTTCATCATCTCCTTCTCCAATCTCTTCTCTGCTCATTTTATTATCTCCTCTTCCATTTCATGCTCTATACTAGTGATTGCATGAACCAAAGTTTTAAGTTGATCAATCAGAGATGCTTCTTCATAAATTTCTACATCAGGAACCAAATCAACAAGTATATCAATTGCTTTCCTCAATGTTTTCTTCTTAAATTTCTTCTTCTTTATCTTGTACTTTTCATCCTTTTCTGCTAGCTTCCTTGAAAATAGTATATGTTCCTTTGGTTTTAACTTGTTAACATCTTTCTTCATAATAGAAAATTCTAGATCATCTTCTTCTTCATCTTCTTCCATTCTCTTCCTTTTCTTTTACTCACCGGTATCCTTTGTGTTAGTTTGTGAAGCACTGGTGGTGTTATCCTTTGGTGTCTCAACTCCATCTTTAGTACTTTTATTACATGTACTAGTGTTACATGCATGAGTATCCTTAGTTGTCTCTTTATCCTGTACTTGGTCCTACTATTGTACATCTTATTTTTCTTGATTTGCTTCATCTTGATTAGTATCCTTGACTTGTTCTATTATTTCCTATGACTGGTCAATGGTCTCTATCACCTATTTTGTTTCCTTACTCTTTTTTGTCTCATCAATCTTCTATGTTAAAGTATCAACTAAATCATCATTTATCTCAATAGGGTTTACATCAAGTGGAGACTGAAGTGGTATATCTTCAGCTTCATCTCCAGCCATAGGAGAGTTTGGATTATTAGTAAGATCTTCAATTATAACATCATCAACTGAGTCCTTAGTTTTGTCAATATAAGTAGAAACATTTGGAATAATACCTAACATATCTCCCATTAACTCTTTCAAAGTAAAAGTATCATCTACTTTAGATGTACCTACTGTGTCTTTTACTTGTGGTTGATCTATGTTGTATATTCTTTTCCATATCACCATTGTTTATTCTTCAACATCTTTCTCCTTTCTAGCTAATAGCCTTGCAGTGCTGTGACCAATACTAAATTTGTCTTTATAATTTTCAAGTGCTTCATCCACTTCCTTTATTTTCAAATGCGTCATAGTATAGAGAAGTTTCATTTCTCTTATTTACCTTTTAGTTTCAACTACAAACTCCCATCTGACATTAATTGCTTCATATAGTTCATCAACAATATGACCTTTGAGTTGAATCTAATGAATTTGTGAAAGTGAAATACAATAGCATCCTCAATTATTTTCTTGTATTCATTCGACAATTTAGAGAATTTGAAGTTACTAATGTTACATATCATTCCATGTTCTCTAATTACCTTTACAACTTTAGTATCACTCTTAGGAATATTGAATTTATTTTTCCAGACTTCTGCATGTCAGTAATCTCCTTTTCTGAATCAATTTTCTCACTATCTACATGTGTCTTCTTCTTCTTTCTAGGAGAGGCCTTTGTTTTCCCTCTATTTTTCCTCTTTTCATATGTCTTTGTTTTTCAAGGTTGTGATACCTCAGGTGGCTTAGGGTCATAAGATGTAACTTCATCAATCTTTTTGAATTCTTCTTCTTCCACTGATGGTAATTCTAGCGTCTATTACTTTGAGTATTTTCTTGCTTCCTTTTCTTCTTTTCATAAGCATCTGGAATGTTCTTCTTTTTCTCACTTGTGGAACTGTTACCTTCACCAGTTACACACTTTTCTTCCAATTGACTTATGATATTCTTTGCTTTTCTTTCTCTTCATGGATTTTTGAGTTCTAAAGTGATTCTCTCATATGCTTCCTCAAATGTGTCATACCTCTTTTCTCCCTTGTTAACCGATAGCTTCAATAATGTTTCAATGTTCAAGATTAACAATTGTTCCTCAGTTTCATATCCCATTTTAGGTATCCATGAAATCTTGGGATCTATCGCTTGAATCTTGCAAATGTCAGTTTCATTAAAAAAAAAATAGTATCTCTGTACTTCTCCAAAATGTGTGGGGGAATTCTATACAACTTGTGCATTCTATCCTGAAAGTCCTTAAAGTATCCCCACATGACATTTTTTTGTTTCACCTCAATCACCTAAGTACTCATTGATTTGAAATAGTGTGGATCTATCTGTCTTCCAAGTTACCTCTCCTATACCAGGGAAGAAATTTTTGAACATAAAAGAACATACATACCCAAAGAGATCCAAAATTTAGAGCTTTCTTCTTATCAGTCTGAATCCTCTTCAGGTTATACAAAAGCTATGTTATTACCATCTCCACTAGGTCATATCTGGTACCTTCCTTTACTATCTAGTAAGCGGTGTGAATAGCTCCACAGGGAACACTATTCAACCAACTTGATAGGTAGACCTTGTAACCAATAATCATCATTGCAAATAGAACCTCTTGATCTTATATGTCATCTATCATCATTTCTCTGTGATATTTCCTTGAATTAGTGAGTTCTGCAACCATCTTCGTGGATATCTTCCTTAGGGTACATGATTTCCCATCCACTAAGAAACTTGTGATCAGATGAATCAACTCCTTGGTGATCTTGATCAGTTGGTCTAGCCATATGAATTGATTGTGAAAATGACTCGATACATATCAAATCCACTCCTCCTTAAAGATTTTTGGTAAGTCAAAAATATGTGTCAAACCCTTCATTTTCTTATGTTTGAAATCATCCTTAATTTCTCTAATATTGCACATTGCTAAGTATTCCTTCTATATCTGTTCATTTCCTAACTCAATAATACTGCAATGAATAAATTTCCTTACATCTTCAATTAGTAGAACACAAGGTGGAATTAGAGATAGGGCACTAGTTTTGTCAACTTTCATCACCTTCAACAGATGTAACTTATGTTCTGGTTCCTCCTTTGTTATCTCGATCAATTTTGGTGTATAAATTCTTTATGTCATACTGATTCAATAGATTTTATGCTTTGTAACTCAGACACACCAAATTCCTTCATAATTGACCATCACTCCGCTAAATATCTCAGTTAGGATTTTCAAATTTGTAGTTCAATTCTCTATAAGTATCCAACATAAATATTTTTCTTAATCGATCACAATAAGTAATCACACTCTACTCTTGTAAACGCTCATCAAAATGCAAGGTGAATAATGAATAGGTTTGCTTATAATTTATTTTCCCAAAAAGTTGTCGAACAACTAGTTTGGTGGAGGGTACCAAGGGCTTATCTAGTTGATTCAAGTTGATTTCTTTTGGATTGTAATAAGTATTGATCCTTGTGATAATCTCACTTGTGTCTTTATCTATTTGTGTGGTCAAGGATCCCAAAGGTGCTTCTATAAACCTTAGGACACCTTAGTCCACTTGGATCCTTTGTTGAATTTGATAGGTGTCAATAGGTGTTTTAGGGATGTGAAGTGTTCAAGTGTTGTATACAAGGAATTTGGATGATTTTGGTCATATTGGATCATTTTTTGGTCATAGGAATCCAATGGATGTCATTTTGGGTTCAAAAAGTGAAAAATGCAAGAATGTTGCAATATTGCTAAAGATTTGTTAAAGTTACTCGAGAAACTTCTCAAAAAGTTGCTCGAGAAGTTAAAAATGTGGTTTCCAATGGTCATAACCATTAATGATCAGTTGGAACTATGTTTTGAAGATAGTTAAGCATATCCAAGCCTCTTCAATAGGGTTGGAAGTGGTAGAAGCAGGTTTGATGTAAGTTTGAATGAAAGGAACCATATTTCTTGAGCAATTTCTGTGTATAGATGTGTACAGATTGGGAGAGTGAATTTAATTCCATGATTTGATAGCCTTGTAAGTATATTCTTCAAAAAAAATTATTTGAGTTCAATTTGATTTATAGATCAAAAGTTATATACAAATTGGTTTTGTAGGGCATCAATTCTAGGGTTGTCACACAAATGTAGCCATAACTTGGTATTTCTTTAGTAAAAATTCATAGCCTATTGGGAAATGAAAGTTAGGGATGTATTATTAATTATTCCTAAGACTCTTCTCAAGTTCTGGTGTTCTAGTCCATTTAGCATCAAGCCCTAGGCTAAATATCTCAATGTATTTAACTAGTCTGATAGGAGCAGTCATGAGCAGATGAAGTATTGGATTGAAGGGTTCAATTGAAGGGTTGATTTAGGTCATTTGGAGTTATTATAAGGTTTCCAAACCCCTACATCCATTTTGTGTACCCATCATAGACCACTTGCTTTGTAAACCAAGCCTAATTTGGCTAATTAGGTTCGTGTGCTTTGTGAGGGTTTAGTAGTGATAGAGTAGAATGGGTCTTTGGGTCTTTGGGGATTGAAATAAATCCATAATGGGTGTCTTAAAACAACCATTTTTTTCCATTCCCTTAATAGTCAAAAGTTATGTAGGAAAAAGCCCTTGGATAGGGATACAAGGAATCAGAGGACAATATGAGTTTGGGTGATTGTGAGTGTGTATGAACCAATCTATTGGATGATTCTCTATCCATAGGACCCTAGGATGGTGTACCAAGCATTGAATTGATTTGGTGAAGCTACTGGTGAAGATTTTCACACTTTTGTTGGAGTTTAGGGAAAGTGCCCCTATGTCATAAATTGAAGAGATTTGTTTCATAACCTTGGGTGTTGGATTGAGAGAATGAGAGTGTCTAGACCTCATAGGCCACTTTTTATCCATCTTATTTGAAGGATTATGGAGATGGATTGTCTCTAAACCAACTTTGAAGTGTTGTGGAAGAGATTGAGTGTCTCTTAGTCTTCTCGTTGTGCTCTCTGCATCAAGTGGTATTAGAGCACTAGGATTGGTTTTGGGAAGACATTTAACAATGGAAGAAAAGGTTGAAGATGAACTTCCCACAAGGATGATCAATGTAGGATTGGAAAATTTGGTGAGAGAGAAAGCAACTAGAAGTAGAAGGCTTGAAGTAGAAATGGAGAGGATGAAATGTAAACAAGGAAGGAATGTTGTTGAGGGGTCAGAAGAAGAGGAAGAAGAGGCTCATATTCATAATAGAGAAGAGATACCTGTAGATCAGAGATCCCTCCTAGAAGCCTTTGAAATATTTGGGAGGAAAGACAAAGTGGATCTACCAATATTTTATGGTAAGATGAATCCAGAAGAATGTATGGACTGATAGAGGCATTAGAGAATTATTTTGAATGTGCATAGGTATCTGAACACCAAAAGGTGAAGTTTGCTAAGTCGAAGATGAAGGGTCTATCCCTTATTTGGTAGAACTTCATACAAAATTAGAGGGTAGAAGAAGAAATAAACCCTATTTCCACTTGGAAGAAGATGATGAGTGAGATCAAGAAATAGTTTGTCCCTAGGGACTATGAAGTATCCCTACACAAGAAATTTTAGAATCTAAGACAAAAGACCTTGATGTATATGCTTATAAAAAAGAGTTCCATAGAATGAATCTTAAATCCAAGACACAAGAGGGTGAGAAACAAAAGCTATAAAGCTACTTAAATGGTCTTAAGTACAATATCCAAGATGATCTTAGTTTTTCAACCCTAAGACTATCCACAAGTGCTATCAAACGACACTAAGGGTTGAGGAGAAACAAATAAGAAAAGGTGAAAATAATAGAAGAGGTAGAGGGAAAAATTTCATAGGTAGACACAGATTCAATGGTGGGGGATCATCTTCAAGAAGCTAAGGTGAATCTAGCAATCATGGATCAGAGGGAGAGACAAGTAACATAGGTTATTTTAGAGGTAGGATATCAAAGAGTAGGGGAAGATTTGGTTGGAGAGGACCTAGTATCTTCACTGGTAAGTTTTTCACTTGTAACTAGGTTGGGAATCAATCTTTTAGATGTCCTGAGAAGCTTGGCACAAATAGGTAATGAGGAGATAGAAGAGTGCAGTTGACCCAAGCGGACGATAGTAAAAGTTTGTCTTCTTATCACACCACTACTTCAAGGCCTGCAAATCCAAAACAAGGATAATATTTTATGATTCTCTTTCCATAGGAACCTAGTAGGGTGTACCAAGCATTGGATTGATTGGTTGAAGCCACTGGTGAAGAGTTTCACACTTTGGTTGGAGTTTAGGCAAAGTGTCCCTAAGTCATAAATTGAAGAGATTTGTTTCATAACCTTGGGTGTTGGATTGGGGTAAGGAGAGTGTGTAGACCTCATAGGACACTTGTTATCCATCCTATTTGAAGGATGATGGAGTTATATTGTGTCTAAACCAAGGTTAAAGTGTTGTGGAAAAGATTGAGTATCTCTTCATCTTCTCATTGTTCTCTCTGCATCATATTTGGTACAAAACATTTAATGTAGTTCACTGATCTCACACTTAAGCAATTACAACCTCCACCAATTAATGTTAAATGTAGCATTGTACATAACCTTTTTGCAAATGATAAAATCATTGATTCATAACAACTCATCTCTATGTAATTCATCAAAATTAACATCAATGCATCTCACTATGCAAATAGTTATTACTACTCATCATTATAAGGAACCGGTTAGATATAACAATAAAATTCAGTCCCTAAGAAAACCTTACTTTCTTAGTTTGAAGATAAATCCCCTAAGCTAGAGGATGGTGGGTTAACTATCGATGCATCGACATATTCTTTTCTTTCTTCCTTATTTACCCATATATGTTTCATCTCATTCCTCACTTCTTCAACATTAACAGTCCTTGCCTTTCCTATCTTCATTGCTTGGTCACTAGTTCTTGCACCTACAACATCTTTCTAGATGTCTAACCTTATGACGATAAAAAAATTCCATACCTATTTTTCTCTAGGGTCCAGAACTCTAGGATTCTTCAATTGACAATTCATAGCCATGTGTCCATAGTTTCCAAAAATAGTGCATGTGACATTCATGTTTCCTTCTCTTCTTAGAACACTCACCGGTTTGTTAGGTATCCTTGATCTACAATGTTCTACCTTGTGTCCAAATTTTTTGCATGTGTAATAGTAGCCATTTAAATTCCCTTCAAATGATCTACTACTGGTTCTTGATCTGCACTAATAAGCTTGATGACCATACATATTTCAATTGTAACAGTAACCATCAAAACACGTAGTTCTTTGAACATTCACTGGTTTAATTCTACATACATTAGCAGTGTGTCCAAGTTTTCTATAATTATAGAAAGTGGGTTTAATATGATTCTTACCTTGTGTACTAGTATAAACCTTAGGAATCTCTATTGGTTTCTCAACACCAAACTTGGATGATTCTCCTTTTGTAAATTTGTTATCACTGGTATATACTAGGCCAAAAGTATCTCTAGCTCTCTTCTTTGATTCTTCAATTTCTCATCGATCTTCAGTAGGCTTTATTCATATTGCTTGAGTTTTGCATTTATTTCTCTTTCAATCTTCAAGTATATATTTAGTTGTTCATTTTCCTGCCTCAGTGTTTCATTTTCAGCACACACTTGTATGTTTTCATCACTAGTGTCACTTAGTTGTTCATTTAGTTCATGGTTTGAATGTGTCAATATTTGAAGTATAATATCCTTTTATTTGATCAAATTTTCAACATTGTTTTTGCAATTTCAATAGATCTTTTTGCATCTTCAGCAGCTCTCATGCCTTCAATAATTTCACACATACTTATGACTTGAATTCCTTGTTCTCTTTTCATGATGGTTGCTTCTTCAGTCAGAATCTTGTTCTTTTCAATCAGTTCTTCTACTGCAACCTTGCTTCCTCAGAGTTAACACTTCCTTCAGATAATTCATCAATGTTGTCGAGACTATCTTTCAGTTGTTCAGAAAATTATTTCCTCTTTTCTATTGAAGTCTTAAGCTTTTTCTTCAACTCCTCAATCATCTCGTTGGCTACCTCCAACTATCTTTCATACCTATAGCTTTCCATCTCCTCGGATCTAGCCCCCAAGT
Source organism: Thuja plicata (assembly GCA_018584345.1). Taxonomy (NCBI): domain Eukaryota; kingdom Viridiplantae; phylum Streptophyta; class Pinopsida; order Cupressales; family Cupressaceae; genus Thuja; species Thuja plicata. The sequence continues at coordinate 1,994,771 of MU224358.1, forward strand.
TGTCAAACTTTCCCTTTAGAGAATTTGTTCTCTGATACCAAATATTGGAAATAATAGGTACTGAGGTGGGGGTGAATCAGTACTAATAAAACTTTCATACTTTTACTTATATCTTTAAATAGAAACAAAAGAAACTTCCAAACTGTGAAGCATATAACTGTACCTATAAAGTAAAAGTGCAATGAATCAAATGAAAAAACATGTACAAACATAAAACTCTGATTTTTATCATGGAAACCCTTGTTCAGATAGAAAAACCACAATGGGGATAACACTCACAATCATCTCACTGATGAGCCTATTTTACTGTCTTTATTATATTATTCCTTGCACTCTGTTTTCAAGTATTATTAGAACAATTGTGAACTTTTAGTCAGTTGAACTATTGTTAAGTACAGAAAGAACCATTAAGCCATGGGTGGAATAAATATGTCATATTACGCCAATATTATATATATGTTGTAGTATTTCATAGAATAATTAGAATGTGTGTTCTAACATCTAGATTAATTTGATAAGCTGCTTGCATGAATATCTTTTATATATTAACTAATCTTGTCAGGAAGTAGGAGTCGCTAGGAGTGGTCGACAGCATTGAAAAAGGACATAAAGACCAGCTTCGAGCGGATAAGCCATCATGGCATCAAAAGACATGGTTGCTGCAAATCAGGAGCCACTGTTTTAGAGATACATAAATGTAGCTCTGCTATATTCCCTCCGTATTACCAGCATGTTGACTTGATCACCCAAACTTCATTGTGCACATCGCGGGCCATTGCACTTCCTGTTCTCTTTCTTTGGCACGGTTTTAGTTAGTTAGTTCCTTTTCTATTTTGGAATAAAGAAGTCAATCCTCTATTTATAGGGAGGAGACTGTTTGTTTGGAAGTTCATATTTTTGAAAGGAATACAATGTTCTAATTGTATCTTGCATAGCAAGTTCATTTTTAGTTTCATGTCTTATTCTCATGTAATCAGTTTTGAAAGATAATGAAATAACTCTTGGTTTATATATTGTGTTCATAGATTAGCAAAAGCCAACCAAGGGGGCCCACATGGTAGGTGGATTAGAGTAGAAGTAGAATAGATTTAGTTTCTACATTTCTAGTATTCTAGATATAAGATTATAGTTTCTTCCTGCAGCATTGTACTTTGTGAATGTTCTTGCAACACCTGCAAGGATAGCTATAGTGAATGCTCTAGGTTGAAAGAATAGATTTAAGAAGAGTTTTCAAGTTGTAGCATTCATTTTAGTAAGGACTAAGTGTGTTTCCCTTCCTATATCCCTAGTATAGATTCCTTTCATGTATTTTACTTTCCTGCAGCATAGGTAGAATGGCTCCTTAAGGAACTTAGTGCACATACTATGTCGTACCATTTCAAGTATACGTCCCTGGGTTGACAAGCTAAATGCACCTCATGGTGGGATAAGTGATCCTTAGATTGAATAAACTATTCCTTAGAGAGGCTTTGGGAACAATTACTAGGCACCTATTGTGAGGCAGTTCATTTTTGGCACCGCTGCCGGGGATGGTGTCAAGCAAAGAAACCTTCTGAGTCATTTTTTCATTCTTTTACTTAGTTTAGTGGTTTGTGGTCCTAAATTTTCTTCACCAGTGTGAAGAATTCATTTGCATGCATTGAAGGGGAAGAAGAAGAGACGAATATAGCAGGTTTCTTCCAAGAGAACCTTCAAATTTGAATGAGCAAGCTAAAGAAGTTGAGTTTCCTTTTGTTGACGCAAGTCCTGAGTTTCCTACAACATCTACCACTGGAGAAGGGTCTTTTGATATAAGTGGTCTCTGGCCCTTTGCTGAAATCTTGGCCAACTTTCTTGATAATTATGACCCAAACACACCTTCTAATAACAATCTTGTGGCTAATATTCCTTTCCAATAGAAAGTACCACCCCTGATACCTCCAGTAATGGCAAACCCTACTTTCCCATTTCCTCTGCCAAGCTTTATAAACAATGCTAACCTCAAGAATATACCCTCAGCTGCACTTCCAAAATTTTATGGGCTGATAACCAAAGATCTTGACACCTTTTTGTTTGAGTTTGAAATCCTCTATCATAGATTTGACTATAACACTGATACCACCAAAACTTAAGCTATTTCCAGCAACACTGAAAGAGTCAGCCTTATGATGGTTCATGGGATTAGGAGCAAATGCAGCAGACACATGGGATGATATGCAGACCCTATTTCTAGAGAAATACAAATAATATTTAAAGGGGAGTGACCCAAGGGGGGATGAAATTTTTACAATGTCACAGAACGAGAATGAAACTTTGGAGGACTATGTTTCACATTTTTTATACACCATGCAGAAGAATCTTCAACATGTTCTAGCAAAAGATTCAAAGAAACTAGTCTTCTTGAGAGGAGTGAACGACAACTGTCTGGAAGCATTGGACCTCATGGATGGTGGGGAAGTATCCCAATCTTCTTGGGATGATCTCAAGAAAATCTATCTCAACTACTCCAGATCAATTGGGAAGAAAAGCAGAGGATATCGGTCTACAACAATTAAAGGGAACAGTTCAGGCCTTTCTAAGTTGGAGGTATCTAACTTTCTAGCAAATTTCAAGCAAGACATCATTACTGATGTTGCCACACATCTCGACACCATGACTACCAAGAAGAAACATGCAGACGTTGAATTGCAGTTGGCTGAATATTTCCCTCATTGCCGGAAACAAAAGAAAGACTGCGAGTGTGAGCCAGTGGCGAACCTGGAAAATCAACATTTGCCTACTGAGTACATGAAGATAGAAGGAGATAACGAGAAAGTGTTCTTTGATGCTCAACGTCTCCCATGGGCACCATGAAAAGGTATGCCTTAGGACCCATTGCAATTTTCAAATGCTTACAATAGTCAATGGAAAAACCAAAGTTATCAGAATATTCCTCAGTACTCTTAGCCAACCTAGAATAACTAGTGGCCTAACAAAAAAAATAACCAGTGGCCTAACCATCAAAATAACCAGTGGCCTAACTAGAAAAAATAATGGCAACCACTGCAAGAGAATTGGCAGAAAAAATAATCAATGGAGGGGACCTCCATAGTGTCCTAACCAAAATCCTTCTTTTCCATAATTACCGCCACCAGTGCCACCTCCTGCAATAATGCTGCCCCCTATAGCCACTAACCCCAATCCAAAGCAAATGCAATTGCCTTCTTAGCCACAACTAAATCCAAATCGCAAGAAACAATAGTAGCCAATGTATACTACTAATACACAATAGTACCCTGCTTACGATCTAGAGATATCTAACATACATCTGAGGTCAGGTACTACTCTACCTACAATCGAACACCCTATTATCATAGAATTTGTAGACACTCTTGCAGCATCAACACCTCTTCTAGAGGCTATATTGCAAAATACCACCCAATCAACTCAAAAATATAGCAAAACTGATGATGAAACCTCAGTTGAACCTCCTTTTCCACAAAGGCTCACAATAGAAAAACCTATATCCCAAGAGGAAATGCCTTTTGATATTCTTGAGCAGCTAAAAAATATGCGCATCCAAATACCTCTGTTTCAAGCTATCAAAGATGTTCCTATCTATGGGAAAGAAATTAAGGATGCATGCCTTAAAAAGCCTAGGAGGAAGAAGAAAGACCCTAAAACAGTTCATGTCATAGGGAAACTTGCGGATATCATGTCGGAGAAGGTAGTTATACCCAAGTATTCAAACCCTGGAAGTCTAGTAGTTGACTTGATAATTAATGAACAATCTGTTAAAAATTCTTTAGTTGATTTGGGGGTAGCCATTAATGTGATGACCAAAGATACAATGCATAGACTAAGTATAGAAGGCTTAAGAACAATAACAACAATATTACAACTTGCTGATAGTTCAACAGTCACTCCATATGGTCTTGTAGAAGATGTGATAGTTACCCTAGACTCATGGGAATACCCTGCTGATTTTCTCATCTTATCACCAAAAGTAAACTTTGCTGGCTATCTAGTCATCCTGGGGAGACCTTGGTTAGCCACCATTGATGCAAAAATTATTTGCAGATTAGGGAGTATGAAAATTTGAAATGGCCAGGCAATAAAGAAAATAACACTCTATCCTCATGCCCAACCTCACCCAGATTTGAAGGATCCCATTTGGCCAGAACTAGGAGATGAGGAAGAAGAGGTCAATTATGTTGCTTAGCTTATGATGATGCATAGAAAGTCTTTTCTGAAAATGCAAGAGGAAGATGATCTAATATAGAGTATTCTTACCAATGAGTGTATAACAGCAAAAGATGTTTATAAAAGTGTTATTCTGCAGCTATGTACCTATGAAGAATGTGTCTTTCTAGCAAGCCTTGAAATAATTAGCTAATTGTTACCATATGGAATAGCTACAAACCTAGTACCTGAGATGTCAATGGTAGAGCTAACAACTACTATGGAAATTTCCCCTGGTCATAATCTCCATGTAAACAACAAGTTGCCACCTCAACAAATGGAATTGTTAACTAAACTCTTGTGTAAGCATGAGAAAGCCTTTTCTTGGAATTATGGAGACATGCTAGGACTAAACCCCAAGCTTTGTACCCATAGGATCTACATTAATGATGGCAGCTTACCACTATGCCAGCCTCAAAGAAGGATAAATCTAGTATTGAGAGAGATAGTCAAAAGTGAATTACAAAAATTACTAGATGCTAGTTTCATCTATCCAATCTCTGATAGAAAGTGGGTACCACTGTTAGTCATTGTACCTAAGAAAGGGGGGAAATGGTGAATATGTGTGGATTATAGAGAGTTGAATAATGCCACAAAGAAGAATCATTTTCCTTTACCCTTTATTGATCAAGTCCTGGACACTCTGGCTAGTAAGAAATATTTCTCCTTTCTGGATGGATACAGTGGTTACAACCAAATCAACATTGCTCTAGAAGATCAGGAGAAGACTACATTCACATGCTCCTAGGGTACATATACCTATTTTGTATTACCATTTGGCCTATGCAATGCACCAACTACTTTCCAGAGAGCTGTAATCAACATTTTTGATGATATATCACATGATTGTATGGAGATATATATGGACAACTTTACTACATTTGGAGTCACCTTTGAGGAAGCCCTGAAGAATTTGGAAAGAGTGCTAATCAGATGTCAGGAACATAATTTTTCTCTCGATAGTGACAAATGTTTCATGATGATGCAAGAAGGCATAGTGCTAGGACATTTTATATCTAAAGCTGGAATCTAGGTAGATCCTGCGAAAATAGAGGTAATTCTAACATTGCCTATTCCTATAAAGTAGAAAGATGTTATGTATTTCCTAGGACATGCTAGCTACTATATCTAAGTTTTATCCAAAATTTTAGTCAAATAACTAGTCCTTTGTATACTTTGCTTACTAAAGAGGCTGAATTTAACTGGACAAAAGAATGTGATGAATCCTTCCTGCAGCTTAAGAAACTGTTAACCACTGGACCCATACTTAGGGGTCCTAATTGGACTTTGCCATTTCAAATTCATACAGATGCTTCAGACTAAGAAATAGGTGTTTTCCTAGGACAAAAGTCTAGTAAACTGGAAAATGCAATTTACTACATTAGCAAAAGCCTCCATGGACCAGAGTTAAACTACACAGTGACAAAGAAATAATTACTAGCAGTAGTATATTCCATGAACAAATTCTGTCATTACATAACTGGCTATCCTATTTTTTTTCATACTGACCATGCAGCAATAAAATATCTCATGGACAAACCTGCTATCATAGGCAGGTTAGAAAGATGGCTTCTTCTTTCGCAGGAATTTGACATTAGTATAGTTGACAAGCCTGGCAAGGCAAATGTAGTAGCTGATTATTTGTCAAGAATCCACCATATAGAACAAGATACTACTCTGATAGATGATGCATTTATAGATGAGCATTTGTTTCATATTGCTATCCAAAGTTCATGGTATACTGACATAGCTAATTACCTTGCAGCTAACAAAGTTCCAACACATTTTTCTTACAAAGAAATAAGACTACTAGTTGAAAAAAGTTTTAATTTCTCTTGGATTGATAACATGTTGTTTTACACTGGACCTGATCAAGTAATGCATAGATGTGTGAGAAGATGAGACATATGACATTATCCATGCCTGTCATAATGAACTGTGTGGGCAACACTTTGTAGCAAAAAGAAAAACCCAAAAGATTTTAACAATCAGATATTATTGGCCTACACTTCACAAGGATGCAGCCAACTATACAAAAAAATGTGACAAATGTCAAAGAATGGGCCAACCAACTAAGTCTGATGAAATTCCATTAAATCCACAAGTGGTGGTCACTCTATTTGACAAATGGGGTATGGACTTCATTGGTCCAATAGACCCTCCATCCAATGGGAATTCTTACATCCTGGTGTGCACTTATTATTTGACCAAATGGGTCGAAGTAAAAGCTATGAAACATGCCCGAGACCATAAAGTTGCAAAATTTTTGCATGGTGAGATTTTCACAAGATATGGAGTACCGAGAGAACTTGTAACTGACCAAGGTGCCCAATTCACTTCCAATTTAATAATAGAGCTCATGAAAGAATACAATATCATACTTAGGAAGTCCAACCCTTATCACCCTCAAGCCAATGGACAGGCTGAAGTTACAAATTGGGAAATAGAAGCCATCTTAACAAAGACAGTTTATCTGCATCACCGAGACTAGAGAAGCCAACTATCAGAAGTTGTCTAGGCGTATAGAACAACTTCGAAGAACACTACAAGATTCACTCTATTTGAACTATTATATGGAAAAATAGCTATTATACCAGTTGAATTTGAACACAAAACACTGAGGACAACACTGTAGTTAAATATCGATCTTCCTGCAGCATAGAAGGAATGATTACTGCATCTCAATTCCCTGGATGAAATGCATAAATCTGCATTGGAGAGAACTAAACTAGTCCAGAAACAAAGGAAGAAATGGCATGACTCGCATATCAAGAGCAAACAATTTCAAGTTGGAGACTGGGCATTGCTGTATGATTCAAGATTCAAAGAAATACCAGGCAAGTTGCAGATAAGATGGCTGGGGCCATATGAAATAAGCCATGTTTTCACCAATGGAGTCATCCAGTTGACCACAATTGATCCAGTACACTTCAAGCTACTAGTCAATGGGCATCAGCTAAAGTTGTATCACCAACCCCAAACAAAAGAAGACTTCCTGCAGCAATTCAAACAACCAAAATTACACGAGCAATATGTAACACTTCCTGCAGCAAAGGGTGCGAACCTTCTTCCTACAGCTCTTCAATAAAAATTCATCAAGCATGTCCATAATAAATGCTTCATGTTTACATGAAGTACATTGCTTCATTCACTTTCTATTTCTTCTTTCCAACTCATCTCATTTCTTTAATCTACCACCCACCCACCTTCCACGTCATCATCATTTTTCCTTTAAAAGCTTTCAATAAGAAGTCGGGTACGCTGACGTAATCCACCGCTACTTTCATACCACTCTCGCCACCTTTTTTGGCATGTGGAAAGATCGAATGACAGGTACGCACTTTTAAATTTTTTTCCATTTTTAGCGCATAGATTTTGATGATTGTATCTAGTACTGCAATACATATATCATTATGACATTATGCTAGTTCCATCCCTCGTGCCACGTCTTCCAAGTGTGGAAACTTGTCAATGTTAATTAGGGGAGAGGGAAGTGTATTAATTCCAAACTATAATTTCTATTTACACCTGAAATATTTTATGTCACCTTAAATCTGTACTTAGCCTTGTCTCTTAAAGTTCTAAGTGTTATATCGCACAACTGTCATACTTTTATTCCCAAATCCTCCATGATTGTCAGACTTGATGTGACTTATAATTAAGTTAAGTGACAACCTGTAGTAAAGATTATAATTTCTCCTATTTTAATTCATCACCATTGTTCATGCCAAGAAAAATAGAGAAATTCAGGAGAAAGCTCATAGTCCTTTGTTAAAAAAATGGGTAGTTTGAAATTCAAATAAGGAATAAGGCATCTACCTGCTTCTGAGAAGATGGATTGAAATTAGAAAAGCATAGATGGGAGGCCAGTTATAGAGACACAAGCTAGTAGCACATGGTGTGTTACTCTCAGATGTTGAAGCGGTCAAAAGATTCAATGCATGCGGCTGGTTAGGGTATTTCCTAAGGTTAACAAAATTTAATGAGGACTCAACAGTGGAATTTGTGAGTACATTTGAAGAAGGTCAGGAAACTATGTGGGAATTAACAGTGGTCACAATAGAGGAGTGGATTACAGAAGTTACTGGATTACCAATGGTTGGAGAACATTACCCTAATGTTCATGATGCTAGATCAGCAAGGGCTCAGTTCACCCTACCAGGTGATCCTCCTTTGGAGATTACCAAACAGGATTGCAAGAGAATGTCTATCCCTCCACCATATAATGAGTTGGCCACGCATGTTATCAGGTATTTCACATGTGAAGGGAGATTTTCAAATTTATATGCACATCATTTCAAATTACTAAGTTATGTGAGGCATAATCTAGCAGTAAATGTTCCAAATTTTTTATATAACATGCTATGCATTAGTGCTGAAGAGACCCAAAAAGGGAATGCAAATTATATTACCCACCATGCCCTAATTAAACTGTTAATAGAAAGATATCTTAGGGATGCCTCTCCCATGGCATGGTCAGATTTTTTCCAGCGCAAAACCCTACAACCACAGGTTACCCCTAATGAGAAAATTGGTCATGATAATGTAATACCAACTGACCCAGCCATTGAAAAAGATACCCAAGGGGAAGAAACCGTAAATCTTCAAGGAAATGTGCCCTTACCTGCTCATGAGAGAAATCTACTTGCTTCTTCCCGAACCAAAGGAAAATGAAAATTAGAGGAAGAACCTTCAGTTCCTGTAGCCAAACCATAAATCCCTACTTCTTCGAAGGGGAAGAAAAGGAAGTCGGTTCCTGCAACAACTACTCCTACAACAAAGAAGCCAAAGAAGACTACTAAAGAAAAGGCTATAGAAATTGTAGAGACCCCTGTGTGAAGGACTCCTAGAATGATAGTACAGCTCCCTAGGGCATCCTCCATAAGCCAACCCACTTCTCCTTTGCAATCTAATGAACAACCCAATTTGCAAATAATTCCAGACAATTCCCCAAATCAATCTGCAGTTCCAGACTTTCCTCCGCACTCCACAAAAACTTATGAAGCTGAACCTCATGTTTTTCAAAATAGTTCCCAGGAAATCCATCAGGATATTCCAGTCATTAACAAGGAGAATGCCTTAGTAATCCATCAGTCAGCCTATGCTTAAACTACCTTCGTACCCTACAAAATAACGTGGTTAGTAAGTTTCTTAGAGCAGTCTTGGAAGGAATAGAGGAGGCAAAGAAATCAGGTAGAAGATTGTGGCCCGATCACATTGCAAATGCTTCTCTTTGGATTGCATAATAAGTATGTGTTAACAAAAACTCTATGGAGAGAAGAAAAGAAGAAACTAAAGAAGGTCATAACAAAGCAAGAGGAAGAAATTGCAGAATTGAAAGAACAACTGGAAAAACAAAAATAGAAAATGGATCATGCCCTCAAATTGGCTGATCAGATCATTGCATGTAGGCCACCTCCTAGGGTCTATACCATTTTTTTGAAATAATAGTTCCTCTTGTTCCAGCTAATGATGACCATCAAATATATTGATTCTAAGTTCAAGTAAGCCCAAGAATTTTATGGTCTTTATCAGACTCTTCCCTCATGGCAACAAAATCTACTTTGTGAACTATACATGCATAACTTCATTATCCTAGCTGAGACTAAGTGGAATCCTCTACTCTACATAGGGGATAACCACCTAAGGGAATTGATGTCCTGGATGCACAATGAAGCCAACTATGATAGACAGTTGGAAAATTATAGGGAACAAGAGAAAATAGAGCCATTACCATTAAGAGCAGAGAGAAGAAAGCCAGCTACACTCTTCAGAGATTGGCTCAATTTGACTTATGGAAAAACTAAGGAAGAAACAAGAGAAAATTTTTTTGGGATTAGAACAGAGGTTTATGTAGAGTATGATGGTTTATCGTACTTTGTCTTTCAGAGAACCCTGGCTGGAGCTAGAAGCAGATGGGATAGGTTATCCGAGATATTGAAGAGATAAGAACCACATAGTCCTATCAACTTCTAAGCAGCTATCCAAAGAGTGCCAAAATACATACAACTAGGAAGGCAAACTAGACAGGAACTCTAGTGTCCACTCACCATGCAACCACTGATGCTCCTCTGGTCCCTGTATGACATCAACACTAACAGACTGGACCAACTTCAAGAAGATCATAGAGTGGATGTATGGGAGAGAACAAGAGGGTTATATTACACCTTTAAAAGACAAAGGAGAGGAAGGACAGAGGTTGGAGATTTCAAAGAAATTACCAGAAGATGTAATGCTTGAGGACAAGCATTCAGCTTGCCAAGGGGAAAATGATGAGCCTATTTTACTGTCTTTATTATATTAATCCTTGCACGCTGTTTTCAAGTATTATCAGAACAATTGTGAACTTTTAGTCAGTTGAAATTTTGTTAAGTACAGAAAGAACCATTAAGCCATGGGTGGAATAGATATGTCATATTACACCAATATATATATACATATATACATATATATATACATATATATATATATGTATATATGTATATGTATATATATATGTATATGTATATATGTATATATATGTATATATATGTATATATGTATATATATGTATATATGTATATATATATACATATATACATATACATATATACATATATATATATATGTATATTATACATATATATCTATATATACATATATATATATATACATATATATATACATATATACATATATATACATATATATATATATATATATACACATATATATATAT
>MU224358.1:2006421-2032299 GCA_018584345.1 Thuja plicata
TAGCATTCATTTTAGTAAGGAATAAGTGTGTTTCCCTTCCTGCAGCCCTAGTATAGATTCCTTTCATGTATTTTACTTTCCTGCAGCATAGGTAGAATGGCTCCTTAAGGAACTTAGTGCACATACTATGCCGTACCATTTCAAGTACACGTCCCTGGGTTGACAAACTAAACTCACCTCATGGTGGGAGAAGTGATCCTTAGATTGAATAAACTATTCCTAAGAGAGGCTTTGGGCACGATTACTAAGCAACTATTGTGAGGCGGTTCACTCACTGCAGTAGAAAAGAGTGCTTTGTTAGGAGATTACAATATGTCACTTTCTAGGTGACTCACCTTGTTAGGAGTGATCAATACCTTATTAGAAGTATCTAAAGTCCTATTAAAAACTATCATGTTAGATGATTTTAATACCACTTATGCAGTGTTCACTTTGTTAAGGGATTTACAATTAAGTCTTGCTAGAGACTACCCTGTTAAGGGATTTAGACTTGTTGAAACTATTAAGAAAAAAAAAAGAAAATTTAACCTATGATATGCACTCCTAAATGCTAATCAGATCCTTGATGTTTTTTCCTTATTATAAACTCAATCCTAAGCCTTCTCTGGAAATAGCTTTGTAATTGCAGCTTAAGATCAACTTTTCAACAACACTTCAACTGCTTCTCAACAATTTAACTTACAACAACAACTATCATCTTATAACATTTTACCTTCGACTGTAAACCTAATTAGGTTTTTTTTTTCCATCCAAAATTTCTTTATCAATCATAACTAAATCATATAAACTTGAAATCCTTACCGCGACATCCATAACAAAATTTAAGTTGTTATCCCCAATGTGAAATATTTCTTCAATATTATTGGCCAAAATATACCTTGGATTCATGCACAAATATGTACATAATTTCCTAATAATTGACTTATTCAATTCCTTGAACAATGTACTACATTTTTCATGTTCTCTAGATTCACTAAATCATCCACTGCCATAACTGATTTATCCAGTTAATCAAAACTATTTAATAACCTTTAGTTTTTACCTATTCACCGCACTGACCAATTTATAGTTTCTTCACTTTTGCCTTTACTGGTGTTACCTAAGAGTCATGTCACAAATCATAGTTCACCTATTGTCTTTACACTTTCCAATGTACTGATAGAAAAACTTGTCTTTCTTTACCAATCTCTCCTTCACCTATTATTATGTTCATCGATTACCTTGCTCACTTAATTTCTCTTTACCGATTGGATATAACTATGTACCTATTGGTATAATTTCATATACTTAATCAAAATATTATCACCTATGTAATGGTTTTCTAGCAATGATAACCATACTCTATAAAATCATCATCAATGTCATCTACAAAACTTCTTCTACCAACATTCACGAATAGTGACACATGCACGACATAACATGTAACAACATATAGAATAAGTGAGATATAAATAGAAGAATGTTTATGATATTGAAATTCCTTTATCACCTTGAACTAAAAGAGAAACAAGGGCCATGTAAATAACTCTAAACAAAACATATAACAAGTAGTATATCACAGGGGAAGCACATCACGACAAATATGCAAACACACAAAAATTCACTACACAAGAGTAGCTAGTCAAGAGTATCACCTTCCCCCCATCTCGGTCTTTAGTGTTTAGGTAAGTTGGGAAAATCACAAGAGGAGCAACATCAAGCACAATAGAAGGAACAATAGCCAATTTTGAACAAGGACCATGTTGTAAAGATGGGTCACTTTTCTCGTCACTAGGAGTGATAGATAACTGTTGTGAAAACATATTTGGAAAATCATGATTGACATCAATAAGTTCATACATGTCATTAGAATCACTAGCACGAATATCATTGTTAGTGGAAAAGGAATCATCATCAAGAGTATCTTCTCCATCCAAATTAATTGTAATAGAATCTAAGATACAAATAAATAACATTATCATGTTTGTTCAATTTGATCTTTTTCAAGTTAACTTCCTCCATTGGTTCAAACATAGGTTGATCAAAGGGAATCAAAGCATTAATGGGTGTTTTTGGTGAAGCAATATTTTGAGAAACACTCTAGCGGGCTCTAGCACAATGTTTATGAAAACAATCATGAGCATGCTAGTTACATTTGGTTTTTCTTTAAATTGGTTGAGGTTCAGGATCAATAAATATCATATCATTTTCTTCTTTATGGGGAAGAACGGAAGTAACCACATTATTTTGAGAGATAGCATTGGAAATTTTTTTATAAGATATGGGATATGGAACAAAAGAATATATAGGAGGTGTAGTAGGTGTAGGAAGAAGTCAACATCTAGGAAAAATAGATGGAACAACCTTAGGTTTTCTAAGTTCAAAAATCTTTTCGATCGTTTAGGTTTGATATGATCAAAATATGTTATCGGGATGGAATTTGGTTGGTTGAGGCATGGAAGGAAAAAATAAATCAAGGTCAATGGATTGATAGAGGCTATGGTTAGCAATCAGGATTTATCCATTATGAGGAAATTTAAAACATTTATGAATAAGAGAGACCATGACTTTCCTGGAAGTAAGCCAAGGAAGACCAAGTTTGACATAAAATTGATAAGAAGTTAGGATCACAATAGAGGTAACATCTAAAGATTTACCACAAAATTCAACAGAAAATGATATAGAACCAGGGGAAGGATAAAGGAAACCATTGCAAGTTTGGATCATGACATCAGATTTATCATAAAAATCATGTCACACTCATCTACTAAACAAATATTATTCAGTTATCACATTCACCATGCAAGTAGGGTTGATAAGGACACCACGAGAATGAAGGCCATTAACCTTTGAAACAATATAAAGAGGGCCAACAGGTGCTTTAATAGTCTTAGTAGGGTCAACGGTAATGCAAATTTTATGTTCAAGTTTAGGTTTAGGTTTAGTTGGGTCAATGAGGTTGAAAAAATGATTACTTAATAAACTTTATCATCATAGTAAATAAGTTGAGTGGAAGGGGAAGATGAAGGTTAAGTAAACTCAATGGTATTGGTTGAATGAGAAGGAAAAGGATTGGTGTAGATTTGAAAGTTCTGGTTGGGAGGTGCTACAGATTTGTTTCCTTGATCATTAACACCCTCAAAATATATAACATTAGAATCAATGAGGTCTTGGATAACATATTTCAAGAGAAACACTTTTCAATATCATGGTCGGGTTGACGATGGTATTGACAGAAAGATTTGTGATGAATTTTTTGGGGAAAAGGCTTGGATGGGTTGATTGGTTTGATAGGAGGGAGTATTAACACATTACCATTAATCAAATTCAAAATCACATTATACAAAGATTCAGAAAGATGAGTAAAATTACGAGAAGGTCTAAAGATAGATGGAAAAGGAGCCATACCTATGGATGATGCTGTCACTTTCTCATCAACAGTCTTGGATGAATTGTTGATCTTAATAAATTTTATTGGTTTCTAAAAATTCTTGAAATTATTGGATGTGGCATCACTCTTATCAACTAGATCCATTGGAGTAATGCTCTCAAATTGAATCACTCACAATTGATAATTATGAAGCACTACACATAATTGAGCTAAAGAAGAGAATGCAAAAAGTATAATCTTATCTCTAATATCTTTTAAATGTAAATTAGTAATGAAAATTATTTTAACATAAATATCAAAAACAAGATAAGAAATCTGAGCATGCAAATGCTTAAATCTACCAATAAAATCAGTCACTTTTTCTTTAACGCCATGTTTACAATGCATTAAATTAGTCAAAGAAATTTCAGGACCTATTTTATTTTGAAATTGGTCAATGAAATCATTAGCAAGATTTTGGAAGGAATCAATAAAATAAGGAGACAAATAAAAATACTATTACAAGGATTTATCTTGAAAGGTTCTAGTAAATAACTTAACCATGAACCTATAGTCATAAGAGAAATCACTACACAAGGTTTGATAGATTTTGACATGATTCAAAGGATCACACTTACCATTATAAGTCTCAAGACGAGGAATATCCATGTATTGAAGGATAATGACATGAATAATATCCAAAGACAAAGGAACATAAATGTCACAAGTAGGGATGTTGTGCTTGGATTGAGTCATTGAAGCAATTTTTTGTTGTAAAGAAGATATAATTTGAGCCAAACTATTAATGATAGGATCATTAGAAAGAATGGTAGGAGGAGGCATGTTTGAAATTTTTGGAGCATTATGAGAGATAGAAGGAACATTTGAATATGAAAAGGGAACACTATGGTAAGTGGGCATGGATGGAGGCAATGAAACACATGGGACACTTGAAGGAATAGAAGGAACAATAGGATT
Organism: Thuja plicata; assembly: GCA_018584345.1. Lineage (NCBI taxonomy): Eukaryota > Viridiplantae > Streptophyta > Pinopsida > Cupressales > Cupressaceae > Thuja > Thuja plicata. The sequence goes on from MU224358.1 coordinate 2,010,749, forward strand.
AGGAATCCTCACATGTGTAGGATTGATATTTTGAGTGGAAGTTGTTATGATAGGTGGAGAAAAAGTGGAAATTCTAGGGATTGAAGTAGAAATAGGCATACGAGTTCCAAAACTAGTGGTAGGTGGAATGAAGCCTAACTCTTGAGAACAATATCTAAGAGGTTTAACATTGTTATCAATGAGATGAGAGATATTACAGAAATTTTAACACCATGTTTATCATTATGAATGAGATTCCTTAAACCTTCTACAATAGAAACAACTTTGGGAATAGGGTTTTCTTGTCCTAACCATTGTTCAAATTTCTCAAAGTTATTGGAAATTTTTTGGATTTTTATAGGAGGGAATCTTACAGCCTCATATTCATCATGAGAATAATGGGAAGAGTTTTTCTCCATGATAGGATTGATGCCACTAGTATGCATGTTGGTATGATCAAGATTCCTAAGAAAGAGAGAAGGTTTCAGATCAAAGGAACCCATAAGTCTATGACTTATCCTAACCAGAATGCTATAAGTATGATTCAAAGTGATAACACTCATGCACAAGTGAATGATCTAATGAAACTTGAAATAAATATGCAATTTTTATGAAAAGTACATGTAATTAAGAAATGCAAAGATATAATGTAAAGCATGCACACATAGATCTAGACACTAAATAAGATTTATGAAGATATAAACCTATAGATCTAGATGCATAAAATGAAGAAAATGCAAACATGATCTAATTATCCAATCAAAAGTGTATAATGGAGATGAACCTAGATATAAAAATTCATGTAAATGCATACAAAATAGATCTAGATGTCTAAATGCATAGAAAAGGAATCTAACACCAAAATCAAAATGGAAATGTAATGTGTTAGGTTCACCAAAATGTATAGAGGAAAATGGTGAGAAATGCTAAGATGTAGATCACTCACCAAGACCCTATGTATACATTAGAATACAATCCCACCCTTAGCCAAAATCTAATTAGCACAACCAAAAGGAGGAAGGGTGCTAATGCAAGATCAATGATCAAATGGGGCTTTGATATTTGTAAAAGAAAGGGGGTAGAGATGTGATATGATAAAGTAAAGATCTGATCTAGTAAAGTAAGTGCAAATAAAATGAGGGAATAATAAGTGAACCTTGAAATGATATGGAGAAGATGGAACTTCAAATCTAAATTTTAATGTCGCTAGAATCTCGGATCCTACTGTAACTGTAGATCTAGAAAATAGGGATCTGAATCTGTCTTTCCTAAAATTTTCATTGAGAAATAGAAGGGACAACTCAACTTTGGGGAACAAGTCGAATAGTCAACTTGTTCCTGACAAATATGATGAAACCATTATAGATTCTATAATAGCACTTGTACCACCTAGATCAAGATTTATTTCTCTACAACCTGTTCCTGCACACATAAAAATGGAGGAAAAGGTTTTGGAAAGGGGTTATCCATGGTAAAACTGATGTTTAGGAATCAACCTTAAAATAAAATTGAAATTGCATAAAGGAAACTAATATAAAAGGCAAATTGTTGATTTACCTTGTGTGAAACTCTCATGAATGGATGTAGTAATCGCTCAAATGCATGAAGATGCTTGAGTATATTTGGAATCCAAAGAGTTGACCTTATAATGAAATTTAAAATCAAGGATTCCTTCACAAATGTGTGGATCTATGATTTCCACTCCTAGATCTTGAATTTAGATATGCTTCATAACCACTTACAAAGGAAGAAGAGAGAGAATGATGAATTAATGTATCTCCTTTCTTGATTGAGAATTTATCAACTTGGCCATCATGGGAGAGAACATGTATCAATTAGAGAAGATTGTATTTTCTTAAATGGATCTTGGAAGAATGGAGAGTTGGATATCTTGAATCAAATGTTTTCCTTCAAATCTTGAATCCAAATGATTAATTGCTCAACTTGAATGCTTGATTTCTTGAATATAGTTTTGCATATGATTGTTGTATTCTTATGTTATATGAAAAATGAGGAGATAAGAGGTCCTTTTATAGTGAATTCGGGATTCAAAATTGATCCAAGTCAACCATAATTGGAAACCTAGGAAAAAGAACCTTGCATTGGGCTCTGGGTAAAATTTGAGCCAAAAAGCATACGGACAAGTCGACTAGTCAACTTTTCCTAGGAAAAATGGGCTCAAATATCATGGGTATGTCGTGGAAAGTGAAAAGGATCGTGTGCGGGGGGGAGGGATGAAAATTTATATCATCAAGTATAATGGACATTTGGACATTGAAATCACCAAAATGGGGTCCCATAGGCCCTAAAAGACATCCAATTATGGGTGGTAACTTTTTAGGATGATACATGTATAAGGGCAATGAGAAAACCACATTGAGAAAATTGTTGTGAGAAAACCACAGTGAGAAAACCAACAATGAACCTTTGCAAAAATCACCTTAACTGATGTTTGATTTCATGAGAATTATCTTCTCCATGGTTTTTCCTAGTTTGGGTTTCCATATAAATTTTGGTGCTCTTTGTGTTTTTAGTTTTGTTCTTTAATGTTTATATTTGTTATAATTGGTTGATGTGGTTACCAGTAGAAAAAAGTTAATATTGATATAACTATGATTATAATTCTAGCATAGTAAAAAAAAATTGAAAGTGTTTGTGAATAACTGATTCACCACCCTCTTAGTTATTTATCTTGTTCAACAATTGGTGTCAGAGCTTGGTCCATTGCAGAAAGAGCTTAACCTCATGAGGGAGATCTTGGTTGTTTGAACAGATGGAAGGAGGATACTATGTTGATGAGGATTGGAAGATCATGTTGAATGACATTGAGAGGGCTGAATCAAAAATTGAGGAGTTGAAAGAAAACCTGAAGGAAGGAAATGCATGTATTGGTAAGCTAAGGAATCAGATCTGAAAGTTTAAAGCAAGGCATAAGGAAGTCAGTTAGGAATTGAAGGAAACAAAAGGAAAAATAGAAGACCTGGAAAAAGAGGTAAAGGAAGCAAAAGAAAAGGTAGCAAACCTAGAGAAGATGTTGAATGACAAGAAGAAGTCAAAGGAATTTATGAAATATGGATTTAAAATATTATAGGTAGGCTGGGTAAGGGCTGAAGAAGAACTCAAACAAAAGGTAAAGATTAGAAGCATACCGAAGAGGATTTGAAGAAATTTTTTTATCAAATTATGGAGGAATGGAAAAAGTCTTAAGAGAATCTAAAGAATATCATCAAGATGAAGTTAGAAGAAAATGAGAAGATGTATCAGGAATTGAAGAAGTTGAGATCTAAAGTTAAGGTGTGTGAGAGTAGTACTATTTTGGATCATTTATTATCCCTACAGAAGATTCAAAAGGATAAAGAAGGATTAGGGTTTACTGGTGAATGTTAAAATCAGAAGGACAAAGACAAAGAGAAGGTAATTAAAGATGAAGCAAAGACTGAAGTAACAAGCAAGGTTAGGAATCAAAACACATCTACAAGAAGTCCTCCCGTAGGATAACCAAATTATCATAGATACTTATATTTTAATGTTTTTTATCATATTTACAAGAATTTTGGTCATAGGGAACTTGATTAAAAGACGAGGAAGATGAGGAAAGATCAGAAAGTTCAATACTTTAATTGTCATAAGTTTGACCATCAAGAAAGTTAGTGCAAAAGTCAAGTTTCAAATTAGGATAAGAAGAGTGCAGTGAATAATATCTTTCATGGGAATTGCTATGTATGTCACAACTATGGTCACAAGGCTAATCAATGCATGTCTAGAGTTGAGTTAGTGAGATCAACATAGAGGAATGTTAATTGTTTCAAATATGGCCAGATTGGTCATTATGCTAACACATGTATATTTGGTGGTGCTTCGGTAAATGTTGGAGATGGTAATAATGTTTCAGGTTTCAAGTGGATCTCATAAGACCAGTATGACATGGAAAAGGAAGGATGTTGCTAATGTAGAGAGCTCTATGTTACCAGATCCTAGTACTACCTCTACCGACAACTGAGCCAAAAGATTTGGATCAGGATGAGTATTAACATACTATATTAGTCACTTCCCCTACTCCATAGAGATACTAGTTGCAAATATCTTATCCCTAATATGATGATTAGATAGATAATAATTAAAATTAATTATTGAATGATTGATGTGTTCTATATGACTGGGTTGTGTTAGTGATATTTAAGTTTCAATAGAAAAGTTAATTTGATGGCTCGAGGTTATAAATGTAAATTGTTGAAATCATTTTGGCACTATTGCAAAGAGAAAAATCTGAAGTATTCTTCAGAGAGAAAGGTTAAAGAAGAATTTGTGAAGTACGATCATGGAATCCCAGTTGGTAGTTCATGGTACTGGTGGGGTCATATCAAAGATGTTGAAGAAGGATAAAATTAAGGAATTTGATCATGACCAAATCAGACAGATGGATAGTAGTTTATCTATGGAAGAATTATAGAGAGTACAAAATCTTGGCTTGGATATATGGGGAGAATTTCCCTAGTGTGATGACAAGGAGTTCATTATGTTCTTGTTGAGTTAGTTTCAAGATGGAAACCTTATGTTGGAGAAGCCCTATCAGGTGATAGAGAAAGTGTATAAAGATATTATAGGGTTGTGTAGCGTTAGAGATGTCCAAGGGAAGAAATAAATTAGCTATGAAGAGGTGAAGAATTTGACCACTATTGGTCATGATCAACATGCATTCCAAATAAATACCCTTGTTGATTAGATGGTGAGGTATGTAACCTATGACATTTCATATGAAATTCAATTTCAGAATAATAACGATGCCACTTTGGCTGTGGATGTCTATATTGCACACAAGATCATTAGTGAAAATGTTTAGTTTAATTTATGTAAGATGTTGTTAGATAATTTTGTTGAGAATGTGAAGATGGATAAAGAGGAAGGCTATGCATTTAGATTTGGTTCTTTGGTGATGTGATTAGCATTTTATTTTATGAAATCATTACTTGGTGAAGAGAATTTAGAGTGGAAGACAAACATCCCTATCGGTAAGCATATTTTTAGGTATTTGGGGTCATTGGAGAATTGTGCAGATGCATGTAAGGCATATTTCATATCTTTACAGATGAATGTTTGTTCCAATTCAGTTGTTTCTAGTGCTGAGGAAGTGAGCCATGGTGAGGAGGGTTCCTCCTTTGCTAAAAATATATTAGATGTTTTTGTTGGTGGTTCCCCTCTGGAACTGAAAAGGAGAAAGTTGAGTAAGAAAGCAAAAAAAATTGTTACTATCTCAGAAAGTTCAGAAGAGAAGGATAAGAATGAAGAAGAAGAGTTTGAAGAAAAGAAAGGAGAAGAGAAAGAAAAATAAGAGGTAAATGTGAGTTTTTTGTTAAAATGTGAATCTGTAGATTTTGATATGGTTTAGTCATTGATGAAAGATGAGGCATTTGATAGAATTGGTGACATGTGGATTGGTTGCCCCTTGATGAGAAAAATAGAGATTGAAGAGTTGTTGATTGGTCACTTGATCAGTAAGAAGATTATTATTTCCAGTGTGTCTAGTATGTTACTGTAGACCTTATGAAAAGACATGTTGTCAATTAGTGTAAAAGCACTTATTCATTCAGTATTGCCCGAGTGATCAATGTGACCCGAGTGATCAGTATCGCCTGAGTGATCAATATATTGCATGAGCATCAGTTTACCACCTGAGTAGACTTCTAGACTCGAGTGACAGTATTAGGTCGACTTTGCATATATTGTTTTATGTCATTATGTCTAATGGAAGCCGACTTATGAAGTTATTTGTTTTTGGATAAGATATATATATATATATATATATATATATAAGTCATTTTGTTTATCCAAAGTAAGTATGAGAAGAGTATATAGAAAAAGTATATATGCGAATATAATATGTCATATTGATTAGAAGATTGTAGAAGTATAAAGTACAGTAGAGACTCATCCATTATAGTTAGGTGATTAGTTACAAATCAAAGGATCTTATTCAGTAAATTAGAGTTGCCTAAGAAGATCATCTACTGGTTCACTCTAACAGGTGGATCAGAAAAATCCTCTAACCAAGTGGACCTAACAATCCTTTTGTAAATCTCTTAACAGAATTGCATTACTTATTGTATTGTATCAAATCCTTTAATAAGGTGGACCTAATAGTCCTTATTGCTCCTAACAAGGAAGACTCATTGTAAGCTCTAAAATTCTAAATTTATACTGCAGTACTAAATCTTGTGGGTACCATCCCCACCCCAGTTTTACTTTCTATTTGGAAGGTTTCTGGGTAATCAAATACTGTATTATGTGTTATGAATGATTATTTATTTTCTATGCATGCAATCAGATTACACAATCTAATTAAGGTTAAAGAAGAATAAGTTTTATTGGCTCCTGATTCACCCCCCTCTCAGTCACATTGCATACAATATATTTCCAATAATTGGTATCAGAGCTAAAGGTTCTCTCTACAGAAGTTTTACATCTTGAGAAAAGATCAAAGGCAAAGGAAGTATGCAGACTGGAGAAAGACATTGAGAATGAAAAGATAGATCTAAAAATGACCATGTATCAAATCAAGAAACTCAAGGAGAAACTCTCTCTTTCCTTGAAAAGAAGAAAATATTTAGCAGTACAAATGAATGATAGGAATTACATAGAAGAAAGAACTGAATATTTTTGCAAAGACAAAAGTTCTAAAGAAGATGATGCAACCATTGAAGACTTGCTTGCAAAGAATCTCAACCTACATGAGGAAGTCAGAAAATTGAAAAGAGAACAAGAAGTTCATACAATCAGATTGTGTGAAGTCATAGAACAAAAGAATCAAGCAGAAGATAATAGAAATTTGGCACAAGATGATAAGAGATTTCTGAGTACAATATTAGAGGAAAAAGAAAAATAAATCCATCATTTGTCACTCCAGCAAGTAGATTTGGAAAATCAACTCAATAATATAAATCAAGAAGTTGTCAACCTAAGAACAGAAAATGAAAGACTCCAGAATTATCTCAACACTGAAAGGAAAACCAATGAAAGCATGATGAATTCACAAGGTAGTACAAATCAGCCAACATAAATCAAACATCATAGACAGACTGGGCTAGGTTACACTAAACAAGGTGAATCCTCAAAGCAAGGAGCTCAAAATAACATGAAGCCTACATGTAACCACTGTGGGAATACATCAAATAAACATTGGAGCAATGGAAAATCAAAGTTTAATGGAAAATGTTACAGTTTCCAAAAGCATGGACATAGAGCAAGTGAATGCACTGAAAAACCTAAGTTTGAAGAAAAATGTTTCAAATGTAACAAACAAGGTCATAGATCCTCCGAGTGTAGAACTGAGAAATGGAACCCTGCTGAACAACTAGCAAAATAAAATTTTCATTGGGATTACAACACATGGTACAAATGTTGTCATTGTGGAGAGTATGGACACATTGGTGCAAATTGTACAAAAACTCACCTCCGAAGAAGAAATCCTACTAAGAGATGTTATGTGTCTAATCAACTCGGTCATCTAAGAAAGAATTTTATGAATAGAGAAAAAGTGGATACTAGTTTTGAGAAAGGAAAACAAAGGTCTCAAAAATTAGAACTCAGATGAATAAACAATGGGTAAGGAAATCCTCTGAAAGTTTAGACTAAAACAATGAAGGATCAAATGGAACCCAAGATATTGAGTTGGGTGGATCTACCATCAGAGAATAGAGATGCAAGGAAATTACTGGAACTATGAATTCAAGCCATCATACATTAGTTCCAGCTATTCTGGAAAGTCTAAATACACATATTGATGCATTAGAACATATTGTGGTGTTAACCGAGTCTGGATCTCAGCTACACCCGAGCTACTCTAGCTTAACCAAGCTTAGTCGGGAAGTTAGTTTTCACCCCGAGTAAGCCTGGGAGAACTACCCGAGCTATGCCATCTACTATGTATGGAGCATTTAATGAAATACTCAAATGGTAAAAATTATTATAAATGATGAACTAAAATGGTTATTGTTTACAAAGATTTTAGTTTGTAGAGTAATTCAGAGCACTTAGCGATTCAGAGTGAATTTGTGTTTGAAAGCAAATTTTGATCAATTTCCTTCAGCCACATGGCATCCACATCTAGCAGTAAAGTTAAGAAAGGATTTGAGATGCTGGTAAGAAAAATTGTTTGTAACCCTCTAGAGTTTAAGCTTTATCCAGTAGTTGCAGAGGAAATAGATCTGTTGGGAGCACATTCCCTAATTCCTCCAAGGGTATTACTAGTAAATGACATTTGAAGATTCTATCATTGTAACATCCAGGAGCTTGGAACAATTGAGATGAATTCAGCTTATGATAAATTGTGCGTAGGCGGGAATCTAAAGCTTGAGCACAAGCATCTAGAGGTTAAAGGTTTAACCCACATCCTGCACATGCCGAAGAAATTCCAAATCAAATGGATTAGATTCATTCTCAGCGACATTCATGGCATGCATCTATGGTTGGAATAACCTGTAAAGATCACAAAAACAATGATACACCGATTAAAAGGGTATCCCATGCTTGAAAAAGCTAAAGCTACCAAAACCCTGACAAAAGATAAGCTAGCTGAGTTAACTCTTTCCGAGTGGGACGACAGAGGAATGAGACTAAACAGAGTTACTGACATGGAATTAAATTTTGGAATTCATGTGATAGCTCACAAGATATATAGTTCCATTAGACGTAATAGTGTATTGTGTGAAGCTGTGGACTTGGCATACAAGGTGGTAAAGAACAATCTAGAATTTGACCTAGCCGAGTTGCAACTCATTCAGCTAAGAAAGAACATGAAAATCATCTAGGCATACAATTCAAATCCATATAATGTTTGGTTCTCTCCTGGTCTACATATTCTTCTATATTCAAAAATTTTTTCCTTCCAAGGGAACAGTAGTATGGAAGAAGGATAGACCCATATTTCATCAAATTAATAAATTCATAGCCGAGTTAGGAGATAATTTTGAGAATATCATGGATGGATATTTTGAGAACTTTAGATAGAATATGCAGAGTAGATATAAGATTCCTAAGAAACTAGTTGAAGATTACAAGAATAATATTTGTTTCCTAGTTGACTATGATAAGGTTTATATACAAGCTGTAAAGCCTAGGGTTGCATGGGTGAAACCTCTTGCATATGAGGTTAACATAGATGAGAATAAGAACATAATTGAGGCTCTTGTGAATGAACTTGTCAATCCCAAGGAACCTTATTTTGGAACCTATGAAGAAGCAAAAAGAAGGATATCTATAGAGATAGAGATTCCTAAAATTCTAAAAAGAGGAAAGAAATGGATGGAACAATTTGGAAAGAAGTATGGCAAGACATCAGATTCTCCTTCTATCACTGAGAGTAAAAAGGATACAGTCAAGATAGAAGATGACATATCTGAAGATGAAGAGGAAGAGGTAGAATTTGAACCTCTTAAGAAGAAGAAGAAGAGGCTAGCTCTAAAGAAAACACCTAAGGCCACTACACCTATCTCCACTATAGGAAAACCAAGGAGATAAGGAAAGAGACTTGTATTGGGTAAAGATGAAGATGATGATGATGAAGAAGTTGAAATAGTTGTCCTCAAGAAACCACCACCAACACTTGAGCATAAGATTGAAGATATGAAAGGAGGTATTGGTATGGGTTCTCTTAAGTCATTGAATTATGCTTCAAGGACTAAGGAGGAACAAAAGAAGCAAGAGGAAGCAGTTGTGGAGAAAATAAAAAAATGGAAAAATGACCCTTCTAAGTTGAAGAGCCATATGACAGAAGATTTGTTCAAGGCAGTATCTATTCCCCGGTTGAATGCAGTCCAAAATGAAAAAGACATAAGGGAAAAGACCTTAAGGGAAGTCATTCATGATATGAAAAATAAAGAAATAAAAGATGCAATGACCAATTATGTAAACAATCACACTCCCAGATTCAGAACCTTTCAGATGCTGAACAAAAAGATAGAAGATGTTGTGAATTCTACTACAACAGTGTGGAAATCCATATTTGAAGTCATGGAAGATGATAAGGCAGAAACACCAAGCACAGATCCTCCTGTACAGACCAATGATAAATTACTCAAGGTACAAATAATTGAAGAGTATAATTTTGAGAAGATTGCAATTAAAGCAATGACATCCTTTCCCCAATCATCTATCTAGAACATATTGTCTCCGAGAAAGGATAAGGGTAAAAAATAAAAATATGAACTAATAGGAACCAAACAATAGGATCCACCTATTACTAGACCAAGCACAACCAAGTCATAGATGGACAAGGTTAATGTTTCTTTAGGTAGTATTGATTCTACAGTTAATTTTGATTCAATAGTTGGTACAGTAAAGGTCAATGACCTAATTCAATTGGATACTGAGATACAAGTTGAGGATGGAAAAGGTAAGGAAATTGTTCCTTCACCTAATCCCAAGATTAAAGGTAAAGAGAAGGAAGTGAATACTGTTGAGATTGATCTTGAAAAGGACATTGTGATTCAAAATTGGGATCTTTCCAAATTGTCTGTAGAACAAATGGATATACTCGGAGAGCTATGGAAGAAAAGAGCAATCCAAAAGAAGCTCTAAGAAGAGAAACAGAGTACTTGAAGATATAAAAGGCAAACTTCAAGATACACTATATATTGAAGTCAATGAGAATGACTCCATTATGGACCAACTTGTTGACTTAGTCCGCAAGTTTAATACAGACTTGAATGGTTAAGAGAAGCTACTTGAGAAAGCAGAAATAAATTTTGAAAACAAGGTTCTAGAGAATGTTGCAAAGAAGATTGCAATTGACTAGGTGTAGCTAACCAATGTTATTAGAACTCTAGAAACCACCGTGACAAATATAGTAGCACTATTTGTAAAGTTGAGTGATACTTCTAACTTTACTATGGAGATAAAGAACAAGTTAGTAATAATTGATGCAGATCTGAAGGAAAGTACAAAGTAGTTGGCACTTGGTCTGAGCACAAGCTCAACACACTTTTTGAAGGTCAAATATCAAGCTGAGTTGCTGAGAGAAGAAGCAAGGAATAGAGAGTCTCTTTCAGCCATCCAAAGCCAACTCCTACCACACATGGATACAATGTAGAAATGAATCACACATGTAAAGACACTCATCCATGACAATAATTTATCAGTTGCAGAACTTATGATAGAGTTGTCAGTCGAGCTATGGATAGAATTGCACATCTTGAAGGTGCTATAGGATAATTGGGGCAACACTCTCTCAAATTTTGAAGGTACATAGTGATTTCTTATCCTACTTTGGAATTACCTTGTAAATACAGTCTGATATTTTTGTCAAAAACAAGGGGAAAGGTCATTGTATATACATTGAGGAAATACATGTACAGTTGAGTAGAAGAGATATACATTACAAAAACAATTTTGAAATTTTTTTTTAAAAAAAAGAAGAGAGTCAGTTGGACCCGAGTAGCAGAGGAGGTGTCAAAACCCAAGCAGATGGTAAGGGAGAGTTTTGACCTATTAGATTCAGAGTACAATGATAAGTTTTTTTGTCACTAATACCAAAGGGGGAGATTGTAGACCTTATGGAAATACATGTTGTCAATTAGTGTCAAAACACTTAGTCATTCAGTATTTCCTGAGTGATCAGTATGACTTGACTGATTAGTATCTCCTGAGTGATTAGTGTGACCCGAGTGACCAACATCGCCCGAGTGGTCAGTATTGCCCGAGTGACCAGTATCGCTCGAGTGATCAACATATTGCTCGAGTATCAGTTTATCACCCGAGTAGGCTTCTAGACCTGAGTGATAGTATTAGGCTGACTTTGTTTATATTGTTTTATACCATTATGTCTAATGGAAGCCAGCTTATGAAGTTATTTGTTTTTGGATTTTATATATATATATATATATATATATATATATATAAGACATTTTTTTAATCCAAAGTAAGTATGAGAAGAGTATATAGAAGAAGTATATATGTGAATATGATATGGAATATTGATTAGAAGATTGCAGAAGTATAAATCATAGTAGAGACTCATCCATCATAGTCAGGTGATTAGTTACAAATCAAAGGATCTTATTCAAAAGTCAGAGTTGCCTAAGAAGATCATCTACTGGTTCATTCTAACAGGTGGATCAACAAAATCCTCTAACCAGGTGGACCTAACAGTCCTTTTGTAAATCTCTTAACAGAGTTGCATTACTTATTGTATTGTATCAAATCCTTTAACAAGGTGGACCTAACAATCCTTATTGCTCCTAATAGGGCAGGCCATCAGAAGCCCTAACAAGCTAAATTTATACTGCAGTAATAAATCTTGTGGGTACCATCTCCACCCAAGTTTTACTTTCTATTTGGAAGGTTTCTGGGTAATCAAATACCATGTTATGTGTTATGAATGATTATTTATTTTCTATGCATGCAATCATATTACACAATCTAATTTAAATTAAAGAAGAATAAGTTTTATTGGTTCCTGATTCACCCCCCCTCTCAGTCACATTGCATACAATATATTTCCAATAGTTACCACTTGATTTGATAATAAATATTGAGGAGGGATTATTGCAGAGTGGCGATGATTGTAGAAGGTTCAAGAAATTTATTGAGAAGAAATGTACAGATACAAAGCATAAACATACTAGAGTTATTGGTGAAACAAAAGACTGTGTGAGGGAAACTACAGATATATGTAGGTACTGTCTTCAATTTCCTACTGTTGTGGATAGTTTTAGAGGAAGAAATGAAGTGATTGAGAGAGAATAGAATGAGCTAGGAAAGCCATATGATGTCTTCAAGAACAAGGATAGAAAATAGAGGATTAGAGTTGATGAGCTTTAGGCTGAGTTATTTTTGTTACAGAGACAAAGAGAAGACCTAATAAAGGCATTTTGGTTATTGAAGGACATTCTTGTGGTTCAGTTGGAGCATGTTGTTGGCATCCTTGCTGATGCAGAAGATAATGAGCAATGGATTCAGTCTCTGAACTGGATTTCATCTTTTGATTTTCTAGTGGAACATGACAGTTGTGTGTGTATTTATTATACCTTCAAGTTGCAACACAAAACTTGAGTATGTCATTAGATTAGTGATCAAAACATGAAAGATTAGGTGAAAAGCACATAGAAATAACCAAAAATGACATATTGTTTCCTATCTAAGAAAAGTATGATAAATGCTATAATTGCCCTCAGATTATGCATAAATCAGTGACATATACAAGATTAGAATGGAAGATTCAAATGGAATTCAAACTAAATGCCAAAGAAAAGTTCATTTTAGGTGCTCCAAAGAAAGATTATGAAATTATATGAAAGATGAACTAAGAATGCATTTAGATTTCTACAAAATTAGAGTAGCATAAGATTGTAATGAACATTCTAAGAATTGGGGCCAATTGAGCTCAAAATTCATTCCTTTTATAGAAGAATTTGAGGAATGAGTGGTTTATATTGATTTGTGAAGAGAGGTGGAGATTGAATCTTTGGTGATCCATGTGAGTGATCCAAGTGATTTAACTCTCATTGGCTAATGGATTGAATTTCCATTTTGCAAGTGAGGAGTTGTAATTAGGAGATTTATTTAACTCCCTTTAATTAATTACTTTAGCCAAGTATTCAATTGTTTTGATTTTATTTAAATAGGCCAATGTAATTAATGTGAGTTAGTGATGAAATCACTTTGATTGTAGGAGATTAAATTGATTTTAATGAATTATGCCAATATTTGAGTAATTGTCTTGACATAATTAGGGGTATGATCAAACTTAGGGAAAATAGGCTCTCTGGTTAGAGTAAACCAAATTAGGGTGGTTACAATAGTTTGTGATCCTAGTTGGGGGCTGCTACTAGTGCTGAGAGAAAGGAGCTTCTGATCTGAAAGAAAATGTGTTTTAACAGTTAAAATTGATGTTTTTATTTGATGTATCTATTTTGAAGTATTCAACCCTTTTCCATTTTGGTAAAAAGGGGGAGATAAAGTGGAAGTCAAAAACATTAATGAAGTGTTTAATCAGGGGGAGTTTTTTTTTGAAGTTTTTGGAGTCTTTGGAGATCTATGTTTTTTGTTGTTTTTACATCAATGCCAAAGGGGGAGATTGTTAGATTCATATGGTGCTGGAATTGTTTTCATTAATATCAAAACCCTCATACCGACTACCTAGTGGTATCGGTTTCAATATCGAATGGACAATTGAAGTTATTAGTATCATAAGTATCAGTTGCATGTAGTTTTGGTGCTCTATGACATGTGTAATTGGTTCTAAATTGATGTATTACATGTTTTGGTACACTTGTGTGCAATCGGTAATTAGTGCAGCATGATGTATTTATTTGGTTACTGATGTTTTCTATACTTACAATGGTCTTCCAAGTGTTTATGATATCTGGACTTTCTTGCAGTTCATCAGTTAGATTTTGGTATCACATTCTAGACATGTTCTATTTAGTTTCATCTATTAATGGGTTAAGAAGTTTTGATGATCAAGACATGGTTTTGGTTGTGGTGTTCTGTCAGTTTTGGAAAATGAAATAAACATCTTAAGTGAGACCTATATTTGGTTCCTAATGTAGTGTATTGTAAAGTTTTCTTTAGTGTATCCTAGATTTAGGATCGGTGGTAGTGCATTAAATGTAATTGTAATATCTTTTTGGTTTGAGGTTGACACACATTTGGTGGGGCTGACATGTATGATAAAATATCTATATAAATAAAGGAAAAGATTTTATATCTGAGGTATGAGAAAGTAATGTGGTAGAAGATAAGAGAGTTGAGAAAGAAAGTTCTTGGCAGTGATGTGTGCAAGCTGAAGAATATTATTGAGAGATCAAAAGGGAATTTGAATACAGATTTGCATTGGATCACAGTGGTATATAGAGAGAAGATCAACCATTGGATCTACTATTAGATGTGGTAACTGAGCTTAATTATTGAACTGTTTCATGAATATTCAAATGCAATCCTATCAGTTCATATTTTGTTGATAAAATATCTTTTTGTATAAGGGAAATGAGTCCAACTGCAGTGAGAAAGCCACAATGAGAAAAATGACAGTGATCCTTTGTAAAAATCACCTTAACTGGTGTCACCTTAACCAATGCTTCATTTCACAAGAATTAGCTTCTTCATGGTTTTTCCTAGTTTGGGTTTCCATATAAATTATGGTTTTCTTTTTGTTGGTAGTTTTCTACTTTCATGTTTATATTTTTTATGATTGGATAATGTGGTTACTGATAGAACACAAGTTAATACTGATCTAATTGTGATTATCATTTTGACATAGTATTTTTTTTTATTTGGCCTGCTCAATAACACACACACACACACACACACACACACACACACACACAATTAATGGTGAATGCTATGAACTTAATCTAAATGGACATATAGAATAACTGCCAAGTCATGCAAAAGGTGTAAATTTAATGGTTCAATTTTACGTATGACATGGTTGCATTGGTACTTATATGCTATGTTTATCAAATTAACCCATTACTAACATTTTTGTGGGTTATGTATGAACATTGGATGGTTTTGCAAATTTTCAAGGTGCAACAAAAGGTAGACCTAACAACCTATTTCAAGAATGAACCTTGAACTTAGTCAGACCAATAAAGAAAAAGTTTCCCTAGACTGAGAATTCCCGCATCATTAATAATAATAACATAGGCCTATCAAGAATTATCTCACTCCAATCAAATCATTCTATTAACTCATTTTCTTCCCCTCTCTTGATAAATATTCATTCTAAAAACAATTTTGATTAATAAAAAAGAAAACAAACAAATAGATATATAGGATTAATTCAATTAAAAAAGTAACATAAAATTTAATGAATTTGAAAGAGAAAGATAAAAGAAAGACTAAATAAATAAATGAATCATTAGAAATATTAAAATGAAAAGAAAAGAAAATAGATGGGCATTTTTTATTTTTCCCAAGATGTGTAGGAGATCAAATAGGAGACAATCTACAATAAAGAGGAGAGGGGGCGATGGAAAAAAAGAGTTGTCATGTCATTAAGGTGGTATGATGAACTTGGCTTTGAGAAGGGAATGACTTGACTGGGGCTTAAAGAACTAGGGGATGGTCATATTAAAAACCCCGCAACCTTAGAAGGAACACAGCGGTTGTGGGAGCCAAGAGTGGCGAGATTTGAAGAGAGAAATTTTTTTATAGGAGTGACAAAATTGCATTGGTTTCTAGT
Organism: Thuja plicata; assembly: GCA_018584345.1. Lineage (NCBI taxonomy): Eukaryota > Viridiplantae > Streptophyta > Pinopsida > Cupressales > Cupressaceae > Thuja > Thuja plicata. The sequence continues at coordinate 2,026,908 of MU224358.1, forward strand.
GTATGCCCTCCTAGGTTCTTCTTATTATCATGCATTCTATTCTAGTTTTTTTCCAAACAAGATTCTTTCATATTTTCTTAGGTTTTGATCATAGTTTGTACTTTACTCAGAATTTAGAGTTTTACCATTTTCTTTATTATTTTGATGCCTATTGTTCTCTCTATTTTTATTTGGACTACATAAATATAACCTTAATCTCTAGTTCTCTAAGAATTTAAAACCTTTTGAGATCATAAATTTTGTTTGTTGCTTATCCATTGTATTTCCAACGTTATCATTTTGGAGATTTCAGATATTTTCTTCAACTTAGAAGTGCAACCATCTTGACCGCTTATTGAATGTAAATACACATTTACAAACAATCATTCTTATACTTAATATTAAGTTGCTGCAACAATCTTTGTCTTATGAAATGTGTGCCTTTTTTTAGAAAACTAAATATGCACATGTAAAAATTATATAGGCCAAATCCAAGCATCTTTCCTTATGGTCCATCTCTCTTTGAAAATTCTTAAAAATTATGGAGGTGAAGATTTGTCCATCTATCAATTCTTCAATAATTTCCATCTACTTCTTTTTCATTGTAGTTGGAGCCTACAATCCTTGGTTTGTTCATAGAAATTTTCTCGATAAGATTAAATATGCTAGCATATTCCAACATACCCACCTTAAGACTTGTGAAATACCTTACCTTTCCTCCAAAATAAAACCCAAACCCTACATACAAATTGAAAGTTTTAAAACTCTTGGATGAACATTGACGCTAAAACCAAACTCTACTTGGTAATAAATTAGAAATGATCTTCAAGATAAGGAATGAGGAATTATGAAACCATGTTATATTATCCACATGGAGGAACTTTATCACGTGGAAGAAGATTAAGAGAAAGAAATATAGGGTTGTATGCTTAATCTCAACTTTATGGGGGAAACATAAGATAAACAACCAAACCTCTTCAGACTAAAGTGACCAATTTAGTCCAAACTTGGGAATGCAATGCTTAACTAGTCCCACCCTTTACTTTCTCTAACTTCCCTGTAAGATTCCCTTGTTACTTAAATTGATAGGAAACCATGGGCTAGAGATGATCCAAGATTGAACCTCTGGAATATTCAACCAGTGACAAGAAGTCAGAGGGCATACTTGTAGTCACTCATAACATGAGGGTAATCAATGCCATGCTCTACTTGGGTTGGGAATAAGAGAGTTGATTATGTAAAGGTCACAAGGTGATATATTTTGGAAGCTAACTCTTTCTAGGTAGATAAACTTATTGTCGGTGGCCTATAGGTGATGGTAGTTGGAATCCAATAGGTTGGTAGGTTCACTACTTTGAAATTATCTCTTAAACCCATAAGACCCTTGGGTTGGAGGATGGATCCTCAGTGTAGTATATGATACACTGAATCCTCTACCTAGTTGACAAGTTCACATTAGTCCACACTTGCCACAATCTTTGTTGGTGTAGAAGACCAAGAAACAAATGTGACCCATGGTGTAGTGTGCAATGAACAAACATCTCTTTTCTTTTGGGATGCACTATAGTAGGATGGGAGTGAGTCATCCTTCACCCACATGTCCTACACTTACCTTGTACCCAACCCTGCTATAATGAGGATGGACCCATGGTGTAGTATGGGATGCACTGTAGCCTCTTTGAAATTGAACTTTAGTCAAGATCTAGTCACCTTTCAAACTCAAACCTATGGATTTATACAAAATGTTCCTGAAATAGTTTGTTGGTTTCACTTGGATGGGGTGGATAGTGCAACGGTTCACATGGTTGGGATTTTGCAGCCCATAGTGACAGAGAAGGGAACTTGAGCAATCGTGGCAATTGACATGACTTTTCCTAATTATCTAATTGGCTAGGTATCTAAAATTAATGATCATGTAATTTTTTATTTGCTTACATGATTATATAGTAGTATAAATATAATCTTCATCACCACTCATAATTGATTTTGATACTCTTACATGTATGTATGTATGTATGCACAGGCACGCGTGCATGCACGCGTGCGTACACACACACACACACACACACACACACACACACACACACACACACACACGCACGCATGCACGCACGCGCACACACACACACACACACACACACACACACACACACACACACTTACACTTTATGTGCAGGAAAAAATGCTCCTATTGCTGGATTATTATGATACTACATTGTGAGACAATGCTTGATCCCTCCTAATTTCATACCATATAGAGGGGAATTAAAAGATCTTTCAAAAAAAAAGTTTAAGATAAACTTTAACTACTAATAAATTGAGTTTAAAATATGATCAAGTCATTTGACTGTTTAATGGTTAGATGCTTATTTATTTTGGTTTGAAAATAAGTTAGGTTTTTTGGCACATTACTCAAAATATTGAGATGGATTATTTAAACTAAAAAAGGATATGATGCATTTAACCTTGTTTTCTATTGATGTGGTCTTCCAAAATATTTCGTTGCTTGCCTATCTTCTAATGTGTTTATTTTTACTAGTAGGGACTGCTTCAATATGAGTAGAGATATCATTAACAAATTACAATGGTGGTCAAGCCTAAATTGATAGTAATATGTCGTAGACATGCCAAGCATGTCAAATAGATACAATTTTTTTTGTTGATTGATAAAGGGCCGAAATCGAACTTATTTATATTAATAGTTTAGAACATAAAATGTTTACATAAGGGAAATATTTTTCTATCCCAAAGATTCCACAAATGTCTAAGAAAGCTAATCCCCAATCAATCAAGATGTCCTATTAAATCAAGATAAGCCCCAATTTTTTTAACAAAGGATGGCGGGGGTATCTTCTAACTACATCCAAGATTAACAATTAATTACACATTTCCCATATGACCTTGGATTAAAAAATCAAAACATTATCAAAACTACTAATAACTGTTCATCATGCCATAATAGAAGTTTTTGCATAAACTATAGTAAAAAATGGAAAAAGCCAATAAATAGAGCTAGAATTACTATTAGCCCTTTGGATGCAAGGAAGATTCCCTGACCTGAAACTCTGGCCATAGATGAGAACTAATTTCCTCCATTGACAGCTTAGATGAAGGACAAATCCCTACATTAAATGAGAAGGAAGGTTTGGCTATCAAATTACCACCCTAGGATTCCCCAATGGCCAATACTAGACACACTCTTCTATCATATATTTCTTCCTCTTCCTCTATCCCTCTAGAGCTCTCACTGCCCAAGCCATCAAGATGCTCCTTAATGCGCTTGAATTGTTGGACCCAATCCTCAGACTCTTTTAAAATTATCTTTGATGACATCCCCCAGCACATATGATATTCCAAACACTTTTTAAAGAAAATTTAAATTCTTGTGGATGATGAATCTCCTAATGTCCTAGTCCTTGTCCTCCCAACCTATTAACAAAATAAACCTAGGGTTTGACTTACCACCAAAAGTTCAACTTTGATAAGCCTATGCTTACGAATCAACACTTCCCCCAATCACATGTTAGTAATAAAGCCCAAGAAGGTCACTTACCGTTTATAACATACAAGCCTTATTGGTGTATCCATGCTTTCTGAGTCTTGACACTTGAGAAAATAAAAAAAATTGAGAATAGAAAAAGTACATACCACTATAAGCTTCACCGATGGAGGAGAGAGGACCCCTAAGAATGGACTTAATAGCTATTCCTTGAAGTACTTGCCATTTTCAAATCAAAACATTGACAATCAACTCATTTTTGTAGACTTTTTCAACATGATTTCTAAATATTGCTATCTTTAATTTTTTCCTTCAAGATTGTCTGCCAAAATAGCTCTAAAAAAGGATGCCTTTCATTGCCCAAAATGCCACTAGATACTACCACCAATACACTATATCCCAAGGCATTGTCTACATTAATTTGAAGTGAATGCCCTCTTAGCTCTTCAATGGCTAAACTTAACAAACCTATTCAAACTTTAAATTTGAAATCTTATGAACCTTTGACAGAAGTTCAACATTTCTACACTAGGTGGATCATTGCCTCCACTCACCACTTCCTATATTAAATTTATGTGATTGAGCTCTAGGATTCCTTGAATGATATACTTACCAGACCAATTCCAAACTTATTTATAATTTTGATGAGCATTTGCAAGGACTTCAAATATGCAAACAATCTATCTACTATCTTGGCTATACTGCCTTTACTAGGTAGCTTGTTACCCTCTCTAAGAATGTCAAAGTTGTATGCAACAACTAGGGACCAATTTCAAAAATAGTGCATTATGAGTGAGGTATTGCATTGTTTTAATGTAGAAATATAGTTTTGATTGATCTTGAATAAAATGTTTATTTATGTAATTATGCTTTCTTCTAATTCTCTTATGATCTAGAATATGAATTTAATGACATGAGTATAATTACAAAATTTTAAAAAATTGTCACAAGATTTAATTATGTAATGACTATTTTATGAAAGGGTCATTCAATGAGAATTATAAATTTTGAATGAGATAGAGTAGGCCCTAACACGTTGCCTAGTCAAGTATAGAACAATCCAATAAAAGTATATTTTTGAGAGCTCATTTCATTTTTGTTCTTTACACAAAGAAATGAGATCTCCACTACTTTTAACCATACAATAGTATCAAAGTATGTTTATTTTGAAAAGACTGTATATTTTAATGCAAAAATTTTGTATTAAATTTTTTACAAACATTATATATCATGATGTATTAAATTTTATTTTTAATAAATAATAATATAAGCAACAAAATATAGTTACCCCACAATTAAATTTAGAAATTATTAATTAAGAGAATTACCTCAACAATAGTTTAATTAAAAAAATTGTAAATAGGTGGAAAGCAGCTTATATGAAAAAGATTGTAGGGGGATGTGTTAAGACTTGGCTTCAAAAATCCCACTAAACATTTATGTCTCCCCTATAAAAAAAAATTAAAAAATATTTTTAAATTTTGTCTCTATTGTCTTGATTTGTATATTTAAAAATCAATTTCAAACTTATAAAATACTTACAAATAATATCTCAGTTTAATTTTTGTAACAAATTTAAATAGAATTACATAATAAACAGATTAGAACTAGAATCATAAAACATTATCATGATATAAATCAACCTTGTAAAAACCATGTAATCATTGGGGAAATTTTAAACTATAATATAGTTGTATCCAATTCTAGTAAGAAGATAAAACTATGACATGTGTAAAGAGACGCCTTTCTGTTTTCTTTAAGGGCCCGTTTGGTTGCACCCCATAAATGGGTTATGCCGCCCATAACCTGGTTATGGGGTGCAATTCTCTGTTTGGATGCCCTTTGCAAGAATGGGAATGTGGATTTCGAAATCCCCATTTAGCTGAAAACGTGGATTTAGATATTCCACCTCAG
>MU224358.1:2032399-2061506 GCA_018584345.1 Thuja plicata
TAAAAAATATTAAAAAAATTTGGTGTCATATTCCAACTCCAATTCAAAATGAACAACCAAACGAAGAATATGGAGACCCAAACTCCAATTCTGATTCAAAGTGCAGAACCAAACAGAGAATATGGAGGTCTGCATTCCAATCCCAATTCGAAAATGTCCAACCAAACAGAGAATGAGAATTTCACAAATTCCAATTCCTATTTTCAGTTTGACAACCAAACAGAGAATGTGGATTTACAAATCCATATTCCAGGGCAACCAAACAGTCCCAAAAAATGAAAACCAGGGTTTGCATAACCAGACTATAGATAACCATGATTTGTTTCATTTTGCAATTCCCCAACCAAACGGGCCCTAAGCTCTCATTATTGTCTATAACAAAGGCATGTTCCTTCTGTTTCTCAAATATTGTTGCAAAGTAAGCTAATTGGATAATGCCAAACTGCGGGCCTGACAGAGTACAGAGAGGATTTATATTCACCATTGACAAATATGCGTCTGTAAACAGACTGCTTCAGAGGACTCTCCTGTCTCCTCATTTGTGTACATGACAACAGAAGTTCCTTTTTTTATATCCAAAATCAATGCAATAATAATAATAATGTAATTGGTGTCTCCACAGAGCACATCCCCAAATTTTAGAATGAGTTCATTGATGTTTTAGCGTCCACCGTCATTCTGCTTTTGCATGCCAAATGCAGAGATCTTTCTTTATTTGGTCAGAAAATATCGCACTGCATTTCCTGATTCCTGACCGAAAAACTCTTGTACAATGCTTTAAAATACTCCTACAGATTACTTTAGATAATGCAGAAATCAAATCTTTTTTCCGCGTTTGTGAAAAGAGACAAATTTGAAGTGATGCTTATATCACATGCCTTGAATTTTTGCAGATCTCCATTTATTCCTCTTACAATAAAAGTACTCCATGGGACCACGTCTGTTATGATTATGACTATTGGAATAGTATATTAGATGATTTTTTAGTTTGTTTTTAATTAGCAAAATTTAATGAACAATTATCATTTAGTATGCTATGGAGAGAAGTTGTGCTGTTGGCTGAACCCTATTATATGAGCAATGGCTGGATGATGTCTATTGGCACTTAGTCTTGGTTATTGGACGGATTTAAAGATTGTCTGGGCAAATAGGTGTTTGACCAGATGCAACGTTGGAATAGTGGAAGAGAGAGTTAGTGGATAATGATAGGATCGTGTAGTGCTCTTTTCTTTGTTGGATTGTTGACCTTTTGTGCTATCTATTTTTTGTGTTGAATAAACTTTTACCCCTCTTTTTATTGTTATTTTTTAGATTTGGCTGTTATCATATTTTAGTCTCTCTTTTCTAACTATCTCTCTTTGATAACGAATCATGAAATTAGTATTAAACATTGTCTATTTATATCCTAATTTTTAGGATTATAAGGTCATATTAATTTTGTTCTCTTTCAAAACAATATTGTTAAAAATAAAAAGTTCCAATATAGATTCAATTCAAGTTCTCACTGCATTTATCTTTTGTTATAAATTCAATATGAGTCATGTTATCCATAACTGAAGTATTCTCAAAAACTTAAAAAAGCAAAGTGAATCCCACCCAACCCAAAAAATACAGTAGACTATAATATGAAGGTGGAAATATTAATAAATTATTAATAAAATAATTAGCATTTCTCTTGTTTTGTTGCAAGAAAAAATAAATTTTTTTTTTCTCTGTCTAATTTTTATTACATGTGTATGATATTAGCAATGCATGTTTTTTACTATACTAGTTCAAATTAAGATTTTACTTAATGGTACATTTTAATATTTCATATTTTTTTCTGGATTAAATGTAATTTGAAAATTCTATAAGAAATCATTTTTTTTCTATTTTTTTTATCTTTTTAATGATTAAGAATTTGGAAGGCATCTCCTTTTTTACAATTATCCTTCCAACAAAACATAAAAATGAAATAAGTGTTTAACTAATTAAAAATAATCTACAATTAGCTTGCACAAGTAGCAGAGTTGACTTGGGTTGTAGGTTTGCTTCTTCTGGTGAGCTAACATATAATAAAAAATCTACATTATAAAACTCATTCAATCTTTATTTGAATAATAAATATAAAGATTGCTACATTATAAAACATATAAAGATGCTGCTGATGGGTGGGTAATGACGTGTAACGCAGGGCAAAGAGAGTTAAAAACAAAGACCAAGGACAAAGGACGACGCAGGCCAAAATGAGTAACGCTAGACAAATATGTGAAATGAAACTCATGAGAAAATGTAATGTACGAATCGATGGACATGTGAAAAATCCAACGTAATGTAAGAAAGGCTGATTTGTCACTCACGCAAAATGTACTTTTAATGCAAGGCAAAAATGCAGCGTATTGTATATGCATAACACGTGGTTGCCAGTGTGCTCAAAGAGATACAAGATATTAAGCATATCCTGCAAGATACAACATGCCAACAACACTAAATTTTTAAATCTGCAAAATAAAATGTTTTAAACATTAAGCAAACATTATGCGATAATCAAGCGAATTATGATCGTGAACGGTAACCTTGTTTTCTATTGATGTGGTCTTCAAAAATCTTTCGTTGCTTGCCTATCTTCTAATGTGTTTGTATTTATTAGTAGGGATTGATTCAATATGAGTGGAGAGATCATTAACTAATTACAATGGCGGCCAAGCCTAAATTGATAGTAATATGTTGTAGATATGCCAAGTAAGTCAAATAGATATTTTTTATTTATTGGTAAAGGGTTGAAGTCGAGCATATTTATATTAATAGTTTAGAACATAAAATATTTACATAAGGGAAATAATCTATTTATCGTAGAGATTCCACAAATTTCTAAGAAAGCTAACTCTCCTATCAATCAAGATGTCTTACTGAATCAAGCTAAGCCCTAGTTTTTTTAACAAAGGATGGTGGGGTATCTTCTAACTACATCCAAGATTAACAATTAATTACAAATTCTCCATATCACCTTGGATTAAAACATCAAAACATTATCAAAACTACTAATAACCATTCATCATGCCATAATAGAAGTTTTTGCATAAATTATACTTAAACTTGGAAAAAACTAGTAAACATAGCTAGAATTACTATTGAGCCCTTTAGATGAAAGGAAGATTCCCCAACCTCAAACTCTGGCCATAGGTGAGAATCAACTTCTTCCATTGGCAGATCGGACGAAGGACTAGTCCCTACATTCAATGAGAAGGTAACACAAGGAGGGTAAGGAAAAACAGGGGCCCAAGGCACTCCCAGCTATCCAGACCACTTGCAGAACAACACGAAAGTAAGCACATAACAAGGAGAGAAGAAAACAACAGATACTTTTTATTAATTCATCAAACTCATTACATGTCAGGCTATAAGGCCTTCCCGGTTTCGGCCACATACATTTAGATGTTTATAAAATAATCTTGATACATGCAAGGTCAAAGACTTGCGATATGAATATGCTAAAACTTAACCTTCTATCCCAAAAATTGATACCTAATCTAAGAACATAAACCAAATATATGCAAGAGTCCGCCAAAGAGGTCGACACTCAGATCCTAAAGATCAAGCATAGGAAACAGTAAAGACCAAGATTTAGGTTGACACACATCCCAATGAGTGATCCCACATTAATTACACTATGGAAATTAAATGCAAAATTCAGCCAGAAGATCCAACTTCAAAATAAACAACTCGGTAAGAAGATGACTGAGCAACAGGAACAACTCGATAAGAAGATAACCGAGCAATGGAAACAACTCGGTGAAAGAAACCACCGAGTAGCCAACATTCACTGAGACCCGTCGGTAAAGAAAGAACAAGAAACCGAGAAATAACAGTTACTGAGCACTTTACCGAACAGCCTCCAAACAAGCTAAAGAAAAAAAGAAAACATATTTTTGGTTGATCAGGATTTTCAAAGAACCCAAGATGCTCCTGCATCAGACACCCGGGGTTAAAAAAAATAGTTCTCTGAATCATGTGTTAGGTCCAACCTGAATTGAATTCAACTCAGATTGAGAAATCCAAGATGAGTCTTCAATTGCTCAGTTCTTCCATTTTATCAGATACTCTATGTATTCCTTTCCTCTTGTACTTCTACCAACTCTCTGTTTCCAAATCTGTTCAACTTCCTCGATCTGTTTCTTAGGATAATCACTCGGTACTGTCACTTCTTCATCAGTTTCGTGATACTCATACAAATATGAAATATTGAATATATGCGATATATCCATGTCATCAGGTAATTCCACTTCATAAGCATTTCCACTGTCAAATCTTCTCAATGTTTTACAAGGACCAAACTTCTTCATCTTCAAATTTTCATATGTTCCAATAGGAAATTTGCCTTTCTTCAAATGAACCATTACTACATCACCAGCTTCAAAAGTTTTATGTCTCCTTGATTTATTTGCATTATCCTTGTATTTCTGATTACTTTTCTACAACTTCTATTTTACATCTTCATGAACTCAGCAAAATTTTCTACTTTAGCACTTCTTTTCTCTTCACCAGCAATGTCTCTCAAGTTTGATATACCTCTCAGTTGTGTGCCATGAACAATCTCAAAAGTTTTCTTTCCAGTACTTCTATTTACTAAACTGTTGTATGCAAACTCTAGTTGTGCTAACATCAAATCCCAACTACTCGGTGTGTCTCTAACTAAACATCTTAACAAGTTACCCAAACTTTGGTTTACAACCTCTATTTGTCCATCAGTCTGTGGATGAAATGTAGAACTATACTTCAACTTGGTATCCAACTTCTTACAAAGTGTTTTCCAAAAGTAGCTAACAAACTTATTGTCTTGGTCAGAGATGATAATCCTCGGTAATCCATGCAATCTAACAATCTCCTTAAAGAAAAGATCTGCTATATGTATTGCATCTGATGTTTTCTTACATTGTATGAAATGTGTCATCTTAGAAAATCTATCCACAACAAAAAATATGGAATCATTACCTCTTATTGTCCTCGGTAAGCCAAGAACAAAATCCATGTTGATATCACTCCAAGGTTTCTCAAGAACAGTAATCACTGTATTCAATCCAGTATTCTAACTTACTCCTTTTGCAATTTGACAAACTCCACAACTTTTCACAAATTTCTAAACATCCTCACTCAACTGAGACCAAAAATACCTTTCCTTAAGAAAACTCAATGTTTCATCAATACCAAAATGTCCACCCAAACCACTACTATGTTTTTCCTTTACCAAATTAGTTCTCATTGATCCTCTCGGTATGCACACATGAATACCTTTGAACAACATATCTTCCTAAATGAAATAGTCTTCATACTTACTTGATTGATTTGGGATAGGTTCTCTGCACACTCTCCACTACCAAGGAATGGTTTGAGCACTTCATTCATGAGCCTTATAAATGTGCTAGGAGCATTTGATAGGCCAAAGGGCATCACTCTCCACTCATACAAGCCTTCATTGGTTTTAAAGGCAATTTTCCATTCATCACCAACCCTAATCCTAATTTTTTGGTAGCCACTTTTCAAATCCACCTTGGAATAGTACCTTGCACCTCCTAAATGATCCAATAGATCCTCTATCTTAGGCATAGGAAACCTATACCTAATTGTGATTCTATTTATTGCTCTAGAATCGGTGCACAGTCTCCATGTGTCTTCCTTCTTAGGAGTGAAAAGAGAAGGTACTGCACAAGGACTGAAACTTTTTGTTATCAATCCCTTATCTAGGATTTCTTGGATCTGTCTTGCCATATCCTTATTTTTCTCTGGGGTCAAATTATATGTTTCCTTGTTTGGTAGAGTTTCTCCTGGAGTCAAGTCTATATTGTGGCTTATATCTCTGATTGGGGGTAATTCATTTGGCAAATACAAATTTAGGATCTTTTTGTTCTTCTGCAAAATTACACAGGTGTAAGAAATTTACCTTTTCTCCCTTGTACTTTATTGAATAGGTGTTCAATCTTCCATCATGGTGAGCCTCCACATAATATTTCCAAGGCCTCCCAAGTAGAAAATGGCAGGCATTCATGAGAACAATGTCACAGAGAACCTTGTACTTTCCAAGTTGGAACTCTACCCATACCTGCTCTTCTATGACAATCTGTTGGTTCTTTGTTAGCCATGAAACCTTGTAAGGGTTTGGATGTGGCACCCTTTTCAACTTCATTTTCTTCACTGCTTCTTCTGACACCAAGTGTCTGTAGACCCACTGTCAATCACCATCTTGCAGACCTTGTCACCCACTTTGCAGGTGGTCCTGAATAAACTCTTCCTTTGAGGGGGTTCTTGAGTTCTTGGATCCTTCAACAATGTCCTCCTCATCATGAGGAATTCTCCTTCCACAGGTGGTGCATAAGACCCACGTGTATTGTCTCCTTGGCTCTCTTCTTCTCTAACCATGTTTTCCCTTCTCTCTACATGATTACTTTCCTTCTCTGGACACTTGGATGCTAAGTGCCCTTGTTGTTTACATATGTAACACCTTGGAGGTCCTAAACTTCTTCCTCCAAACCTTCCCCTTGAATCTCCAATTATCCCTCTATAGGAGCCTCTAGAACTATTTTCTCCAAAAGAGTTCTCTTGACTGGTTTCTCCAAAGTTCCTAGGTGTTTGTCCTCTCCCACTGTTTTTCCCTCTTCCTCTACTGCTAAAGTCTCTCTGGCCTCTGCCTCTTCCACTTTACTCTTGCTTCCTCTTGAGCTTTTCCTCAACTTTCAGTGCTAATTGATAGAAATTTTGGACAATAGTAGGGGAGCATAAACTAGTTCATCTTGGATGTTTATCCTTAACCCTTGCATATACCTAGCAAGTTTGACACTCTCAGGTTCCACCAACTTCTAGAGTTCATGGTAAGTTTATGGAACTCTTTGGTATAACTTGAGATATCCATCTCCTTTTGCCTTAAACTTTGTCTCTTCCTATGAAGATGGACTTCATAGTCTTCAGGCACATAGGCTTCCTTCACCAAGGTCACCATCTTCTTCCAAGTGCTTACTGGATTCTTGTCCATCTTCACCCTCTCTGCTTGAGTGAAGTTCCACCAAGTTAGGGAAGATCCCTTCAACTTGGCCTTTGTTATCTTAACCTTCTGATGCTCTCGTATCTCCTCACAGTCAAAGAAACTAGTGAGTGCATCAACCCAATCCATGACTTCTTATGGATCCATCTTCCCACTATATATAGGTAGATCAAGTTTACTGTCCATGGTTCTTGTCTCCATGGATGTTAAAGTCTTCAAGAGCAGCCTCTGTTCTGCAGGGACTTCTTCTTCATCCTCCTGCCAAGGAGTCTCTTCATCACTACCCTCCTCTTCAACCCCAGATTTTCCACCACTCCCTTTCTTGACTTGTTCCTTGATTCTTTCCATTTCCTACCTCATCAACTTCCTTTCCACATCATGTTCTTTCATGACTCTCAGCAATTCTCCATTGGTCATCCTATTAGGAAGTTCACTGTCTTCTCCACCATCCGACATGGTTGCAACTTGTCTTCCTCCAAAGATCTGCTAGTTGCTCTGATAAAACTTGGAGAAAATCCCCAAACTATACCAAACAATTCCACAAAGGTTCAAGATACCTTCCCAGCACCATATAGTCTAGGACTCCACTAGAGTTCTCAAAACCCACATACAAGACTAGATCCAATTCCTAGTCTCCACTACCCTTAGGGTATTATTAAACCACAAATTAGAACCAATCAATCCAGGGATGGAATAGGGGTTGTAAAAGGTTAGACACCTTAGTTAGGTGTAATAAAAGACAAATCCCACACTTACTCAACTCTGAGACTCAATTTGGGCACTTAACCCACTATAGGGCTGCAAGGAGAAAAAATGGATAAATGAAGGAAAATCACATGGAACTCCACAAAAGAAAGTCTTAACCACCCTCAAATGTGTCAATCCACTCACCAACAACACCGTCCAAGTCAGGACTCTTGACCAATCTCCCAACTCCTATTGTTCACAATTCTCTCCTAGGCCTAATTGAGCAATTAGGTCACTTTTCCAAAGCAAGTGCCTCAAGCTCGATTCACTTTCTAATCCTTCCAATTGGAACACTTGTGGGATCACACAAAACTTCTAAATCCAAGGATTTAGGTGTTCATTCCATGCCTAGCCCTAGTTGTGCTTCAAAAACCAAATTATGGACAGTCACATCTAGATGCCTATCCAGAGGTTTTAATGTTTCCTCCCTCCATAGACTACCTCCTGATCTAGGACCTCAAAAGTATTAAAGTGCATCCTCCCTTCTTTCTCTCCACCAAGGATTAGATTTTTCCCATGGTGGAGTCTCTGGGAAAGATGAATTTTGTCTTGAAACCCTAGTTAGGGCCTTCCTGTGACCAATGGACAATCAAAATTAGACAACTTTTGATCGCCTGTACTTCCAACCTTCAAACCAATTGCAACATTCACCTAAGAAACAAGACCAATTTTTGGAATCCTTCAGTGGTGCATTGGGGACCGTACAGATCCGTACAACTCAGGAAAACAGTTGAACATACAAAAAAACTATTGAATTTTATTGATTTCAGTATCAAAACTTTACAATCGATACAATCCAACTATGGAGTAAGGTTTTTCGACCTTTTCATAAGTTTCCCAAGCAGTTCCAACCGACAAAAGTGGTTGTGAATGTTGGGATTCAAAAGTTGCGCCACTTTTTGACAAAAAGTTGCATTATGCAACATTGACAACTTTGACAATATTTGACAACTTTTAACAAAAGATGTCTTATGTGACTAAACTTGCAAATTTTTGTGTTTAGACTCCATAGGAGACCTTAGAAAGGTTAACTTAACATTTCTACCCTTCATTAGGTTCCCTAGACTCTTCTAGCCTAATCTACCCCATATTGTCCAAATTGACTAAGGTAGACAACTAGGTTTATAACATCACCTAGTGTCCCCTTGTCTTACAATTTAGGACTTATTGAAGACATTGGATCCAAGATCCAATCAATACCCTAACCCTTTGTTCTTGGGTCCTCTGATGTGCTTATGGTGGATGAATTTGGGGGTGCTCCAGCACCAATGATCACCTAGGATGGTCACAGACTGCTGTGGATAGTTGGAGACAGGCCATGGACAACATGGGTTAAGGAAGATTAATGTTATCTAATACCTTTTTTGGCATGAGTTGTAACTAAAATATTTTGTATGTTTTGTTTTGTATTTAAAACACTTCGAATGTTTTGTTCTGTATCTAAAACGCTAAGCTTTTGTAAGCGTTCTCTATAAGCTGTTTCATATGTACTAAGGTTAACTCTCTTATAATTAATAGAAAAAAAAATTAAATTTATAAATTATTAATTAAGAAAATTATCTCAACAATAGTTTAATTAAAAAAATTGTAAATGGGTGGAAGGCAGCTCATATGAAGAAGATTGTAGGGGGATGTGTTAGGATTCAGCTTCAAAAATCCCACTAAACATTTATGTCTCCCCTATAAAAAAATAATTTAGAAAATATTTTTAAATTTTGTCTCTATTATCTTGATTTGTATATTTAAAAATCAATTGCAAACTTATAAAAAACTTACAAATAATATCTCAGTTTATTTTTTTTAACAAATTTAAATAAAATTACATAATAAACAGATTAGAACTAGAATCATAAAACATTATCATGACATAAATCAACCTTGTAAAAACCATGTAATCATTGGGCAAATTTTAAACTATAATATAGCTGTATCCAGTTCCAGTAAGAAGAGAAAACTATGATATTTGTAAAGAGACGCCTTTCTGTTTTCTTTAAGCTCTCATTATTGTCTAATATTCCTGCAAAACTGTAATCGTTGTCTTTATATTATTGTATAAGATTATGAATTGCATAGCCATAAACAATCACTTTTATAAAGATACTTCAAATCTCACCTAAACCCAAGAAGGAGAAAGCAAAGATTACCAATCATAAGCACATGAAACTTTCAGCTCTGGTAACATCTGGAGTAGTGAAATATTTAATTAATTAGAGTATCTTAAAATGGGTTTCACGAGACTTTCTCCATTTAAAATCACACGTACATTTTGTCTTCATCATTATGTCTTTGTTTTCATAAGACTCTAAGCTACAAATAATTTTAGGCTAAATTCACATAGATCAGTTGGGATCTCTCATTTGTTGTGCTGTGGAGGCATTGCTAGGAGAAAACAATTACAAATTTTATAGTAATTAGAATTTTTAATGTGGAATTCGTATTTGTTTTCTTAGGAGTTTTGGATTTCTATGGTTATAAATTTTCAAGCTAAACTCAGAATAATTAAAAATTGCAACACAAATTAGTTGCAAAGAACTCAAGGAAATGGAAAGACAGAATAAAATACACAACACAGATTTAGATGAGAAAATCTTACAAAATGCTAAGGAAACATTCATGGAACATTGTTCAACGAAAAATAATTACAAACTTCATAACTGCTGTTGTCAATTTTTTTATCAAGGAGGAATAGTAGTCATGAAAGCTATAAAAGTTGGAAACAGTTACATGCTAGGAGGAAACACTGAAATAAATGATACAGAATCAAATTAAAGGGTGTCACTCATGCTAAAGCTAATAGACATGACTAAGTGATTTTAGGATTGAGCAATAAACACAATACCGGAAATGTATCAGTAGCCATTATAGCTAATTTCATTCACCTACAATCTTAAATGACATAGAATTTTGCCTATTTTTATGTTGTCATGGTATGCAACTTAGTTACTTATAACTATTATTCGGCCTCTGAGTAGTGCAATGCAGGCTGTAGGATGTGTTATTTGTGAAGGGTCAAAAAGTGGTCATAACAAAGTGTCACCCATACCTACTTAAAGACACCCCTTGCACAAATGTCCGGGTAGTTATTCAAAATTTGTTAATACTTGTACACAAATGTCCCATTATCGTTCAATAATATCCATTACTGAAATCAGATACACAGAGTATACAGCTATTACATCCTATACTACACTTATATTAAGTAACCCACACCACAGGTACTTAAGATTCCTCACCTGAGTCTAATGCCCACTATTAATTTTATGCCTAATTGTAGCAAAGTAAGCTCATTGGATAATGCCAAACTGCGGGCCTGACAGAATACAGAGAGGATTTATATTCACCATTGACAAATATGCGTCTGTAAACAGACTGTTTCAGAGGACTCTCCTGTCTCCTCATTTGTGTACATGACAACAGAAGTTCCTTTTTTATATCCAAAATCAATGCAATAATAATAATGTAATTGGTGTCTGCACAGAGCACATCCCCAAATTTTAGAATAAGTTCATTTATGTTTTAGCGTCCACCGTCATTCTGCTTTTGCATGCTGAAAAAGAGCAATGTGGAAGTGAAATATGCCAAATGCAGAGATCTTTCTTTATTTGGTCAGAAGATATAGCACTGCATTTCCTAATTCCTGACCGAAAAACTCTTGTACAATGCTTTAAAATACTCCTACAGATTACTTTAGAACATGCAGAAATTAAATCTTTTTTCCGCGTTTGTGAAAAGAGACAAATTTGAAGTGATGCTTATATCACATGCCCTGAATTTTGCAGATCTCCATTTATTCTTCTTACAATAAAAATAAAAGTACTCTATGGGACCACGTCTAATGAATAGTGCCTTTTTTATTAATAAAATATTAAAGTTACATATTCACAAAAAAGGAGCACGGGGATATAGAAATCACTCTGCAGAGTTCACACGGCAAAGCCGGAAACAGAAACAACTATTCATTATAAAAAAACAGGCATAAAGCCTTTCTGCTGAAGGTACTCCTCGGAGAGGTCGCTGCGGTGGACGTAAAACTACTGTTATAGTTTTTAGGTTGTAAAGTCTATGGGATCTGTTATTATTATTGGTCCACTAGATGATTTTTTAGTTTACTTTTAATTAGCAAAATCTAATGAACGATACGCTATGAAGAGAAGTTGTGCTATTGACTATTATCATATTTTAGTCTCTTTTCTAACTATCTCATTTTGACAATGAATCATGAAATTAGTATTAAAACTTGGGTTCATCTACTTCCATTTTATTTAGATATCTATTATCACAACAAATTTGTAATTATATCAAATTTTTTAGAAATTGTTGGATTAAAAAAATCAAAGTGTTGCTAATTTATAATTTATAATGCTTTGATTTATTTGTTTTAATTAAAAAAAAATATTATCTAATAAAAATAATTATATATGTAATACTAAATCTTCTATTTATATCCTAATTTTTGGGATAATAAGATCATTTTGTTTTATTTGAAAACAATATTCTTAAAAATAAAAAGTTCCAATATAGATTCAATTCAAGTTCTCAGGCATTTATCTTTTGTTGTAAATTCAATATGAGTCATGTTAGACATAACTTAAAGTATTCTCAAAATCTTAGGAAAGCAAAGTGAATTCCACCTAACCCAAAAAAAAAAATATAGTAGCATGCTCTTAGGCTATAATATGAAAGGCCAAAATATTAATAAATTATAAATAAAATAATAAGCATTGAAAAAATAAATTTTCTTCTCTCCCTTTTATTTTTATTATATATGTATGATATTAGCAATGCATTTTTATTTTTATTATACTAGTTCAAATTAGGATTTTATTTAATGATAGATTTTAATATTTTATATTTTTGTGTGGATTGAATGTAATTTGAAAATTCTATAAGATATCAATTTTTTTCTAATTGTTATCTTTTTAATGATTAAGAATTTGGAAAATATAAATTAATTTTTTTACAAATTATATTTTTCAATCTCAATTAACAAACAATTAAATAACCAAAATATCATAAAACTTTCATATAAAAGAAAAAAGTGACTATCAAATTGAGGCTTGTAATCACTACATGGTGAAATAAAATTTTTATTAAATACATGCATATATAAAATAAAAACAATTTATTAAATGCAAACTAAAGCTTCTTAAATTTAGCTTTAGTAAAAAAAGGTGATTTAATTAATTAATCAATATGATTAAATTAATTAAGTTAAATATCATTTTTACTCTAACACCCCCTTAAGATAAACTTAGGGAGTAGCTAAAAGGCTAAGTTCGTAAATGCAACTATATGTAAGAAAGAAAACTTGGGTCCCAGCAACAAGGCCTAATGAGGTACCCAATTACAACCAAACCACTCCTCTCCAAAAAGAGATAAAAAAAAATGGTACAAATGCAATGTCTCAAGAGACTCTCTCAAGAGCATAAGTACAACCAACCCCCCACTTGAGAGAGGACCCCTATGTCGATGATTAGACCAATGTGGCTCCGATGCAGAAGAAACAAAGACAACGGACAAACAAGAGGAAACCCCTGAATGTGAGGTGAAACTTGAAGACCCAAATGACACTTTATGATAGTGCATGTACAACATTGCTTATGCAAGAGCATACACCATGAAATGACAGTCCAAAGCTGGAAACATGAAGAAGCCACCAAAAAGGCCTTGTAGAATACTATAGAAAATGTGTTCGCTGGTTGGATAATGTTGCCAAGAATATATAAAGAAGCCAACTAGCCTCCCCCTAGCTGTGGTTGGAGAATTCTGCATAACAGGTTTGTAGGTGACAAGAAAAAATTGTTCCCATTATGCTTATTTATTTAACAATGTTGTTTGAAAAAACTTATTAAAAGCCCTAAAAAAACATTTATTAGAAACCCCCCAAAAAAACTTTATTAAAAATAATAATAAAGAAAAAACACACTATTTTTTTAATTTTTGAAATTGCAATTTGTTTGTTAGAAATTTAATAAAGAAAAAACTACAGTTAAAAAATAAAAAATAAAAAAACCACATTAAAAAAGTAATTTTTTTTTTTGAAGTAAAAAAACAAAAAGAAACAACCCTCTCAAGGTGGGGGCTGCAGGTGCCTGTAGACCATTGTACACCTGTAATACCCACAGGTTGCCTGTGTCAACCAAAAAAAGATGCATATGTCAACTTGTATAATAGAATCAAATATGCTTAGTAATGTTACTTTCTATTTTAGGATGCCTAACTAATGCATGTGAAGCATCAAATTTTTGTTTCAAGAGTTTTCTTCCTAATTTGGGGTTGTTGGTTGTATTTCCAGTTTTGTAGTCTGCCCAGTAAAAATTTGAAATTCCCAGCCATTTCTATGCTCGAGAGTTGAAAATCGGGTCTAAAAATGTTTAAATACTTCTACAAATGATGATTTTAGCCACAAACCTAGTGAAATCTACAAAAACCCTAAGTCCTAGGTTTGCTCCTGTTCAAAAATGGCTAAAAGCCCTAATATCTCAGTCTTAGTTATATTTTCAAATTAGTTTATCGTAACTTAAGTTCTGAGAATAAATCATGTACTTTTAAGTTAGTCACTTAGTCTCGTAAGGCAAAGAGAATATTCCATTATATTTAGAGACTTAGCGAAAAGGCTTTGTCGCCTTATCTCCCAATGGAAAAGAATATACCTCAGATGTCATGAGACTTGGTGACAACCGTCCATCTTAAGTTAGATCCAACGATGGTCGGGATGTCTCGTGATAAACTCAGCAGTTTAAAAATCATTCAGTGACACTGAGTTTCTTTAGTCGCAAAGTCTCCTGAATAAACCATAGTTAGATGTCGGGTTTGATATTAGTTTTTTCACCTAGTCGCGGAAGAAATCAAGAGTTAAGTTAAAAGTCATGAGACTTGGAAACAAATGTTAAGATAAAAGAAGATCCAATGACAGTCATGAGGTCCCTGTAAAAGTTTGAAAATTTAAAGGCTTCTTGGCGATTAGGAGACAAAGGGATAATAGTGTGACACATATTCAATGGTCGCTTGGTCTCATGATAAATTAGGGTTTCTCCTGATGATTTGGAGATTCAGCAACAACCGTCAGATGTAGATAAGAGAAAGATCAATGGTAGTCAGGTTATCTCCAAATAAGCATGATAAATGTAAATTTATTCAGCGACTGCAAGACAATAAAGAAAATTGATTACCCAGGATTAAAGAGTAGTTAGGGTCAAGCTAAGGGTTGACATGGAAGATGAGTCATGACACATGCAACTTCATGGCCAAGGACTAATAACAGGTGGACAAATATTTGAGTGGCATATGTCATTTGGTGGACCCAAGAATGGATGGTTGTCGCTGAGTCTCAAAATGCAACTAAAGTTAAAGAAATCTTTCCGTGACTTTGAAATCCTTTGGTTGCAAAGTCTCTTAAAGTTAATCAGAGTTAAGATAGGGTTACCATATATTATTAGTCGCGTTGTCTCATGATAAACTAGGGTTTGTCCTGATGATCTGGAGATTCAGCAACAACCGTCAGATGCAGATAAAGGAAGATCAACGGTAGTCGAGTTGTCGCCAGATGAAAATAGTAAAGGTAAAATTATTCAGGGATAAAGAGATAAAGAATTTTTCACGTTGTCTCCAAATAAATCATGAGTTAAAAGGTTTACTTGGTGACAAGGAGATTACACAGTTGCCAAGCCTCTGAAAGCAAACCAAGGTCAAAGATGAGTTTGAAAAGGCTTTAGTCGCAGTGTCTTTGAAAGGATATGAATTAAGTGATTTCATTTGGTGACAAGGAGATAACCATTGATCATGAGGTTGATCGTGTGGCAGTCGTTAAGTCTTGGTATGAAACCATAGTTAAGAAAATCTTCTAGTGAAAAGGATATTACATAGTCGCGAGGTTGCTAGGAGCTGAACCAGAGTTTGAGTAAAGACTTTTTTTGGGCACCAAGATGTACAGTTGCCAGCCAATAGAAATAAAGAGAGTTATGACAAGTGTGTCAAAAAATAACAGAGCTATATGAGAGATAGCCAATCAGATCAAAATTAGATCCTGTTCAAATATAATATGGGTTTTTATCAAAAAGCACTCATTCATATTTGATTTCCCGTCACTTTCAAAGGCTATGACTAGAACACAAATTGATTTCGCAGCATGATTAATTGAAGCCATAAGTGATGGAATCGCAATTATGTGAATTATGCATTGATGATTCAGAGATAAATAGGGGTTACTGTTAATCATTACTTCTTACCAAGAGTTTATTGTTTTCAAAGTGAGAATTTTGCTAAGTTATCAGTGTGTGTAGAAAATAGAGTTTCTCATATTTACAGTGTGAAACAAGCTGATCTTTAGTCTAGAATTTGGGGAATTCAAGTGGTTATCAGTGCTCCAAAATAGATTGGGTGATTAACAGTTGGAATTGAGTGATTTGGAGGATAGATTTGTCTCAATATCAGTGAGATAAATTGGAACAGAACAAGTCGACAAGATGAGTCAGGAAATGAGTATAGCATCCACTAGTGGAAGAAGTGGTGATGCTAATGATGACATGAAAGGGAAGTGGAATTATTCTAAAGAATTCATCTCTTTGTTTCCTGGATCAAGTCAGAATAGAAAGGTAAATACTGATACTCTCATAGATGATTTGCACTTCATTAGGGATGCTAAAACTTCAGGCTCTTCTGGTTATTCCCTTTTCAATTACTTCTATAATAATAGTGATGAAGTTGTGCCAATTTTGAACCCATGGACCTGCGGACTAGCTAAGTTAATAGTCCCTCGCATCTTTATAGATGTTGATTTCATCTTAGAAATGGCCAGTAGATATGATGCCCTAACCAAAACTATAAAAAGGGATGATGGGAAAGCCCTAGTAACCCTAGATAGAAATTCATTTATGAAGGCATTCAACGTATATCATCCAATGGCCAAAGAGATAAGTTTGAAGAGTTTAGAGAATAGGTATATGAGAGAATCTGGCATTGCATCCAAATTGATCAAGGAACAACATGTGCCAAGAAGAATGAAGAATTACATAGAACCCATCCCAGGGACTACCCCATGTTACTACAAAGACCTCAACTTCTATATGAAGTATATCTCCTATGCATTGTGCAAAGTGTTGGGATAGGATGGAGGAATCGAGAGAATCACCTCAGATATCCTTATGATGGTCCTAGATATGTAGAGCCCTCATACTAGTACCAATTATGATTATATTCGGTATATAATCGATCAAATGCATCAAGGATTTATTGATATCCAGAACAAGAAAGACAACCCCAAATTCATGCATTATTCCATTTTAATGCATTTGATTTTATATTACAACTTCCCTATCATGAATTGCTAGTATTTGAGGCCTCAGAGGTTTAATCAGAATCAGGCCAACCCCATTAAATTTTGGTTGAGAGTATGGAACTACACTTCTAGAGAACAGGAACTTTGTGCTTTTGAAAACTGGATAGTGTATCCAATACTTAAATGTTTAGGTACAAACAAGACAAGGATACCAGTGAAGGTGCTACAAATGCTAAGGCCATGCCAGTATGTTGATAAGTGGCCAGGAGATCACAATTGGGGAGACTTCTATTATGAGAATAATTTTACATTGATCAGGGTGTATGGTTGCACTCACCCACCCCATGTTCTACCATTCCATGTGCCGCCCAAGATTGCATCAATGAAATTTATCAGACAGTTGATTTTGACAAACAAGGAGCACTTGGATCCTCAAAAGAAGGGTACATTCACCCCAAGAAAGTTTAGGATCTACAATTTTACAATTGGTAAAAGGGAATTATATCTAGTGAATAATTGGATGAGTCACTATAGAGTGAATGTAGCCCTCTACATATACATAGACATAGAAGGATTCATATTGAGTGCCAAGAAGATATTGACACCCACCATTCCTTACACAAAAGACCATGAGGAATGCATGGAAAAAGACCTTATAAGGAATATATAAGAGGATGAGGAGGTCGATAAAAGGCATGAAAAATTTAATGAATTGATGGACTTGGAGAGGCAAGTAAAGAGAAAAGGCATCTCTTTTGGGTGTTTCTTCCCAAAATTTCCATACTTGAAAAGGCTTGATGCCATGATTGAGTCCCATACTCTATTATGAAATCAACTGGAAGATGCACTTGTAGTGCCAGAAAAGGGCCATAAAGGGCATTCATCATTAGAGTATGATGAGGACAGTGATGAGGAGTATTTAGTTCCTAGCTCCCCTCGAGTTAATCAGCCATTTTTTGATGAATAGGTAGCTGAGGGAGAGAACATAATTGACCTAACAGAGGTCCTAGAGACTAAGGTCACTAATGAGCCCCCACCAAAGAGACAAAGGATAGAAGAAGGGGAGCCATCATAGAAGAAGGAGAAGAAAAAAGATAGAATTGGTGCTCTTATCACTGGTGATAGAGCCTATGACCATCAGTTAAGGAAATAGATAAGAGAAGGGAAGAAGCTCCAGAAAGATGATGAAGAGGAAATAGAGTTACCTCTCATGACATGCACTGATGAAAGATTTTTATATCAAGATCAATTTCTAAAGGATGATAATTTCATCAAAACAAAAGAGTTCAAAGAGTTCCTCATCTAAAACAAACACTAGCAAGTTGTTGCACAACTGCAATTGGCTGGTGGAGATCCAG
Source organism: Thuja plicata (assembly GCA_018584345.1). Classification (NCBI taxonomy): domain Eukaryota; kingdom Viridiplantae; phylum Streptophyta; class Pinopsida; order Cupressales; family Cupressaceae; genus Thuja; species Thuja plicata. Next base: position 2,050,794 of record MU224358.1, read on the forward strand.
TAACTTGTGAGACTTTACAAATTTTGTAGGATTATGATCCTAAATCAGAGCAAATCACACCAGAAGAAGCAAGACAACTGGTAAAATTCAGTGGGATGTTGTTGGTAGAAGGATGGGATTTGGCCTCTACCTTCATCATAGATCAAATAAGGAAACAACCTGATGTAAAGTTGTCATCAGAGACATAGGTTGGAGATATGATTAGAGGATTTGGATACAATCCAAAGTCCCAAGCCTTAGCAATGTGGAGCCTAGCTCCAAAAGATCAGAAGCCTTCATTAATAAACATTCAAGAGAAAATGGAAGGAAATAAGATTATATGGTCTGTCCAAAACACAGGAGACTTGGAGATTTCCCAAGTGCTCATCCATTTTGCGTAGTTCTGATTAAGTAAAAATAGGTGTTACAAGGACCCAAAACCTTTACAAAGTATAAGAGTTCAACAGGTTTTATAAGGACCTGAAACCTAAAAAGAGTTAATATAAATATTCAACGAAGAACAACAACAACTGTGCTGAGGCACCCAAGAAGGAAAGGAAACATCCATCCAACAACTGATCCAAAACAAGTCCCACAGATAATAAAAATAAAGATAGGGACAACAAAAAACCCAAAAAAGATAGCAAAAAAGGAAAGCTACATGCCCTGCAAAAGTTCCCGGGCCTCGATCAGTATAACCTGCATATTACTGACCGTGTTCTTGAAATTTTTTGTTTCCTTGTTCGCCTTTGGACTAGTTTTATTTTTGCTTTCTCTTATTTGAGTACTTGGGCCAGTAGCCTCCATATTTCTGTAGTCTTTCTCCTTGTTGTCCCGGTCAAGCTTATCCATCAGGATCTGCGTGAAGCTAGTGTAAGCTTTTAGACTCATCAAACATTGCTCCCCAATTTTCTTCATTGTTCCCTCCAACCTTTCCACCTTTATTTTCAAGTTCTTGATCTGGATTGCACTATCATCCTCCTCTGCCTTTTCTTTGATTTCCTTAATCTGTCTCTCCATAGTCCCCACTTTATTAACAAAATCCACCTGGGCTTCCAAGTTACCTAGAACTTCTTTCATTTCTTCCAAACAAACAACCACCATTTTTTCCCTAATTCCCACACTATTAAAAATATTAATTTCAGCCCTCATAATTTCAACTTGTTTTTTCAAATTAACATTATCATCAATCATATTACTCACCATACCTGTAAAACCAACATTGCACTCTTTAGTATCCACCAGCTTTTGATACTCCCCCATATCCACATTATCATGGTAGCCACAATCTTCATGCCCAAACTCTTTCTCTGTTCTTATTTCCTTATTGCCCTTCGTAATATCTTCCTCTTGCTTATTATTATCATCCCTAGGGATTTTTTCCTCATTCTTATCACCTTTTTTATCCTCCCTATTTTCACCTCTGTCCTCCTCCTCACGATTCTCCTCTTTTTTTTCTATCACATCTTTTTCCTCCCAAGTCAAATCAATTATCCTCTTGCTGGAGTACTTGTTCTTTTGATTGACCTTAACTTTCTCCTTACCTTCCCCATGTTTCCTTTTCTTAGAGGTCTTATTCTCCTCCTTGTTCACTTCCTCAAACTCATTCTCTATTTATGTTTCTTCCTCCTAAATCTTCTTCTTAATCTTCTTTTTCCTTTTTTTCTTTTTACTCCCCTCCAACATATCATCATCAGTGTGCTTTTCCATTTCAAATTATTCAGAAAAGGGCTTCTTCTGGGTTTTCTTTGCTCATGTGCACTTTTGGTTCATTTTAGGGGTTTTATAACCCTTCAACTCCTCTTCACTATCTTTATTTTCTTGATCATACATGTTGTCATTCTCATCCCCCTTCCTATCTTCCTCATCCTTCAGAATCTTCTTCCCCAAAGGCCTTTCCACTTTTTTGGTTTTCAGCACCTCATAGATAAGCAACATAAGCCCCTGGTGGGATGCATGATCCCCCTTCAGATCTTTTTGCAAGCTAGTAATGGTGACATCTAACGAGATAAGAAGATAATAGGGAAAAATATCTTTCACCTCATGTCTAAAATGGTTTAGTAACATAAAATGGTGTCCATACGCTCTTGTAAACCTACCATAAAGCGTGACATAACTGATAATCACATAAAGAACATACCTCCAAGGTCTGGATATGCACTGCGGATTGTGGCAGGAGGCATCAACCTTAACCAGTCTGGCCTTTTCTTTCTCATTTTCTGAAAAATTCTCCTATGCTTTATTGGAAATTTCTCTATCTCTATAGAACTTGATACCATCCATACCCATACCAGTAGCTTCTGCAATGATCTCCTCCGTGACCTCCACATACTAATCACCCACCAAAATCTTTCCCTCTTTCCTAGTTTTCGTGAAGATCCTCATGATAGAGGAGTTATAGCCATGGAGTCTTTCCAGATACACAGCCAGCCCACCATCGTTCAAAATATTCTAGACTCTTTGGTTTTTTCTCCACTTGTTACGGTTAACAGGCTCGACCCTTTTGTTATTTCTGCCCATTTTTTCCCTCTGGTTGAAACTATTTTTTCTGTTATGACTACTAGTAATGCCAAAATGAATAGCACACCTATTTTTTCATGAAACCAAAAAGACCTAGAAAGCGTTCCAAATCCAACTCACAATCACCATTGGGTACTTACACCTCCATAGGTAATAAAGACACATCACCCACGCATAAATGAACATAATGATACTTACCATTTGTGATTACTTTGCTGACGACTCCTCAACCGATCACTATCAAGTAATAATTTGGCTTGAATAGGCACATCATTTCCATCATTCCACTGCACCAGCACATCACTCTTACAAGCTGTGTTGGCCTCCCATTCAGCCATGCCATTAGTCTCCCAGAAGTTATGCGTGATAACACAATTATCGAAGGACCGGATGATATCTTTATCTTTTTGAATAGTATTATAGATAGTCCATGAAGCGGGAGTATCATTATTCAAACATTTAATAATGTTGAGAGAATCTCCCTCTAACCACACTTTAGAAAAACCTATCTCTTTAGCTAAAATAAGACCCTGAAGAGCAGTACAGGCTTCAACTTGATGGTTCATTTGATTACCAATGGGGATGGCTTTAATTCCTTTACAAACACCATTTTCATCTCTAATGATAGTGCCACACCCTGCAACCCCTGGATTTCCCTTAGAGGCACCATCAAAGTTAATTTTCTGCTAGCCCTTAGGGGGGCAATCCCATCAAGCATCCTCTCTCTTAGATTTGTTATCTTGTTTCTTGAAGTTCCCTTTGATTTTCCAATTATTGAAAAGGAGGATGTCATTCTCATGTAAGGATTCTATAAATCTATCCTATAATAGTAAGTTTTCTTTTATGGCTCTCCTAATTTTAAAGAAAAATTCCTTCTCACTTGTCATTTTCTCCCTGAACACTCTATGATTTCTCTCTCTCCAAACCCCCCAACAAACATGAGGAAGAACAAAATTCCAAACCTTGATAACAATATCATTCTTTGAAGGATAGCTCCAATAGTTAAGAAGACTCTTCAAATATTCAAGAAAAACCCACTCTGTATTAAGAATCTACAAAAAATAATCCCAAATCCTTCTAACACAGGGACAGTGAATGAAAATATGGTCCACACTTTCCTCCTCTTTCTTGCAGAGGTAGCACCTATTCACTAAAGTCACACCTCTTTTTTTAAGATTATCAATAGTCAAAATTTTATTTTGCATCATAATCAAGAAAAACACATTAATTTTTGGAATAAGATCCTTAATCCAGACTTTTGCCCACAGAGGCTCATTTATCTCCTCGAGCTCCAGATGGTATAGAGAGGATACAATTAAATTACCATTTGTGCTGTGTTTCCATATAATCCTATCTTCTTCCTCAATCAGAGTGATGGAATTGAGAATTTTATTAAGATGACCCAGCTTATTATCAATGATAAAGAAGTCCTTGTAGTGATCCCTATCCCAATAGTCTTCCACTTTCCTTCCAAAAATGGATTTGCATTGATTCTCAAACATCCCCCATTTAGGACACTCCCTAAGAGTAGGAAGAATCCACTCATCTTCCCAAAAAAGAACCTTGCTCCCATTTCCCACTTTCCATTTGATTCCTTTTTTAATGTTGTCTTTACTTTTCATAACATTTTTCTATATAAAAGACCCTACCCCCTCCCAGTCCTCATTTAGAAAGGCATCGAGATTAGGCCGATCCTTATTATATTTATTGTCCCATATTAAAGTCCAGTCTCCTTTCAAATTTTAATATCTCTATATTATTTTTTAAGGAGGTGCTCATTCATTTTTTTGATTCTTCTTAACCCTAAACCACCATTTTTGATTGGTCTACAGACTTTTTCCCAGGCTATGAGTGCTATCCTTTTCTTTTTCTCCATCCCAGTCCACAGATACTTCTTTTGAATCTTTTCAATAGCTTCACCAAACTTTTTAGGAATTTTAAAAATGCTCAAAGCATAAAGAGGGAGACCCTAGAGAGTAGCTCTAAGAATCTAGATCTTACCCACTTGATTAAGCAACATCCCTTTCCATCCATCAAGTTTTCTATGAAATTTATCCACTAAAGAACTCCACAAAGTATCGGGAGGTTCCAGATAGAGAGGAAGACAAAGGTAATTTCTAGGAATAGTCCCCAGATCACATCCCAAAATCCTCATGATCCTCATCTTTCTTCTTTTTGGGACATTGAAGAGATAAACAAAGCTCTTTCCCCAGTTGATAGTTTGGCTAGAGGCTATCCCATAATTGGTCAAGGATTTCTATATATTGCTAGCATTTTTAATAGAAGCCTCTCCCATAATAACTGAGTCATCAACAAACTACTAATGAGAACAAACTTGGTTAGTAGAAGAAGGATTTAAACCTTTAATATCTCCTTCCCTCACCTAGTTCTCCATATACCTTCCAAGGCATTCAGCCATAAGGATGAAGAGGATAGGGGAAAGGGGATCCCCTTGCCTTAACCCTCTAGTTGACTTGAAGAATGAGGTAGGAAACCCATTCACCAAAACTAAAAAGGTACCAGAAGAAATAAGCTGAAAAATGAGATCAATACACTTTTTATTAAATCCAAAGGCCTTCAGAACTTGCACAAGAAACTCCCAGTCCATTCTGTCATAAACTTTAGACATGTCCAGTTTGAGAAGTAGACCCTCCTTTCTAGACATCACAAGAGAATGAACATTTTCATGAATAGTTATGATGGAGTCTATGGATTGTCTACCAAGAACAAACCCATTTTGTTGCAAAGATATCAAGGAAGGGAGAATCACCAAAATCCTAGTAGTCATGTCCTTAGAGATAATCTTATAGACAGAGTTGCATAGACTAATCGATCTAAATTGATCCATCTTATCAACTCCCTATTTCTTAGGAATAAGAGCTATAAAAGTACCATTCAATTCCTTCAAAAGTTTTCTAGTGCCAAAACACTCTTTGACAACATTAGTCACATCCTTTTCAATAATGTTCCAGAATAATTGAAAAAAGAACATAGGAAACCCATCTGAACCAGGGGATTTCTCTCCCTCAAAAGAGAAGACAAACTTCCTAATTTTAGAATTAGAGGGGATAGCATTGAGCCCAACATTATTATTCTCATTGAGAATGTGGAGAATGCACTATAGAAACTCCCTTTGTTCAGAACTATCCAAATCTCTATCTTTTTGCAGCAGGTTTTGAAAAAAATTCTTGGCCTCCAATCTAATAGCCTCCTCATCATTTTATATAGTACCACTAATGTTAGCTTAGAGATCCTATTTTCCATTCTATGCTTTAGATTTTTCATAAAGAAGTATTTTGTGTTTTTGTCTCCCTCCTTCAAAAAGATTTTTCTCGATCTCTGTCTCCAAAAGGTTTCTTCTTTCGCAATAATGTCATGCATTTGAACAAGATTTTCATTCTCTTATTCTCTAGTAATATGAACATAACCATCCTTTTGGATGCAATCCTAGATGTCCTTAACCTCCATACTGACACTTAACCCATTTTTCATAGTTGAATGACGCGAAAGCCTCCCAAATGTTTGAAAGATTTAAGAAACTCACTAGTGAAAATAGTGATATAGTCAAAGACAGGGAGTTAGCTCTGATCAATATCAAGGAACAAGAGAAGTTGATAGAAGAATTGACTCAGCAGTTGCAAGATATGCCTGAAGTTGTCCCTGCCCAACCAAAGCCAAGTACATATGCTGAGATCCAAACTGAGGACACATGGGATCTACCAGGAATAGAGAAAATAATCTTAGAACACAACAAAGTTTTTGATTAAGGTAACAATAGGTTTTGAAGGGGCCCTAACCCTTTACAAAGCACCAGAAAGATAGACAAGAAAGGACCAAAGCAACAATGAGCTGTCAAACATGACAGAAAACCAAAAGAGGGCTAAACCCCTGATTAAACAATAGAGAACATAACAAAATAACAAACCAATGAAAAACTAATTGCTTCCGGAAAAAAAGAGACAAAAAAATTCCAGCAGCCAAAACATTCTAGCATAGAAACTAATCAGCATCCATCTGATCTTCTAGCATCTATACTTCAACCATCTGCAGTTCCATGCTCTGGATCGATTCCCACAAATTAGTGATATCTTTGATCTGAACATCTACTTTATTTTTGGTGTTGGATCGGGTCCTAGTACTTGGGCCTAAAATATAAATATCCAGAGTGCCTTCATCCTCCTTCTTAGCCTTATCATTGTAGTTACCTTCTATTAGGCTTTACAAGGCTTTCAGGTTGTCCACAAAATTTTGCATACCCATTTTGTTGATAGTAGTAAGTTTTTTGAGAAGAACATTATTGTTATTAACCTTGTCAATTATCTTTTTGAGCATGTTATCAACCATGGTGCTAATCTTATTGTCCATATTATTAACCTTATAAAATACATCATTCCCTTGCTGGTACATGACCGCATCATTGCGCATTTTGTCCACAATTTCCTCCAGCAAAGAGTTTTTCTGCCAAATTCTTGTAATTATCTTGAATCTTCTTCATGTCGTCTTGAATCCATTTATCAATATTATAGCTGTTCTCAGCTTTATTTCTGGCCATTTGAAGGAAGGAGAGAGTAGCTACTCTTTTGAATTTGACCTCTCTCTCACAGAGTTTGTCATCCAGACTCCTCATGTTCTGGTCATTCTTCTCCTCAAAATCACCTTTAAGAATACCTTGGGTGTCCTCATCATTCTCATTAACTATGTTATTTTTATCTCCTTTGTCGGCTTCCTCTTTAGGGACAATATTCTCCTCATTGTTCTTAGTTTTGCCCTTGTTAATCTCAGTTTCCTCAATGTTCCCCGAATCCCTGTAAGATTCCTGAATTTCTTGGTTCTACTCCTCCTCTCCATCATTATTAACATTATGGTCATCAATGTGGGTATCAATGATGTTATCAATTTCTTCAATAATTTCATCCAGAATATTGATCTTCGTCTTCTAGGTACCCTCTATATCTCCTTTACCACCCAAAGGCTCATTGGTAATGATAGAATTCATCTCCAGATCATCATTATTGCTCATATTCCTAGTGAAACCCTCATCCTTAGAAGTCTCAACTTCATGTTCATCATTAGTTCTCATCCCTTCAATGTCATCATAAATTGACAAAGAGATATCAACAACAATAGGGCCTTTACGACTTTTTTTGGCTTTAGCTTTGCTAGGATTCTTACCAGCAGACAGCTCCATACTCTTCCTCTTAAAATTCTCAATACTCTTAGGAATGGGGTCAGGAATGTGGTTTTTAACATAGTCTGTAATCAACAGAATTAGACCCTCATGTAAAACATGGGAATATTTTACTCTATGGTCAATAATGCTTTGATTGAGAAAACTCAAAAGATAATAGGGAAAGCAAGCCCTAATGTCATGATAGAAATGGTTAACCAGAATGAAATGGTAATTGTAGACCTTTGAATACCTACCTTCAAGCGTGAAGTACTCCATAATATTCCTAATGATGAAAACCCATATACGCTTAATGTTTGACAACATAACATAGTCCAGATCACCCTTCACGAGCATGGCCCTCTCCTCATCAGTTCTGGGGAAATTTTTATAGGCTTTATTGCCCTCTTTTTTTTCTTTAGAAAAATTCATTCCCTCCAACGGGAGACCCGTAATTTTAGCAAGGTGGTTCGGAGTGAGCTTTAAGGATTTTCCTAGAATGTTCACTTTCCCGTTCTCCCACCCATTAACAAAAGCTTTCATCACCTCCTTTTTGTTTCCATGGAGACATTTTAAGTATTTGTGAACTTTACCCTTCTCGAGCTTTCTCCACACCTCTTTTTCATTCCTCCATTTACACACCGCAAGTTCTTCTCTCTTCAGATCTCCCCCCATTTCTTCATTCTCTTCAGTATTAGTGTCTCTCACACTATTCTGGTTTTTTCTAGTTTTCAGCCCAAGACACATACATAAATTCAAATGCATAGAGTAATTAATGATACCCCACAAAGCTTGCAACTGAAGGAAGTCATCATAACTATGACACTTCACATGGCATAACATCATCACCATACCCTAGATTGGAGCAACATTAATCAAAATGATTAATTCGATTAACATCACCTGCCTTGTATTAACCCAGTCATAATTGAGCAATAAACTAACCTCATCATTAATTTTAGCATTCCCGTGCCACTTGCAAGTGACATCATTATTAGCTCCAATGTTGGCAAGACTATCTTCCACTTGGTTAGTTTCCCAATAATTATGAGTGATATAAAAGGAGGTAAATTTCGAGGCCAGATCTTTAATTTTGAAAATTATATGGTTAGTTGTCCAAGACGCCTTACTTTTTCCTCTAATATTATTAATAATATTTAAAGAGTCTCCCTCTAGCCAGACTTTCTTATAGCCCAATTCCTCCACCAACAAGATTACGTTGAGAGCCACCATAGACTCAACCCTATGGTTAGATTGAGTTCCTAGAGGAGAAGAAATCACACCAACACAATTACCATTCTGATTTCTTATTATGCCTCCTCCTCCAGCAATGCCCAGATTTCCCTTTGCCACCCCATCGAAGTTAGCTTTAACCTAGTTCAGGGGGCAAAGTCCAAGTCACCATAGACCTTTGGTTGATAGGATTTGGATCTCTATCATTTTTGTCACTTTCCCTGTTTCCATAGTTAGGCTGTGATTTTGATGAGAGAAAGTTTTCTTCCAGCGCCCTACAAATTTGATTTCCTACCACTTCAGGGCTAGACTGAGGTTTTCTGAAGATTCTATTATTGTGTTCTTTCCATATTCTCAAGCAAAAGTGAGGAGGAATGAGGAACCAGAGATCTCTATCTATGAATTTCTGAGGTAGATAACTCCATTGAGCAACAAAATCCTGCCAAATAAAAGGAAAACACCAGCAAAGATTCCATTTTCTAAAGATGATATCCCAGACTTTATGAGTGAATGGGAAATGGAGCATGAAATGATCACAAGATTCATAATTTTCAAAACAAAGACTACATCTATTAACAATATTGAAACCCCTTCTAGTAAGATTATCAAGAGTGTAATGCCCCTCCAACCCTCACAAAACCTGATTATGCTTGTTGGAAGTTTGAGACTTTTGTTCTCTACTTTTGATTGAAGTTAGTAGTCCAATCTATCTCATCTCCACGTAAGTGTTTGATGTATATTTATCTTTGAGTAGTGATGCCAACTATGTGTTCATGATATTTTAGGAACATCATGTTATGGAACAATTTGATATGTTGTTGTGTGAGGAACTTCCTTTTTGATGGTTTGAGTACACTGGGATGAATTAAGTTTATTAAGATACTTTTATGACTATGTTTAGGATGGTGTATATATGTTATTCAAATCTCCATAAAGATTAGGTTCTTTTTATGATTTACCTAATCATATTTAACATCCTTGTAGGATTTTATGTATGGTTGTGATGATAACTATTAATTAGGGATTAACCCAAATCACTTGATGGATCATATTATGGATTCAATTTGACCCTAGTTTTTTAATTAATTAGTATTACTTTTTATTACGGGTTCTTATACCCTAGTGACATCATACTTGAACTCTATGCTTTCTCTTATTTGATTAGATGAAGAGATGCTTTCAAAATATGTTGGATAATATGCTCATCCTAATGATAATTTTTAAATGATCTGGATGTTACCTAATGAATTATATTCTTAGAATATTTAATGGAATTTGGTTTATATACATGATGGAATTATCAATGATGATAGTTTATTTTTATTTTGAGATTATGGTGGAGCTAACAATACTAACTCAGTCATGATTTAGAATGAGTATTGTATGATGTGTGTGTAGGATCAGGGGAGGCAGTTTTAGTCACTTCCGTGGGAGATCCACATGATGTCGCACTCCCCCTCCTTGTTTGTCACTACTTGCACGTATATGTATATATTTGTGTTTCTCAACTTGGTGATGTAGGATGCAGGTACCAGGCATCGATTCCACCTGGTCACACAGGTCTGAGCGTACCTTTAAAATCCTTGAATGTTGTTGTCATGGAGATATTACCAAGGTTTCCCCAAGTAGACCCCTTGTGACTTAGGTTCTTTTGTTAGGAAGTCACCCTATTTGGGTTTGGGTTGTATTATTATTTCTATGGTTTTTATATTTATATCTTGGTCAGTTGACTATGTTCTTTTATTCTTGAAAGTTATGTTTTTAATATGATTCTTGGTTATTTTATTAGATAAATAAATAAATATATGTATATA
>MU224358.1:2062949-2076129 GCA_018584345.1 Thuja plicata
GGCAAAACTAGCTTTCTAGGAGATTCAAACTCAAGACCTCCTAGGAGTAAGGCTAGCTAGTTACCATTGGGTTATGTGAGTTACTTGATCATGTTTCTTATCATTGGTATAATTGATTACTTCATAAACTTATTTGAGTTAATAAATAATTAAATTTGTAACCTATCATTCACGATAATAATTGATTTAATTTGAAACCAAATATGGAAGTTGGAGAAGTTGCTTCACGTAAAGCAACTCCTCCTACCATATAGTTGTCTATATGTATAACGTAAAATATTTTATAAGGGGGACCTAGTTTTGGGAGATTCTAAGAATAGGATTGGCAATGTAAAAATGATATTTTTTACTCAAGAATTGAGGAATAGGATAGTGTTTTATTTTTCTGAGAAAATGGAGAAATGGTTGTTGCAAGAAAAAAATGCAGTCCTAATGTGGAGGCCATATCTCCCTAACCAACTGTGGGATCTTGCTAAGTTTTGGGTATGTTGGTAAGAACCTAATTGCGCCACCTCTCACTAGAGAGATCGAAGAAATATATTGTGGTTCAAAATTTATAGATCTCTGTGTGTGGGTATATCTAGGAGGACAACAAGTAGAAAGTTAGAAAGCTTGAAGGTTTATGGAATTGCTCAAACACTAAGGGAATTCTCTGGAGGACTTCGGGTAGAATCTAAAACTAGAAATAATTTTTTTATGTCTATATTATTTATTGGAGTAATTTTTTTTTTATTGTGTTTGCTCCATTATTGATCATACCTATAGATAAGTAAGGTAGTTTAAAAATGTTCGTAATGAAATCTAGAAATTAAGTATCTGTATCTAATGTGTTGGCTTGATGAGTTTGTCACTATCTATTTTTGGGAGTGATTATGTCTTCTTGTGTGGTTTTTAATTCTATGTGGATTTTATGTTTGAATAGTGGTTAAAGTCATATTTAATTGTTATTGAGTTTTGGAAGGTTTAGGATGTCAGTTTATCACCCTTCCTTTTGATTGTTTATTTCATTTGGGATTATTTTCTTCTATGTTTATTTTATTTCTTGAATTTGATCATAATGTCTTACTTAAGGTTTCTTGAGTATGTTACATCCTTGTACTATTCTTATTTTTTATGGTTAAGGTTAGGACTCATCCTGATGGTCTGAGTACACATGAGAGTTTCCTAAACCTCTGAAATAAAGCATTTGAAGTATTGCAATTATTTTTTCATGTTTTGGGTAGTGGACTAGGTACCCTAGGTGAGTGACTCACCATAGGTGTTGGAACCCTAAAGTGGTTTCCAGATGATCCTATGGTTGGGTTAGTAAAAAGTGATAACCTAATAATGAATCTGGGAAAGGGGGGAAACAAAAGATAATGAAACAAAACATAATAATGCCCACATAGTCCTGTTGGAGTACCGAGACCATGGGTAACTGCCAAGATGGATCCCTATTCATAAAGGGGGGACTGGGGTTACATGGTTTCCAGGAAGGATCCCAATAAACAAGATATGTGATGACACTCACTTAGAGGGTATGCTAGAAACCTAACCCTTTTGTATTGTTAAGTGACATTTTGTTATGTATTGTATTTGTTTTAAGTTATTGTTTTGCGAAGCCTTAGATTGCTTAGGGCCTTGTGTGGACATTGGTACTATCTCCTAGCATGGGGGAGTGGAACTACATGGTTCCACGTGGTTGGGTGGTTAATCTTATCAAGGTACTATTCATGGTTGCATGGATGACATTGCCTTTGGATTCATGCTTGGAAGCTATCAAAGATTCTACTTCTGCAACATGTACTTCAATGAATAATAATTCTAATGTATTTATTTATTGAAATCCCTTGTTGGGTAATGTAATGAAATATATGAAGGGTGAATCAATGTAATGGGAATGGGTATTTCTAGGTGAAATGAAGGGAAAATTTATGCTCTTACTTGTATATGTCACAAATATTAAAATAATGTTGAATTTGTCATTTGTTTCCCTCTAATGCTATCATGTAATAAAATAAGTGATCTCTTGAATGAAAATTTATTCTTATAGTTCTCTCTTGTTTTGTGATTAAGGACCTAGCTTATATTGATATGATAAGTACGTTCTCTTATATAAATGACTATAAAGGAATATTATGAAATGATTGGTTTATGAATGAACTTTTGTTTATGTCAAAGATAAATGTTATTGTTAGATAAGAAGGTCTATAAGAATGATAAATGATAATGTAATTACAATTGTGGAATAGTTGTATAATTGTGAAAGGATATGCCAAATATTAAGAGAAGTTTATAAAAAAGAAGTACAATACACTTTTGGTTCAGTGTAACCTGTGATAGTAACTCAATAAATTGATTCACATATTGCTAACTTAAGATTTATATTAAGAACGAGTTAGGAACATTTTAGTTGGTGTCTTAAAATATATCTAGTACAATGTACATCTAGGTAGTATGGTATGTGATAATGCATGATATTATTTACCCTAATGTCTATATGAAACTAAATTTATAAGATGCTTTATAGATGTTATGAATTCCATTAGTTAGTTATGAAGAATGGATTGTGTTGGTAAATTAAATGTTGGTGACTACTCATTGAAACATGTTCATCACACAGTAGTCATTTATTCTGAAGGATTATAAATATGTTAGACTTGTAACTCATTATGAAACTCTTAAATGTAATTAGATTAATTAATATTGTTTGAGTAGAAGTGTTAGGGAACCTGTGAGGACTAGGAAATCTCAGTTATGTTGCATTCATGTTTTGTGTGCATATGTGTATCGATTCTTTTTAAAATGTGCATTTTAATAGTTCAAAAAAAATTGACTTCATCTTTAGATATTAGATGGTCAATCCTCTTGGGTTCCCTGGTGGGGAGTTACAAAGAGTCAGTGATTTATTTTGAATAAGGAGCCAGTAGAAAAAAATGATTTAGGTATGAGATTTTTATACCACACAAAGGAGCAGGGAGGCCTTTCCTCTCTTTCATTGAATATTTTGACAACAGAAGCCACAAAGTACTTGCCATCAGATGTAGGATTCCAAACAATTGAGTCTTGGATGTTATCTTTAATATACCAGGTCTGTAGTTCATGCTGGAAGGAAATAAATCTAACATCAGTTTCTCCCAGATTCTTCCATTTTTTGTCCTGCCAATAATCAATAGCTTTAGTACAAATAGATTCTTTGCGCCTTAGAATGATTTTCTTCCATTCTTGGTTGTTGGACAGAGGCACTGAGTGGATCCATTCATCATCCCAGAAATCAATTCTACTTTCGTCTCCCAACTTCCATCTTTTTCCTTTGACATTCAGGTCTTTGGTAGACTTGATACTATTCCAAATGAAGGAGCCATTAGTACTATTATAATCACCTATAAAGTCCTCCAAGGAATTATTGAGGAAAAGATATTTGCTTTTAATGATACAGTTCCATTCTTTTTTATCTCCATAAATCCTACAAATTTGTTTTTCCATAAGGAATTTATTTATGTTTTTGATGGTTCGCAACCCAAGACCTCCCAGATTTTTGGGCATGAAAACTTTGTCCCAAGAAACAGGGCTAAGTCTTTTCTTTTCCTCAACCCTTGACCAAAGAAATCTTTTCTGGATTTTCTCTATCTCAGTAGAAATTTTGTAGGGCATTTTAAACAAGCTCATAGTATAAACTAGGAGATTCTGAAGAGTATATTTCAATAATTGGAGCTTTCCCACATTGCTAAGGAGCACCCCTTTCCAACCAACAAGTTTATTGTTATAGTTGTCTATAAGAGTATGCCAAAAGATTTTTGGAGGATTGGAGCAGAGAGGTAACCCCAAGAAAGATGAATGAAGTTTCCCAATACTACAACCAAGAATATTTGACATTTTATTTTGTCTTTCTTGTGGAGTATTTATGAAGAAAATAGAACTCTTAGTCCAATTGACTAGCTGGCTAGCTGCCGCAGTATAGATAGAGAGGCCTTTCTTCAGATTTATAGATTCTTTAATATTTGACTCTATTAGAACACAACAAAGTTTTTTTGGAAGCTCTAATACAGATTTTTCAGCATAGGATCAATATCCTGAAGGAAAAAGTTAATTTAGTATATAATGCATATAGAGAATTGCCTGGTCTACAAGTAGAGGCAAATGATTATGTGTTAACTTTGAATCCATATTTTGCAACATAGTCAGTTAGGACTCAACTTTTGGAAAGATTGGCATCTCTACAACCTCATAGGACACACCTCCCAGAGATTGTGTGCCAAGTGGGGGAAGAGATAGATCAAATCACTGATACCTTGTCCTTCTTCAAAGGAAAGGTTGATTAGATAGAGGCTAGAATAAATATGTTTGGCCCAGGATAAAATAGGTTCATTCCTTCAATAAAAGGAGAAGATGATCAAATTAAAACAATTTAAGTGTGGAAAGGCGAGTTTGACACCTTATTTCCTAGTAAGGAGGCATTTATCTTAGATGATGGCACCTTGGACATGCAAGTATTCAACAACATCTTGGACGAAGATTTCAAAGCTGAAATAGAATTTAAAAAGTTTGTAACAGATGTCAAGATGATAAAATATGCTAGATGGGAGTGGAAGATGACACAAATTTAGAGCACTCAAAGTTTTAGTTGGCCTACAGAGGTGGAGGTATCAATATGGGACACTCTCACAAAGTCTAAAAAGAAGAAGGTTCTAGCTGTTGATCTAGACATAATGGATGAAGAGTGAAAAAGACACCTGTCACCTAATCTCTGGGCACAGGGAGGATAACTATCTCAAAGACTAGTGTAAGTTAGCCTAAAATGGCAGTCACTAGGTCTCATTGCAACTACATGAAGTTATTCAGAATATCAACAGACAAAGGTGCCAACTATTGAAGATTGAAGATTAAATTTGGTTGTCAATTGATTTTGTCTTTCCACCGTCCAAAGGACTAGCTGCAAGTTTTTTCTTTTAATGTCCTTAGGGTTATCTTAGCCATCCGAAGCTTGTTTCATCCTTGAATTTTGAGGATTCCAAGATGGCTAGTGCTGGGTATATATAGAAATTTGTAATGTATTATTAAGGATGGTGAATTTAGAATTGCAAGGAAGACTTAATATTTTGTCTGGTTCATCAACCTTTGATTTAACCTGAATGTATTGAATCAAAAAGACATTAATAAAATACAATGGAATCTCCACTTTCAAATCTATGGTATCTTTTTGTACCTATTTCATGCTCTTGTATGTTTAGTTTGTAAAGTATTTTAGACATACTAGTTATAAGGTAATTGTGTGATTACTTACAAGTTTCTTTCAAGGGGGGAGGAAATCTTGTGAGAAATTCCAGACGGTTGGGTGTAAGTATGAAAAATTGATAAATTTAACACCCCGCCAAGGAACCCAAGAGAGATTAACCTAGAACATGATACTATGTGTGCTGAATAATTTTTTTAAAAAGTTAACATAAAGAGACATACATTAATGCGGAAGAAAATACCATTTATACACATGTCTTACACACACATAGATTACATGACTCAAGGGTTCCATGATGTTGAATTACTTAAAGCAAAACAAAACTAACAATATAACAAAAGATTCCCTCATATTAAGTATAACAAATACAACTTACATAACCATAGTTACAATCCTCATGAATAACCATGAAACCACCATAAACTCACATCCATTGCACATGTCGCAGGGTTTGTATTAATCACTCTAATCTACTTAATATACAATATCCAGATTAGGAATCAAATGCGATACTCCAATACAAGATTTACAATAATAAAATTACATAATAAATGATGAAGTAACATAAAGAGCTCATCTGTAAAGAACCATCAAGCACATGGTACAAGGACGTCGAATCTCAATGGGTTAAGAATCACTACCACCCGTCCATGTGGAACCACAAAGGTCCACCCCACCATGCTGAGGAGATAACAACAGACCCCAATCAGATATCCAAACCAATAAGGAATAACCACTAAGCAAGGGATCCTAAAAGCTCTCTAATCCAAGTACACCATAACTTATAAAAGGTAAGACTCACTAATTCAGAGGCAACTGACACACGTAGGAACTCTAGACTGTGTAAAGGAAGGTGTCATCATGTACGTCTAACCCTTAAGTTAAGTCCTAGAAATCCCAATGGATTTCGGCACCTAAGTGACCATACACAGAGCCAATGACCTCTCAAGCTGACAAGGCCACTAACTATGCCAGAACCCACACCTCGTAAGGGGGCAAGCATTATCTCATCCTCTATCTCAGTCTTCACTAGCACTCAAGCATGGGTGAGGAGACACATATCTTATTAGTTCATTTTAATATCTCTCAGTATGTCTTTAGTTATCACTTATTAAGAAAAAACTACAATAAGCAATCCAGTAGTCACTTGCAGACACAAAACGTATTGCAAGCCACCCCCTACTACACATCTAGGTAACCTACCCTAGGCTCATAGATCCTAACAGATCTAACATAGGTCGCAACCCACAAGTATACCCCAAATCTAGTATCCCATACAATAGGAACGGTCACATATAGGTACACAATCAAACAACATAATCAAAAAGGATCACATGGTCAATTTAGGGTAATAACATATAACACACACACCATATAAACACAGAAATGATAAATACCCCCCGGCCTCTGTATACATCCTAGGTCACCTAATGCCCCCATAATAACGTATATACGCAAAAGATATCCATAAATATGCATAGAATACAAACGTCCTAAAGGACTGAAAAATGAACTATAAACATGTAAACATTTACAGATAACTCAACTGGAAATATTACTTAATCCAGAATCTAATAAAACCGATGATTTATTAAATTCAATTAAACAACATTCCTAATTGCTAATCCATAATACCCATATTATAAATCAACTTTAAAATTCATAAAATAAGTTACTTTCAATCATTCACCATAACTTAATTAAAATTAATAGCAAATATTTAAATAACTCATAATTAAAACATATTAATAAAACTTTACTAACAAATTAAATATTCAATAAAGCATCTATTAATAAACTAAATAAATGTATTTAATTAATAATTAAATAAGTTATATATAGATTAATCAATAAATATGTATATTAATTAAAATATCTAAATACATATATTAAATTAACAAATATATAAATTAATTAAAAATTAAACTAAATACACATATTAAATTAATAAATATATAATTTAATTAAAAATTAAACTAAATACTAAAAAGACCGATTATTAAAAAAAACATAAAACAAAACAATTTAACAATTTATAATTTATAAGTTTTGATTTTTAATCAAAACATACCATGCAAATTAAGTGGGGGGGCCCACGCGGGTTCCCTCCCCCTACGCCATCCGCAGTCCTTATAAAGGACAATAGCGGGGACCATCGCCCACATAAACATAGGAGGTGGCCCACTAAGACTAAGGGGGTTGGTGGGGATGGGGTCCCACCACCCCTTCCAAAGTCAATTGAATTTTTTTTTTAAACCTTGCAATGTGCTACGTTTTTTTGAAAAACATATTCCCCTCTAAATTTTAATATTTTTTTTTTTGAATTCCGAAAATATGGAAAATAGGATAGGGATTCCTTTTTGTTTTTTTTGTTTCTCTTTGTTTTTTCTATTTCATAAAACAATTTCGTCTTTTAGTGTTTTTGTCTCTTTCTGGGCAAATTATTTATTTTTCTCACTCGTTTGTATTTTTATAGAGACTTATTTTTTTTCAATTCATTTAATTTTTTTCAAAGAAATTACAAAGGAACTATATATTTTATTTTCCTCTATAGTTTAGACTATAGCTAAGATTAATTTTTTGATTTCTAGGAGTTCTAGAAGGAATTTCTTCACAAAATTTCGACAGCATAACAGTACTATGCTAAGTTTATATAAAATTGAAGAAATTCAGATCTAAGGGTTTTGTAAACACCCAAAAACATATAAACACTAATAAGCCATTTAAATGCCAAAATAACCTACATGCATTCACTCCACATTGAAAACCTTAGATCTACAAAACTGAAACCACATATAGCAAACAAAACCTACCTTGATTCCAATGCCAGAAACAGAGGAATGTGTCTTTGAAGATGATAGAAAATCTGAAACCCTTCAAGCACAATTCTACCACAGATCTGAAAACCACAAAGATCCAAGCACATACAAGCAAGAAACAACCGAAAAATCCAAAGCAACAAGCAACCACAACAATCATCAATCCTCCAAAAATGCAAAAACACCAAGAGCTCTCCAAATTGCCAAAAACTTGTTATGAAGGAAATGAGAGGAGAATTCTCCTAAAAGAGAATCAACTTCCCCTAATTGTGCAAACCCTCATGACAACTCCCCATTTAATCCCTAAAATAACTCAGCTTAAAATTGAAAGTAAATCCAAATTAAATAATTAAAATATTCTTTATTGCCACAACTCAACTTTGACTCCTAACATCAAGTTGAGATATTTGAATTTGAAAATACTTTTTCAACACATTCATGCACATGTAATTAATAACATATTAAATTAAATAGATTAAATATTTATTTCACAATATTACAGGCAACCAAATATTTAATTAATCATATAAGCACATTTACTATAGTTTTCAATTAAATACTTAATTAAATCAAAATATTCAAATATTTCAATTTCAAATAAACATAGGATATAATTAAATAATTCATTCAACTATAATTCATTAAATCATTAAACATAGGAAATCACTGAAAAATCTAATAAATCACCTGAAAGAAAACACAAACAAAATCACACATACTCAAGGAAGGGATTTTTGAATTCCTGTCAACTAGACAAATCTGGATAGGGTAGTCATATTGAAACTCATCCAACATTAGGATGATTAGGCTTAGGTTAGGGTTTCAGATCTGTATGTTACCTCCCCTCTTTACAATTGAGATGAATATTTATGGGCACACTCACTCCTGCCAATTCATGGAAGACGATGCCCTGTACCTGCAATCTTGTCATCAAAATAACACACATATAAATATAGTATAATATCGCAAACAATGATAGGGATCGGTCAGATGTGTGGATCTCACAAAGCAAGTAACTACACCTCCGTCCTCTACCACAACAACACATCAGCAAGTACATCAACATATCAAACAACCATACAGATGCAAGTATGGGGTAACGATATCATAATCTGAAATCAACATATAATAATCAACATGAAAACATCATCACATCTATCTATGCATATGATCAATCCATGACATCATAATCAAGTATCATCATCAAATGAAACAATAGCATCTCACATGAAATGTGGCCTAAAAGAATTCGGTCAATCAACAGAAACCACTACCTAAAAGAGTATGGCAACTTAAACTAAAAGAAAAATATGGGTGGGTATTACATCCACCCCCCTTGGGATTAGGCTTACTCCTGGAAGCCCAAAAAAATTAGGAATATAACTCCCATAAACATGAAGCATCCTAATGAGTCACATAAGACTCAATGTGTAGATCCCTTAGGACCTTTTCCTGCTCTCTGGTTCAAACTCTGAGGGTCATTCCCCACTACAGGAAACTGAAACCCAGCTGCAGGTCCTCTACTTGCAGACTCCATCACAGGAGGATGATACACAGGAGGATGATAATCCAAGGCTGCATATGCTCCATGCGATCTATCGACATTCCCAACTGTAGGTTCAAAAGTCGCAGGTCTCTATTTAGAAAAATGAGAAGCACGCCGTGGACAATTCACTATGATATGCCTAAACTGCCCACATGCAAAGCAAGCCCTTCTACTACCACCTCCTCTAAATGAAGGCGTACTAGACTACTGAAAGCCATCTCTACAGATACTCTACTACATGCTCTGCACAGGCTGACTAAACTGATTGCGCCCGACGCGCGAACCACCTTGAGAATCCCTAGAGTGAGTACTAATGCTCTGACTATGTGGAGGAGACACCTTCTACTACAAGTTTTGATTACTCACAAAGGAACTAGGGGGTTCCTTGAGGTTCCCAGTCCCTCGAGACTGATCACCTCTAACCCCAAAACTGGATGCACCACCTGTAGGAGCACCCGTCTGACCTCCATGGCCTAATGCCAAGTTAGCCTTCGCTAGATTCACTTTAATAACCGCAGCTCATAGGTCCATAGGCTCAAAGAGCTTTACATCCCCTACAATGCAGGCATTAAGCCCTCGCTCAAAGTGTTGTACCATCAGTGCCGAGTCCTGGCTATAACCAGCGTACTGCTTGAGCTCATAAAATGATGCTTGTACTGCTTTATTGTCAATGTTAGCTGTCTAAGATTATGAAATTTGTCAGCCCTCTGCTGCCTCCACTGATTAGATAGGAACCTCTCTCTAAAGTTCCTAAGAAAGAGTTCCCAAGTAATAGTGTCCATATCAAGACCTAGCTTCTCTTCCTCAATCTTCCACCAAATAGCCACAAAATGTGTCAACTGCATCATGGTGTATCTCATTTTAGTATTACTACTAAAGGGGATGCATCACGAAGACTCTATCCAAAGCTACCAACCAAGTCTTTGCCTCCAAACCAGATTCCTGTCCATTGAAAGGAATAGCTTTTCCTCTTGTCAGGTCCCTCATGTGGTTGGATGCCACCACTGCAGGGTCCACTGTAACTATCCTCCCACGAGGGCTCCTAGATCTCTCCCTCTATCTCTCTCCTCTCTCTAAGAGTGGTGGGATTCATCCTACTCCACCCTGGCTCTCTCAGGAAGGCGATCTAGGATAGCCTATAGAATCTTCCTAGTATCCATTTCCCCAGACTCATCTTGATTCTCTCTCCTCTACTCACCCCTATCCTGATGTTAACCACTCTCCTACCTGACACTCATGGAGGAGCTAGCTTGTCGACCTCCCCCATGGGTACCATACCTACCTCTACCACGGCCTCTAGCTGCTCTTGTCTTAGGCATAATTCCTTAAACAAATAGAGATAAATACAAATCTCACCACATAGCTTGAAACATAAAATAAAGAATGAATAAACCATAAAGAAATAATTTGAAAACACAAATTTTGTATGTCTATGTTTTAGTTTAAAAGTTCAAGCTAGACACAACCTAATGAGCATACAATTCTCAGAATTCCCAGTGTAGAAACTAGGGCTCTGATAGCAAATGTAATGCCCTACTAGGGAACCCAAGAGATATTAACCTAGAACATGATACTATGTGTGCTGAATAATTTTTTTTAAAGTTAACATAAAGAGACATATATTAATGTGGAAACAAATACCATTTATACACATGTCTTACACACACATAGATTACATGACTCAAGGGTTCCATGGTGTTGAATTTCTTAAAGAAAAACAAAACAAACAATATAACAAAATATTCCATCAGATTAAGTATAAAAAATACAACTTACATAACCATAGTTACAGTGCTCATGGATAACCATGAAACCAGCATAAACTCACATCCACTGCACATGTCGCAAGGTATGTTTTAATCACTCTAATCTACTTAATATACAGTATCCAGATTAGGTATCACATGCGATACTCTAATACAAGATTTACAATAGTTAAATTACATAATAAATGATGAAGTAACATAAAGAGCTCATCTGTAAAGAACCAGCAAGCACTTGGTACAAGGTCGTTGAATCTCAATGGGTAAAGAATCACTACCACCCATCCGTGTGGAACCACAAAGGTCCACCCCACTGTGCTGAGGAGATAACAATAGACCCCAATCAAATATCCAAACCAATAAGGAATAACCACTAAGCAAGGGATCCTGAAAGCTCTCTAATCCAGGTACACCATAACTCATAAAAGGTAAGACTCACTAATCCAGAGGCAACTGATACATGTAGGAAATCTAGACTATGTAAAGGAAGGTGTCATCATGTACGTCTAACACTTAAGTTAATTCCTAGCAATCCCAATGGATTTTGGCACCTAAGTGACCATACACGGAGCCAATGACCTCTCAAGTTGACAAGGCCACTAACTATGCCAGAACCCGCACCTCGTAAGGGGGAAAGCATTATCTCATCCTCCATCTCAGTCTTTACTAGCACTCAAGGATGGGTGAGGAGACACATATCTTATTAGTTCATTTTAATATCTCTCAGTATGTCTTTAGTTATCACTTATTAAGAAAACTCTACAATAAGCAATCCAGTAGTCACTTACAGACACAAAACTTATTGCAAGCCACCCCCTACTACACATCTAGGTAACCTACCCTAGGCTCATAGATCCTAATAGATCTAACATAGGTTGAAACCCACAAGTATACCCCAAATCCAGTATCCCACACAATAGGAATGGTCACATATAGGTACACAATCAAGTAACAGAATCGAAAAGGATCACATGGTCAATTTAGGGTAATAACAGATAACACACATGCCATACAATCATAGAAATGATAAACATCCCCTGACCTCTGTATACATCCTAGGTCACCTAATGCCCCCATAATAACGTATATATGCAAAAGATATCCATAAAGATGCATAGAATACAAATATCCTAAAGGACTGAAAAATGAACTATAAACATGTAAACATTTACAGATAACTCAATTGGAAATATTACTTAATCTAGAATGTAATAAAACCCACGACTTATGAAATTCAATTAAACAACATTCCTAATTGCTAATCCATATTACCCATATTATAAATCAAGTTTAAAATTCATAAAATAAGTTACTTTCAATCATTCACCATGACTTAATTAAAATTAACATCAAATATTTAAATAACTCATAATTAAATCATATTAATAAAACTTTATTAACAAATTAAATATTCAATAAAGCATCTATTAATAAACTAAATACATGTATTTAATTAATAATTAAATCAGTTATATATAGATTAATCAATAAATATGTATACTAATTAAAATAACTAAATACATATATTAAATTAATAAATATATAAATTAATTAAAAATTAAACTAAATACACATTAAATTAATAAATATATAATTTAATTAAAAATTAAACTAAATACTAAAAAGACCGATTATTAAAAAAAACATAAAACAAAACAATTTAACAATTTATAATTTATAAGTTTTGATTTTTAATCAAAACTTACCATGCAAATTAAGTGGTGGGGGTGGGAGGGCGGAGGGGGGCACGCTGGTTCCCTCCCCCTACGTCATGCACACTCCTTTTAAAGGATAGTAGGGGGGACCACTGCCCACATAAACATAGGAGGTGGCGCGC
>MU224358.1:2076179-2107190 GCA_018584345.1 Thuja plicata
ACGCTGGTTCCCTCCCCCTACGTCATGCACACTCCTTTTAAAGGATAGTAGGGGGGACCACTGCCCACATAAACATAGGAGGTGGCGCGCTAGGACTAAGGGGGTTGGTGGGGATGGGGTCCCACCACCCCTTCCAAAGTCAATTGAATTGTTTTTTTTAAAACCTTGCAATGTGCTGCATTTTTTTGAAAAATATATTCTCCCCTAAATTTTAATATTTTTTTTTTTAATTCCGGAAATACGGAAAATAGGATAGGGATTCCTTTTTTTTTAGTTTCTCTTTGTTTTTTCTATTTCATAAAACAATTTCCTCTTTTAGTGTTTTTGTCTCTTTCTGGGCAAATTATTTATTTTTCTCAGCAGTCTGTATTTTTACAGAGACTTATTTTTTTTCAATTCATTTAATTTTTTTCAAAGCAGTTACAAAGGAACTATATATTTTATTTTCTTCTATAGTTTAGACTATAGCAAAGATTAATTTTTTGATTTCTAGGAGTTCTAGAAGGAATTTCTTCATGAAATTTCAATAGCATAACAGTACTATGCTAAGTTTATATAAAATGGAAGAAATTCAGATCTAAGGGTTTTGTAAACACCCAAAAACATATAAACACTAATAAGCCATTTAAATGCCAAAATAACCTACATGCATTCACTCCACATTGAAAACCTCAGATCTACAAAACTGAAACCACATATAGCAAACAAAACCTACCTTGATTCCAATGCCAGAAATGGAGGAATGTGTCTTTGAAGATGATAGAAAATCTAAAACCCTTCAAGCACAATTCTACCATAGATCTAGAAACCATGAAGATCCAATCACATACAAGCAAGAAACACCTGAAAACTCCAAAGCAACAAGCAACCACAACAATCATCAATCCTCCAAAAATGCACAAACACCAAGAGCTCTCCAAATTGCCAAAAACCTGTTATGAGGGAAATGAGAGGAGAATTCTCCTAAAGAGAATCAACTTCCCCTAATTGTGCAAACCCTCACGAAAACTCCCCATTCTATCCCTAAAATAACTCAACTTAAAATTGAAAGTAAATCTAAATTATATAATTAAAATATTCTTTATTGCTACAACTCAACTTTGACTCCTAATATCAAGTTGAGATATTTGAATTTGAAAATACTTTTTCAACACATTTATGTACATGTAATTAATAAAATATTAAATTAAATAGATTAAATATTTATGTCACAATATTACATGCAACCAAATATTTAATTATTCAATTAATCATACAAGCACATTTACTATACTTTTTAATTAAATACTTAATTAAATCAAAATATTCAAATATTTCAATTTAATTAATTATTTCAAATAAACATAGGATATAATTAAACAATTAATTCAACTATAATCCATTAAATCATTAAACATAGGAAATCACTCAAAAATCCAATAAATCACCTGAAAGCAAACACAAACAAAATCACACATACTCAAGGAAGGGATATTCGAATTCCTATCAACTAGACAAATCCGGATAAGGTAGTCATACTGAAACTCATCCAACATTAAGATGATTAGGCTTAGGTTAGGGTTGTGGATCTGTATGTTATCTCCCCTCTTTACCATTGAGATAAATATTTATGGGCATGCTTACTCCTGCCAATTCAGGGAAGACGATGCTCTGTACCTAGCTACAATCCTATCATCAAAATAACATGCATGTACATACAGTATAATATCACAAATAATGATAGGGATCGGTCAGATGTGTGGATCTCTCAAAGTAAGTAACTACACCTTCGTCCTTTACCACAACAACACATCAGCAAGTACATCAACATATCAAACAACTATACACATGCAAGTATGGGGTAAGTATATCATAATCTGAAATCAACATATAACAATCAACATGAAAACATCATCACATCTATCTATGCATATGATCAATCCACGACATCATAATCAAGTATCATCATCAAATGAAACAATAGCATCTCACATGAAATGTGGCTTAAAAGAATTTGGCCAATCAACAGAAACCACTGCCTAAAAGAGTATGGCAACATAAACTAAAAGAAAAAATATGGATTGGTATTACAATGGATGTGAGGATGAGAGGATAGTCTGTAAGGCATTCTGTCTAGGGTTTTAATTATGTTCTTATTAATTGTTTTTATGTGGATTTGTATTTCATTTGAGTCTTAGCCTGAGATTAGGCACTGGTCTAAGTTCTGGCAAGTGGTTATCATCATTAATTTTAAATCAAATTAATCTTTACTTTCTTGTGTATTGAAATCGTACATGTTTATTTGATTGTATTGAGAAGTACAGTCTATTGTGTTGATTCATTGAAGAGAGAATCGATAGGTTATCCTTCCTAGGTCTGAGACTAAAAAAAAGAAGAGGGATGAATTGCCTTGTTACACTAATAGTAGCTCTTGCGAAGTTCATTATCTGGCTTATTAAGATTTGCATTAGGTTAGTAATAATCATCTGCAAGGTGTGTATTCAACTATTGTAGTTTAAAGAAAGAGTGGATCAATTTCTCCACCATTGAGTTACTAAGAAATAGTAATTTGGAAGTAGGTACACCCACCTGGGTCTATAGAACCCAAAGTGAAGAAGGATATATCCTTGTTAATTAGCCTTTTCCCTGTGTGAATCTGAAGTTGGGAATCTAAGAGTCAAGCTTGAATAGCTATAAATTGATTCAACAAGAAAAAGAGATAACAAATTGGGGACTCTACTGGGGATATCTTAAATATCCTAAAGCTATGTTTATCAGAGAGTTAATCCTTGTGGTGCTATATATAAGTCTATTTTTCTTAGTGATAGTGAGATCGAGTTTATTTTGTTTATCTATTGTTGCACACTACATGAAAGTTATGATCTTGAGAATGACACAGATATTGTCTCACATGGATTGAATGGTGGTTCTGAGTTCTTTGATGCACCAATGTTCATATTTTTGAAGATATACTTCCAGGAGAAAGTGAATTTTCACAAGTGCATACAATGAAGGATAGTGCTCTCGTGATTACATATTTGGCCAAGGTGAGAAATTACTGTGAAAATCTCACATAAGGGCTTTGTTTAGACTTATTATTGTGAAGTAGTGTCTATGTTGGGACTAGATTGTTAGCTATATTTCATATATTTTTCCTCTGCAAAGAGGGGTGGAGACTCTAAATCTATGTGCATTCTAGTGAAATTTGCATAGTAAGCATATTGAATACATTTGTCTACTTTAAAATATGAGTCGACAAAGGAATACTAGATCATATTTCAAAGTTAATCTTGAGAAGGATATTGGAGAAGAGTTGCATACACCTGAGAGGAAACAATGGTCAAAGAGAGGTGGTTCTAAATATGACTCCCCAAGTAACTCAAACGGGAGAATGGAAACCCATGTCCCTGAAAGAAGGTCATCTTCTTCTGAGGGTGCTAAAAAATCAAGGCCTATAGGTCCTAATCAAGCTAAGACATCTTTTGATCCTTTCAGAGAAGGAGAAACAATAGATGTAGGGTTTTTCCTTGTAGAAGAAAATCTTGCTCCACCTGAAGAAACATATGCTGCTGAGACAACTTCTTATGATTCTGATCAATTGAGAGATGAGGTTCTGGCTTTGAGAAGAAGGAAAATGGAGAAAGAGATAGAGATATCAAACACAAGGAAAAGTCAAGAGCAAGAGTTATATGACTTGTTGGTATAAAGAGAAGAACTCTTGGCTAAAACAAGGAGAAATGAACATAAGGCTAAGAGCCTAAATGAAGAGGTTAAAGGCCTAGATAAATATTTGTTTGGAAACCTTGATGATTTAAGGAAAAAGGGCTGCAAATCATAAATCAAATTTTGGCAGAGATGAGTTTGAAAAGGAAGGACCTTTCATTAGACAATTGCACCCATATGAGGTTGAGTAGAGTGCAAAGCTTGATTCAAGCACTAAACATATCCCCAACAAGGGTAAGATAAAGGTTGTTGGCATTACTATAAGTGAGCCTAAACAAAATGTGACTATCTCTTTAGGAATGTCTCCAATTGATTTAGAGATTGAACAAGCCAGAAAGGATAAGGAGGACCTAGCCAAACAATTAGAAAAATTAGAGTTGGAAGCTACTGCAGATGACATGAAAATGAAAATTGCTATCTTACATGCTACTACCAACACTACTGCTAGTAGTTCTATGCTTGTAAAACATGGGATGCAGCAACAAAATAAGTCTGTTGGTCATGGAGTTCAATCTATTGGCCTAAATTCAAGTAGACAAGCTTCTGGCCCAAAGGCAGTTGCTTAATTTATTGGTCATGGTCCTAATGCTCATGTCTCTAACCTGAATCAAAATGTCCCCGCACCAATTCAAAATCAAAGGGGGACAACTTAACCAAGTGGAAACAATATGCTAGGTAATTTCCAAAGAAGACCTGTTCACATGAACAGATATAGGGCTCTTTTCTTTGAAGGTATTCCAGGTCACCCAAATGTGATCCCCAATGAGGTAAGAGACAAAATCCCTAAATTCATAGGAAATAATGTCATTACTTGTGAAGAAAATTTGAAAGCTTTCAGTGACAAGATAACTGGTTTTGAAATTGAAAATGAAGATGTTATCATGAAGCTTTTTGTTCAATATTTAACAGAAGATGCTAGGGATTGGTTTAGAAATCTACCAAATGATAGCATTGCATCTTAGGATCAGTTTGTAAAGTCTTTTAGAGAACAATAAAGAGAACATGTCAACTTTGGGTATATGCTGAATGAGATCAATAATATCAAAAAATTCCCTAATGAGAATATGGCTGATTTATATAATAGATTTCAAAAGGCCATGAATAAACTATTCTAAGTCTTGAGGCTAGATGAGGAAGAGTGTCCGACAACTTATATCAATGTTGCTGATGGTAAAATGTCTTATTTTCTCAGAGACAAAAACCCAACAACCTTAAGAGATGCATACAAAATAGCTATTGATATTGAAAGCAATAGGAGAGCAACAGGAAAATTGGGAAAAAGGGAAGATAATAAACTTTGGAAAGAAAAGGGACCAACCAACAAGACTATCAAAGAAGATGACACAGTTGATAAAATGGTGAGTGCAGTAAAAGATCTTGCTGCCAAAATGAAAAAAAATGACAAGGGAGGGTACCGTGACAATAAATACCCTAACCAAAGGTTTGATAAACAACCTAACCTGGGAGACTACCCATATAAAACATATTGGAACAGTGGTAAACCAGTCCTTGATGGAAAAGATAACCCAAAATCCAAGGAAACCCCTAATCCCCTAAAAAGGATTAGTGCAAATTATGTTGAAAACACTAGTTGGTGTGATGCTTGCAATATGCCACATTCTTCATATCAGTGTGTGATAGCCCAATCCTTGTTTGATTAGATAGAAGAGAGAGGTGTAGGGAAAGAAGGCCCTACCATTAATATGTTCACAGTATAGAAACTCTATCCATGGTTCTCAGATAGTGATTCACCTTCTGATGATTTGTATAAAGAAGACAATTTATATCCAGAACATCAATCATAGATTTTACCTTATCAAAGTGATGAGGTTGATATTTTCTCACAAGTAACTATAAATATAGTAGGAAATGAAAAGTTCCATTCTCATTTAAAAGCCCCTACTAATGAGGAAAAAAGATCTCTGACTGTTGCAGCCATTAACCAAGCCAGAAATGCATATAATCTGAGAAATAGAACAGTGAAACTAGCTCAAGGTAAATCTGCCCCTGCCTATGTCAAAAAGGATTCACCTCAAGATACTGTGGATTCTCTTGTCAGTGAGAGTAAGGATAAAGAATCTGTGAGACAATCAGGGCCTTCTTCTGATCATAATGAAAAGAAAGAAGCAAAGGATGAACAAGTAGCCAATGATAAATTCAAGAAAGGTAGGAAGATGAGTGATGTCACCTCTGAATTACCCCTGTTTGACGTGAAACATGCTCTGACTCAAATGAAAGTTTCATTCCCACTAATGGAGAAGGTGAAAATAAAAGACCATAAAGAAGCTGCATTGGCACTTTTAAGAGGGATAGATGATGTCTCTATGCCAAACCAAGAGAAAACATCCTTGACTTCAAATGATAGTAAAAAGGAAAGTCCACCTGTCAAAGAAAGAGAAGAGCAAGTGAAAGGAAAAGAAAAAAGAAAAAAAATTTCCAATATCTATATTGGAAACATAATTACTCAAGAACCATTATCTGTTGACCCATTTTTGTCACCTTGATGGTTAACAATTTCTTAGTAAAGAATTGCATGATAGATTCTAGTGCTACAAAAAATGTAATGTCTTATCATGTTATGAAGGAATTGGGCCTTCAATTCACCACCCCTACTGGAAGTTGTTATGCCATGGATAATAGGGAAGTTCCTATGATAGGAACATTGAAAGACATTGAAGTAAAAATTGGTGCTTTCCCTGAAGCAACTTATAGAATGGTGATAGTTGTTGTAGATACCAAACCATATTATGGTATGCTTCTGTCAAGACAATGGGCTACAACAGTGGGTGGAAAGATGCAATTAGATTTTTCCTATGCAACTATCCCTATAAATGGTAATTAGGTTAAGTTGTATAACAAACCTCGATCACCTGTCATGGTGGAGGTGGTTCTACTTGACCAATTAAACTGTTGTATTGATATTGATATGGAAAATTTTATTGTGAAAGAAATCAAGCCATAATTAAAAAATACTGACCCAGTTGTGAATGAATTACTATTGCAACAAGATGGACTATGGAAAATGTACTTTGATGGAGGATGTTCCAAGGAAGGATAAGGATCAGGAGTTTTGTTCATTTCCCCATCAGGTATCACTTTTAAGTATTCTTTCTTGTTGAATTTTCACTGTACAAATAACACAGCCGAGTATGAAGCTTTAATATTGGGAATGGATATTGCCATTAAACATGGTATTAAATGTTTCAAAGTGCATGGATATTCCTAATTAATCATATCTCAGATAAGGAAACACTATGCTACTAAGGATGACAGACTGAAATTATACAATTATGCAGTTTGGGATAGGATGGAATTCTTTGATGCTTTTAATATTCTTTGGATAGAGAGATCAAATAATATAATGGCAAATTTTATTGCTAATGTTTCTCTGAAGAATAATGATGTTACCCTTACTAGAATGTATGTGGTAGAAGTGAAAAGTAGACCTGAAGTCCCTGACAATATTTATCACTGGCAATTATTTGAGGATGATGATGATATCCTTAGGTTTATCCAGTGTGTAGATCAATATGATGGTCAGAATATTGACTGTGAATCCCTAGTAGTAATTGTGGATGGTAAGGAATATATCTTTGACCAAGAAGTTATCCAGCTGGTCACTAATCACATTCCCAAATGATTGGTTGAATTTGAGGGCATGTTTAGTATAAATGACAGCTATATATCCTAGAAGTCCAATACAAAGGTAGGAGATTTAGAAGAGGTAGACCTAGGATCTGAAACATCTCCTCAATTATTCTATATTGGTTAAAATTTGGATAGAAATGTGAGATTGAACTTGATAAGGCTGTTGAAAATATATAAACATGTTTTTTCCTGGTCTTATGAGGATTTGAAAGCCTATAGAAAAGACCTATTCCAGCATGATATCCCACTTAAAGAATATGTGAAACCCTTTAGGGAAAAATAGAGATGAATTAATCCGCTGTTGGCTACTAAAATGCAGATGGAATTGATTATGTTGAGGGATGCAGGCATAATTCAGCCTATCAGACATTCATCATGGGTTTCTAATTTGGTTCCTGTGAGAAAGAAGAATGAGTATATAAGACTATGTGTTGACTTTAGAAACCTGAATGTGGCCTCATTAAAAGATAACTATGGATTGCCAAATATGGAGGCTATGTTACACAAGGTCACTGGATGCGACCTGTTGTCTATGATGGATGGGCTTTCAAGATACAATTAGGTGCTAGTCAAATATTCTGAACAATTTAAGACAACATTTACGACTCCCTTGGGTACTTATGTTTATGCTTGCATGCCTTTTGGCTTAAAAAATGATGGTCCAACTTTTCAGAGGGCTATGGATGTAGCCTTTAAGGATCTTATAGATGGCCTTATGGTGGTTTACCAAGATGATTTGAAAACCTTTTCAAAGAAGGAAAAAGACCACTGCAACCATTTGGAAAAGGTTATGCTCAAAGCATTGGAGTATGGGGTATCATTAAACCTAAGAAATGCCACTTTTCTGTCGTTGAAGGGAAACTTTTAGGTCACATAGTGTCTAAGGAAGGGATCAGAATAGATACAGAAAGAGTTGAGGCTATCCAAAAGGTACTTGCTCCTAAGAATTTGAAATTCATTCAATCATTCTTGGGACAGATAAATTTTGTCAAGAGATTCATTGCAAACTTTACAGAACTGGTTAAACCCATAGTCAAACTGCTGAAGAAGGATGTGAAATTTGAATGGGATCAAGAGGCACAATTGGCTTTTGAAAAGATTAAACATGTTATCCAAGAAGCCCCTATCTTAGTATCCCATGATTATACTAAACCTTTCTCTTTGTTTACATTTGCTTCTTTCCATACTATTGCTACAGTCCTACTGCAAAAGGATGATGAGGGCTTTGAACATCCCATAGCATTTTTCAACAAGTCCTTGTAGTCAGCTGACTTGAACTACCCGTTGATGGAAAAACAAACTTATGCCTTAGTAAAAGCAGTTAAGGCTTTCAGGCCTTATCTTGTATGTGATAAAGTAAATGCATATGTTCCTCATGCTACTGTAAAAGATATTTTTGTCCAAAATGAGTTAACTGGAAAAATATGTAAATGGATAAACAAAGTTCATGAATTTGACTTGGACATTCATATCAAAAAGTTGGTGAGAGGACTAGGACTAGAAAAGTTGATGATAGAAGAAAAACTGGCCTTAGTTCATGTGAATAGTGTTGATACTGATGAAAAGGTTGTTACAAGCATTGAGATGCAACCCTGGTATGCTGAAATAGTGTATTTCCTTAAAAATGCTAGTTGCCCAAGAAGTTTAAATGGTAACCAAAAAAGAAGTCTAGGGTTATAGGCTCAGAAGTATGTCCTATTGCATGGTGATTTATATTGGAAAAATAGGGATGGCATATTGTTGTTTTGTCTTGATAAAGGATAATATGAAGAGGTCCTGAAACAAATGCATGCTGGGATGTGTGGAGGTCATTACTCTACTAGATCAACATCTCAAAATTTTTTGAGAGCGGGCTATTATTGGCCTTGTTTGTTTCAAGATACCCATGCATTTGTCAGAAAATGTGAACCTTACCAAAGGTTCTCAAATAAGATGAAATTATCAGGAGCTTTACTACCTAACCCCATAGTTGTAGAAGCCTCTTTCACCATGTGTGGAATGGATTTTATTGGGGAATTTAATGAAAAGTCAAGTGGGGGGCACAGTTGGATTTTATTGGCAAATGATTATTTTAGCAAATGGGTTGAGGCAGTTCCAACTAAGAAAGCTACAAGTGTAGTGGTCATTGAGTTTTTGATGAGCAATGTGATCACTCAGTTTGGTGTTCCACTCAAACTATTAATGGACAATGCCATGTGCTTTAGATATGAATAATTTGCTAATTTTTGTTCTGACATGGGAATTTTCATTTCTTAATCATTCCCTTACCATCCTCAGGCTAATGGGAAGGTAGAATCAAGTAACAAGAGTATTCTGCAAATTCTTAAAAAGACCCTAGAAAATAACAAGAGAGCCTGGCATGCAAAGCTAAAACTTGCCCTATGGGTAGACACAGTTACTATCAAGAAGGCTATAGGAAAATATCCTTTTGAACTGGTGTATGGTGCTTAGTCAAGGATGCTTGTCAACAATTTACTCCCAATTTATAGATTCATTCAAGATGAGGATATTCAGGTTTCTGAACCTATATAGGAAAGAATGGTCCAATTAGTAGAGTTGGATGAGATGAAAAGGAATAGTCAAAGGGAAAATGTCAAATTACAGCAAAGGGTGAAATACCTCTTTCACAAAAGGGCACATGAAAGAAAGTTCTAGCCTATTGATTTTGTGTTGTAGTGGACTGCCAGGGCTGAAGACAAAGGCAAGCATAAAAAATTTGAGTCATTGTGGTTGGGGCCTTTTGTTATCTCTTGAATTTTTGGAAAGGATTCATATTTCCTTAGGAATATGTATGATGAAGAAAAAGAATTTCCAGTGCATGGATAATTCCTAAAAAACTTTTTCAATTAGATCTTTTTGTTCCATGCACAGTAGTTATATATCATGTACAAGTGTGTTTCCTTCTGTTGTGTGTTTCTTTCCCAGCTGTGTGTTTGTTTCAGTAATAGGTTAGTGTAGTTTTGGTTTGCTTTCCTAGAGATCTGTGGTTCTTGATACAAATTTTCATTTACACATCCTCAGATAGAGCCACTTTTGGTTGTATTTCTAGTTTTGTAGTCTTCCCAATAAATTTTTTAAATTCCCAGCCATTTCTATGCTCGAGAGTTGAAAATCAAGTCTGAAAATGTTTAAATACTTCTGCAAATGATGATTTTAGCCACAAACCTAGTGAAATCTACAAAAATCCCTAATTCCTAGGTTTTCTTCTCTTCAAAAATGGATAAAAGCCCTAATATCTCAGTCTTAGTTCTATTTTCAAGTTACTTTATTGTAATTTAAGTTCTGAGAATAAATCATGTGCTTTTAAGTTAGTCGCTTAGTCTCGTAAGGCGAAGAGAATATTACAGTATATTTAGAGACTTAGCAAAAAGGCTTTGTTGCATTATCTCCCAATGGAAAATAATATACCTCAAATGTCATGAGACTTGGTGACAACCATCCATCTTAAGTTAGATCCAACGGTGGTCATGATGTCTCATGATAAACTCAGCACTTTAAAAATCATTCAACGACAATGAGTTTCTTCAGTCGTGAAGTCTCCTGAATAAACCATAGTTAGATGTTAGGTTTGATATTAATGTTGTCACCTAGTCATAGAAGAGATAAAGAGTTAAGTTAAAGGTCATGAGACTTGGTGACAACCGTTAAGATAAAATAAGATCCAACGGTAGTCATGAGGTCCCTGTAAAAGTTTGGAAATTCAAAGGCTTCTTGGCGATTAGGAGACAAAGGGATAATAGTGTGACACGAGTTCAATGGTCACATGATCTCATGATAAATTAGGGTTTCTCCTGATGATCTAGAGATTCAGTGACAACCGTCAGATGTAGATAAGAGAAAGATCAATGGTAGTCGGGTTATCTCTAGATAAGCATGATAAATTTTAAATCATTCAGTGACTGCGAGACAATAAAGATTATTGATTATCCAAGGTTAAAGACTGGTCAAGGTCAAGCTAAGGGTTGACATGGAAGATGAGTCATGACACATGAAACTTTGTGGCCAAGTAATAATAATAGGTGGACAAATATTTGAGTGACATATGGAATTTGGTGGACCCAACAATGGATGCTTGTCACTGAGTCTCAAAATGGACCTCAAGTTAAATAAATCTTTCCGTGACTTTGAAATCCTTTGGTCGCAAAGTCACTTAAAGTTAATCAGAGTTAAGAAAAAGCTACCATATATTAGTAGTCACATTATCTCATGATAAATTAGGGTTTTTCTTGATGATCTGGAGATTCAGCGACAACCGTCAGATGCAGATAAAGGAAGATCAACGGTGGTTGAGTTGTTGCCAGATGAAAATAGTAAAGGTAAAACTATTTAGTGATAAAAGATAAAGATTTTGTTGTATTATCTCCAAATAAACCATGAGTCAAAAGTTTTACTTGGTGACAAGGAGATTACACAGTTCCCAAGTCTCTAAGAGAAAACCAAGGTCAAAGATGAGTTTGAAAAGGCTTTAGTTGCGGTGTCTCCGAAAGGATATGAGTTAAGTGATTTCATCTGGCAACAAGGAGATAATCGTTGATCATGAGGTTGATCATGTGGTAGTAGCTAAGTCTTAGTATGAAACCATAGTTAAGAAACTCTTCCAGCAACAAGGAGATTACACAGTCGCAAGGTCGCTAGGAGGTGAAGCAGAGTTTGAGTAAAGACTTTTTCTCGGCGCCAAGATGTACAGTTGCCAACCAATAGAAATGGAGAGATTTATGATAAGTGTGTCAAAAAATAGCTAAGTTGTATGAGAGATAGCCAATCAGATCAAATTGGTTCCTAATTCAAATATAATTTGGGTTTTTATCAAAAAGCACTCATTCGTATTTGATTTCCTGTCACTTTCAGAGGCTACGGCTAGAACATAAATTGATTTCACAGCATGAGTAATTGAAGCCAGAAGTGATGGAATCACAATTATGTGAATTATGTATTGATGATTCAGAGCTAAATAGGCATTACCATTAATCATTACTTCTTACCAAGAGTTTATTGTTTTCAAAGTGAGAAGTTTGCTAAGTTATCAGTGTATGCAAAAAATAGAGTTTCTCAGATTTACAGTGTGAAACAAGCCGATCTTAAGTCTAGAATTTGGGGAATTCAAGTGGTTATCAGTGCTCTAGAAAAGATTGGGTGATTAACAATTGGAATTAAGTGATTTGGAGGATATATTTGTCTCAATATCGGTGAGATAAATTGGAACAGAACAAGTGGAAAAGATGAGTCAGGAAATGAGTGTAGAATCCACTAGTGGAAGAAGTGGTGATGCCAATGATGACATGAAAGGGAAGTAGAATTACTCTAAAGAATTCATCTCTCTGTTTCCTAGATCAATTCATAATAGAAAGGTAAATTCTGATACTCTCATAGATGATTTGCACTTCATTAGGGATGATAAAACTCTAGGCTCATCTGGTTATTCCCTTTTCAATTACTTCTATAATAATAGTTATGAAGTTGTGCCAATTTTGAACCCATGGACCTGTGGACTAGCTAAGATAATAGTCCCTGACATGTTTATTGATGTTGATTTCATCTTAGAAATGGCCATTAGATATGATTCCCTAACTAAAATTATAAAAATGGATGATGGGAAAGCCCTAGTAACCCTAGACAGAAACTTGTTTATGAAAGCATTCAATGTATATCATCCATTGGCCACATAGATAAATTTGAAGAGTTTAGAGAATAGGTATATGAGAGATTGTAGAATTGTGTCCAATTTGATACAGGAACATCATGTGCCAAGAAGAATGAAGAATTACATAGCACCCATCCCAGGGACTGCCCCATATTACTACAAAGACCTCAACTTCTATATGAAGTATATCTCCTATGCATTGTGCGGAGTGTTTGGAAAGGATGTAGGACCCAAGAGAATCACCTCAGATATCCTTATGATGGTCCTAGATATGTAGAGCCCTCATACTAGTACCAATTATGATTATATTTAGTATATAATCGATCAAATGCATCAAGAATTTATTGATATCTAGAACAAGAAAGAAAACCCCAGATTCATGCATTATTCCATTTTAATGCATTTGATTTTATATTACAAATTTCCTATCATGAATTTCCAATATTTGAGGCCTTAGAGGTTTCATCAGAATCAAGCAAACCCCATTCAGTTTTGGTTGAGAGTTTGGAATTACACTTCTTGAGAACAAGAATTTTGTGCTTTTGAAAACTGGATAGTGTATCCAATACCTAAATGTCTAGGTGTAAACAAGATAAGGCTACCAGTGAAGGTGATACAACTACTAAGGTCATGCCAATATGTTGATAAGTGGCTAGGAGATCACACTTGGGGAGACTTCTATTATGAGAATAATTTTACATTGATCAGGGTGTATGGTTGCACTCACCCACCCCATTTTCTACCATCCCATGTGGGACCCAGGATTGCAACAATGGAATTTATTAGACAGTTAATTTTGATAGACAAGGAACACCTGGATCCTTACAAGAAGGGTAAATTTACCCTAAGACAGTTTAGGATCTACAATTTTACAATCAGTAAAAGGCCATTAGATCTAGTGAATAATTGGATGAGTCACTATAGAATGAATGTAGCCCTCTACAGATACATAGAAACATAAGGCTTCATACTGAGTGCCAAGAAGCTATTGACACCCACCATTCCTTACTTAAAAGACCATGAGGAATGCATGGAAGAAGACCTTATAAGGAATATATTAGAGGATGAGGAGGTCGATAAAATGGCTGAGAATATTAATGAATTGATGTACTTGGAGAGGCAAGTAAATAGAAAATACATCTCTTTTGGGGACTTCTTACCAAACTTTCCATACTTGAAAAGGCTTGATTCCATGATTGAGTCCCATACTCTGTTATGAAATCAACTAGAAGATGCACTTGTAGTGCCAGAAAAGGGCCATAAAGGGCATTCATCATTAGAGTATGATGAGGAGTATTTGGCTCCTAGCTACCCTCTAGTTAATGATCCATTTGTTGATGAATAGACAGCTGAGGGAGAAAACATAATTGACCTAACAGAGGTCCCAGAGACTGAGGTCACTAATGAGCCCCCACCAAAGAGACAAGGGGTAGAAGAAGGGGTGCCATTACAAAAGGACAAGAAAAAAGATAGAATTGGTGCTCTTATCACTGGTGATAGAGCCTATGACCATCAGTTAAGGAAACAGATAAGAGAAGGGAAGAAGCTCCAGAAAGATGATGAAGAGGAATTAGAGTT
Organism: Thuja plicata; assembly: GCA_018584345.1. Classification (NCBI taxonomy): domain Eukaryota; kingdom Viridiplantae; phylum Streptophyta; class Pinopsida; order Cupressales; family Cupressaceae; genus Thuja; species Thuja plicata. The sequence goes on from MU224358.1 coordinate 2,090,749, forward strand.
ACCTCTCATGACATGCACTGATGAAAGATTGTTATATCAAGATCAATTTCTGAAGGATGATAATTTCATCAAAACAAAAGAGTTCAAAGAGTTCCTCATCTGGAACAAACAATAACAAGTTGGTGCACAACTAGAATTGGCTGGTGGAGATCCAGTAACAAGTGAGGCTTTACAAATTTTGTAGGATTATGATCCTGAATCATAGAAAATCACACCAGAAGAAGCAAGGCAACTCATAAAATCCAGTGGGATGTTCTTGGTAGAAGGATGGAATTTGGCCTCTACCTTCATCATAGATCAAATAAGGAAACAACCTAATGTAAAGTTGTCATCAGAGACACAGGTTGGAGATATGATAAGAGGATTTGGATATAATCCAAAGTACCAAGCCTTAGCAATGTGGAGCCTAGCTCCAAAATATCGGAAGCCTTCATAAATAAACATTCAAGAGAAAATGGAAGGAAATAATATTATATGGTTGTCCAGAACATAGGAGACTTGGAGATTTCCCAAGTGCTCACCCATTTTGCACAATTAAATGAGGCTAAAGCTGCCCAAATGTCTGAAAGATTTAGGAAACTCACTAGTGAAACTAGTGATATAGTCAAAGATAAGGAGTTGGCTCTGATCAAGATCAAGGCACATGAGAAGTTGATAGCAAAATTGACTCAGGAGTTGCAAGCTATGCCTGAAGTTGTCCCTACCCAACCAAAGCCAAGTACAGATGTTGAGATCCAGACTGGGGTCATAGGAGATCTACCAGGAATAGAAAAAACAATCTTAGAAAACAAAAAATTTATTTTGGAATCTCTAATATAGATTTTTTAGCATAGGATCAATATCCTGAAGGACAAAGTTGATTTAGTATATAATGCATATAAAAAATTTTCTGGTCTCCAAGTAGAGGCAAATAATTATGTGTTAACTTTGAATCCATATTTTTCAACATGGTCAGTCAGGACTCAACTTTTTGAAATATTGGCATCTCTGAAACCTCATAGGACAGACCTCCTAGAGATTGTGTGCCAAGTGGTGAAAGAGATAGATAAAATCACTGCTACCTTGTCCTTCTTCAAAGGAAAGGTTAATCAGATAGAGGCCAGAATAAATATGTTTGGCCCAGGATACAATAGGTTCATTCCTTCAATAAAAGGAGAAGATGATCAACTTAAACCCATTGAAGTGTGGAAAGGTGAACTTGACACCTTATTGCCTAGTAAGGAGGCATTTATCTCAGATGATGGCACCTTGGACATGCAAAGATTCAACAACATCTTGGACAAATATTTCAAAGCTGAAACAAACTTTAACAAGTTTGTAACAGATGTCAAGATGATAACATATGCTAGATGGGAGCAACAGATGACACAAATTAAGAGCACTCAAATTTTTAGTTGCCCTACAAAGGAAAAGGTAACAACATGGGACACTCTCACAAAGCCTAAAAAGAAGAAGGTTCCAGCTGTTGATCTAGACATAATGGATGAAGAGTGAAAAAGACACATGGCACCTGATCTCTAAGCACATGGAGGATAACTATCTCAAAGACTAGTGTAAGTTAGCCTGAAATGGAAGTCACTAGGTCTCATTGCAACTACATGAATTTATTCAAAATATCTATAGACAAAGGTGTCAACTATTGAATATTGAAGATCAATCTGGTTGTCAACTGATTTTGTCTTTCCACCGTCCAAAGGAATGACTGTAAGTTTTGTCTTTTAATTTCCTTAGGGTTAGCTTAGCCATCTAAATCTTGTTGCATCCTTCAAGTTTGAGGATTCTAAGATGGCTAGTGTTGGGTATATATAGCAATTTTTAATGTATTATTAAGGATGGTGAATTTACAATTGCAAGGCAGACTTAATATTTTGTCTGGTTCTTCAAGCTTTAATTTAATCTGAATGTACTGAATTAGAAAGATATTAATAAAATATAGTGGAATCTCCACTTTAAAATCTATGGTGTCTTTTTGTACTTATTTCATGCTCTTGTATCTTTAGTTTGTAAAGCATTTTAAACATACTAGTTATAAGGTAACTGTGTGATCACTTACAAGTTTCTTTCAAGGGGGGAGTCAATCTTGTGAGCAATTCTAGAGGGTTGGGTGTTAGTACAAAAATTTTATACATGGATGTTAGGATGAGAGGACAGTTTGTAAGGCATTTTGTCTGGGGTTTTAATTGTGTTCTTATTAATTATTTTTTTGGGGATTTTCATTTCATTCAAGTCTTTGCCCGGGATTAGGTACTGGTCTTAGTTTTGAAAAGTGGTTCTCATCATCAATTTTAAATCAAATTAATCTTTACTTTCTTGTGTATTGAAAGCATACATTTTTATTTGATTGTACTGAGAAGTACAGTCTATTGTGTTGATTCCTTGAAGAGAGAATCAATAGGTTATCCTTCCTAGGTCTAAGACTAAAAAAGAAGAAGAGGGATGAATGTCCTTTTTACACTGACAATAGGTCTTGTGAAGTTCATAATCTAGCTTATTAAGCTTTGCATTAGGTTAGTAATAATCATTTGCAAGGTGTGTATTCAATTATTGTAGTTTAAAGCAAGAGTGAATCAGTTTCTCCACCATTGAGTTACTAAGAAATAGTAATTTGGAAGTAGGTACACCTGCCTGGGTCTATGGAACTCAAAGTGAAGAAGGATAGTATCCTTGTTAATTATCCTTTTCCCTGTGTGAATCTGAAGTTGGGAATCTAAGAGTCAAGCTTGAATAGCTATAAATTGATTCAACAAGAAAAAGAGCTAACATGGGCTATGATGTTTTCTTCTTATATTGGGAACCTATTTTATAGTTTTAAGTTTTTGATTTACTATATGTTGGAGAATGGGATAGAGGTATTACATAATACTTTTTTTAGGTTTAAATAAGTATACTCTCCCAAAATTTTATTAGGCTAAAGGGAGAGGGCTCTATTGATGTACTCACACATTTGAGATTAATATAGACTTGTTCTCTCTATTGGCATAACTGATGTAGAGCTTCATTGAGTGTTGAATGGTATAGGTTTGATGATAGGAAGATCAGTTATTGTGTTGTCATTGATGTCAACTTGGTGTTGTGTTTGTTGACAATGTTCCTGATGTGCTGCCAAGAATGAGTATAGATGAATGATGTGTTGTGATAAGAATTGGAGTATGCAATCATTGTTGGAGACTCAGAGATGACTCTAGATGAACTATATATAATCATGTAAGATGGAAACAATAGAGAAATCTATTGTTGATTGAAGGGAAACTGGGTAGACAGAAGAACATGCAGGGACAGACAGTGATTGATTTGATTGTTCTATCAAATTTTTATGGATTCAAGTGTTTCATTCATGATATGTTTATCATGACTAAGATATGTTGTTTCTCCTATGATAAAAATGGATTGGAGTACCACAAGGTATAGTTTATGTTGATAGAGATTGTTCTGTGAAAGTTATAAAATGTGTGAATGAGTTTGAACAGTTAATGTTAGATAAGTGAGCGGTGATGATGTGATCGGTTGTAGTGGATGTTTCTATGATCCTAAATATCAAGGTGACATGGCATAACATATTTGTAATGATTAATTTATATTTCATTTCTCGAGGTCATCAGATTTAATCAAGGTTTGAAAGTATGCTGAGGAAGTCAAAAAGGTTTGACTATTCTTGATTTAAATCAATGTACGATGGATTTGAAGGTCAAATTGAAGTTGTAATTGCATGTTCTAGATTGGTAATACATTTTAGGGTTCAAGGATTGAGCAGGATTGATTGTAATGATGAAATTCAATTTATTAGGTCATCATGATTAAGGTATTGGTCACCTAATGAACTTACATAATGTATTTATATGTAAAATGATGAATTATGAAAGCGTAGATCATGGATGAAAAGGTGTGTTTGAGTGAAGAGTGAACATAGTCTGCAAGCATAAGTGTGTACTTAATTGGATCTGAACAAGTAGAGGAGGTATGCTACACCTAGATCATTGTACTTATTTATTCCTAATAGTTTTTGTAAGAAAATCTCTTAACGAGGTAGACTTTAATAGGTCTATTTTGTAAATCCTTTAATAGGGTGGGTCTTTAACAAGATTACTCCTAACAGGTTAAACCTCCTAACAGGGCCCGAGGTAAACCCCTTAACTAGGTGACTCCTAACAGGGTCTTCTCCTAATAGGGAATCCTTGTAAGCTTCTAACAAGGCTCGACCTTTAACATGGCACATTTTGGAAGAGTGTAAATATTTGTGGGTGCTAATCCCCACCATGGTTTTCACCCTTAGCTAGGGTTTCCATGATAAAATACTGACATGTTGCTTTTTTTCATGTATGGATGATTGTTTAGTTACTTTATTTATTGCATGCATAAGGTGTTGGTATTTGATTGTGATTGTTGGTATTATAGATTGTTGACTATTGTGGTGCAGTGATAAGGAGTCATGAATATTATTACCATGGATGCCAACTATATCAGTATAGTGCAACTAAGTGAATATAAGTCATAATATACAACAGGTAAAGTGATGGTATAATTGGTAAGAAGGTATACTAAAATTTGGTTAAGTCTAGAAGATCGGTAGACTGTGCAAACATCATTTTGGTGACAGTCGTGGTATAAACATATTTTTGAGGAGTTTTCATAGATAAATGTTCAACAAGTTCACATTGCAACATGGTTTGAACCACAACACATTTGGTTGAGTAGTGATTAAGTTTTGAGTGACAAAAACACTAAGACAGGTAGAACATTTATGTTCTTGATCAACCGGTCAGTAGATCATAGAGTGTTGAGTGGTGAAGTGTATGTGATAGTTTCTAATGATATGATGATGTGGGATAAAGGTTACATATCCAATGTATTGGTATTTACTTGATCGATGTAAGCATTTAAGATAGATTTAAGGCATTACATTTGAGAAGTAAAAATATGTTAGTTATCTTGGAGATATAAACTTGCAGATCTTATCTTGACCTAACACAGTCATGGTAAATCATTTTTCTCATCAAGATTATCAGTTAGATACATGGTTCTATTGTGAGAATCAATTTGAAGATCATTTCCAAGTTGGTGCAACTTTTTTATTTAAGGAAACAAAGTGAGAATATTTTTGTGTTGAGAGTTGTTGGTGTTGTTGTTGTTGAAGTTGTTTTGGGTGATTAGGGTTTTATGATTTCAAGTTGAAGTTGCAATTAGAGAGAAGATAGAAGTTATAGAGTATAGAGGTATAGAGTATGAAGAGCTTATAGGATTTTTTAAGAAATTAGTGCCACATTCAAATCATTTATCTTGTTTCCTTCCTAACAGTTGCAACAGGTTAAATCCCTTAACCGAGTGAGCTCTAACAAGTTATTTTTATAAATCCTTTAACAGGGTGACTTCTTTATTGAGGTTTTAAATCACCTAGCAAGGTAGATCATAACTCATATTATGGTACTTCTAATAGTATAGTAGTCACTTTTAATAGAGTGAACCCTTAGAAAGGGTATTGTAGCTCCTATCAGGGAAAACTCATATACTATAGTTATTGGGCTAATGGGTGTCATCCCCACCAGGGTTTTTCCCTCTTACAAGGGTTTCCATGTGAAAATTTATGTATTACGTGTGTGAAATTTGTGGATGCTTTTTATTACTATTTCATTCATATTTGCATCAGATACTTTCTTTATATGTTTGGAAAGTAGTGCAGTAGTTATTTTGTTCAGTGGTTGAATTAGTTCAATATCTATTTGTATTGATTTACCCTCCTGCTCTTAGTACCTATCATTCCCAACAATTGGTATCATAACATAGGTCCTTTTGGTGATAATTCTAATAGCTTAGGGTAAAGATCCATTATCATGGAGGATTATAGGTATGAGCTGCAACTTGATAATGCAAAGAAGATGATCAGGGAGCTAAAGGAAAATTTGAGACACTCTCTTGCAAAGAGGAGAGAACTTGCTAATCAATTGAGTGAAAGTAAAGACTACATAGAATAACTATTTGAAGGAAGTATATCTGAAGAATATGAAGAAGCGGTAGAAAATCTATTGGAAAGAACAAGAATCTTAAAGAGCATATGGCTAATCTTAAAAGAGAATTGGAAAGTCACTCTACTAAGATGTGTGAAGATTTTGAAGAGAAAAGGAGTGTAGTAGTTGCCAAGAAAATTTTTGATGATGCCCTAAAAGAAAAAGGTGAAGAAATTGTCAAAATAAGAGAGGAATATACCATATATCAGAGTCCAATGCAGGATACTATTACAAAGAACTTTCAAGTATTAACTAGGAATGAAAGATTGAGGAATATGAATGATTCATTGAGGAAGGAACTGGAAACTAAGAAAGAAGAAAATGAAAATCTAAGAAGATACAATGAAAGCTCACAAAATCTTCATGAACAACTAAAGATTCAATGAAGACACAAAGATAAAATCAGTCTAGGTTATTCAGGAGAAGAAACATTCAAATTTGGAGAGTCCTCTAAGACTAAACCTAAGGATGCACATAAAGATTAGAAGGTAGATCCAATAAAATCAGGTAAGAGACCTAACAAACCTACTTACTATAACTGTGGAAAGTTTTGTCATACTGCAAATGTGTGTAGAAGCATACTGATGAATAGACCTTACTCTTTTAATGGTTATTGTTACAATTTTCACAAGTATTATTATGATGAATATGCGTGTAGATCTAGCAGTAGTTCCAGTAGTGGTAACTTTGATGGATATTGTTTTTCATGCAACAAGTATGGACACAAATCTGAAAATTGTAGGTCAAGAGTATATGCACCAAGGACACCTATTCCATCAGTGAAAAATGTCAGAGGGAAAGACAATTCAACACTACATGTTCTATATGCGGTAACTATGGACTCTTTGCAATGAATTACAAAATGAGAACTATGAGAGGTAATGCTGGTCATTGGAAATCAACATGTAAAACATGTTTTTTCTGTCATAAGATATGTCATATAGAAAAATACTATTGATTTAAGAATCAATCACCTCATTAGTTTGAAGATGGAAAAGGAAAGTAGGTTGCTAATATTGATGAAGTAAGAAGTGATATGGAGAAGACTTGGGTGAAGAAAGGTGAACTGAATCCCTTTGAGTTGACTAAGAACTCCACAAGTTCAAGAAATGTGGAGGTTCCATTGATAAACTAAGCATATTATTTTCTTAGGGTGAGCACTTAAAAGACAAATCCATTACCGATCCCCTAGACTAAAAGAGTGGTAAAGATATATATGAACATTATGGTGTAAGTTTCTATGATTTTGTATTTTAAGATTGTGTATGGACTGCATTGAGATTTCAAGGTCAAGTATTTATTTGAGAGTGGTTATTGATATTGGTTGAGCACCTACCAGTGGTTAAGTATTAATAGATGACATGCCATTATTCCTACTATTGACATATGCAATGTCTATTTCTCTAGCGATATATAGAGGGTAAAAGTAACCTCTTTTCACACCTTTTTACTTTCACTTGAAGAATCAGAAGAACTATCTTGAGCTAGTGTGTGCAGAAAGGCTACATTTGTGATTAAGTTCTAGTGATTATTTCATATTGAGTTCTTGTGGAACTCTAACCTGTGTAGTTTAGAATATCATTTCAGTTGGTGGTCAGAATAATGTGCTGATGTAGTTGGTTTTAATGGAAGAGAATGTTTATACACCTATTTTGGTGATTTGAGGAACCTCGACCCGTATTCAAACTGCATTCAAGAAAATCAGATGAGATAGATATGTCTAGTTCCCTATCCACTATTCCACGTGGTGTGACATTGATTGAAGATGTTGTTTCTTATATTCACTATAGAATCAAAGAATTGGGAGCTGAAGAAATCCAAAAATAATACAAGGATCTGTGTATCAATAGAAATTTGAAAGTTGAGCACAAACCTTTATAGGAAAATGGTTTGACTTATGTTGTGGACATTCTCATAGAATATCATCCTAATTGGATAAATTATGTCTTGAGTAGAGTGCATGATAAATTCATATGGATGGATAGACCAAAAAATATTTCAAAGACATTGACTAGAAAAGTTACAGGATTTTGAGCACAAGGTTTGGAATGTTCATTTAGAATTGTGGCTACTCACTTGGTCACTGAACTTACCAAATCCAAACTAGATGGGAGAGAAATGACTATTGAGCATATTATGGATAAGGAAGTTCATTTTCTATCCATGGTGATAGGATATAGAATTTATCAGTCAAGTCGAGTTAATAGTGTGCCAGGTGGAACTATTCACATTTCCTATCAGAGTACGAAGGATAATTCAAGATATGATCTATGTGAGATGATAAGAAGCCAATTTCTGGAGAAAATGGATAGGATTAAGAGAGAAAAAAGACAATCATTAAGTATGGAGCTCTATTGGTATGTATGTTTTTCTATGTTCAAAATTTTTTCCCCGGTAAAGGAAACATTGCATGGTCAAGGGACAAACTAGTAGTTATGAAAATAAGTGGATTCATAAAGGAACTAGGGAGTAACTTCAATAAGGTCATGTGGGGTTATTTAAAATATTTCCAATCTAGAATACATAAATGAGAAATGATTTTGGCTAGCATTGTAGATAAGTACAAGAGTGATATTTGTTTTCTTGTAGACACTAATTCATGTATTGTGAAAGAAGTGGAACCTAGGCCATGTTGGATTACTCCTATGGGTTATGAAGTTGAAAGTAATATATTAACTTTTCATGTTGATGAATTGTTGTCCAAACCATTAGATAAAAAGGTGTATAGATTTGGAGCTCATGATGAAGATGTTTCTAAAATTCAAAAGGAATTAAAGAAATTGGTCATTGGAAGAAAAACTAGAATAGTGGTATCTAACCTAGAGTATAAGTTTGGAAGCAATAATGTAGGAACATATCACACTACTTCAACCCTAACTATAGCTAAGAACAAATAGAGAAAACAAACTACTAGTGAAGTTTAGTGTGAAAGGGAATCTTCAAGGAAGAAAATACAACACATTTCTACACCAAAGAGAATCTATAAGAGAAAGAGAATTTTATCTGATGAAGAAGGGACATAGTCAGATAAGGATACCTGTGAATAGAAGAAGAATGGTGAAACAAAGTTGGACTCTTCTATTGATAGTATTGTAAAAGGTATTGTTGACAATGGTAGACGTGCTACTATTGGCAAAAGATACATCTTGGGAAGCAATGAAGATAAGCAGAAAATAGAAGATGAAATTACTTATCATTTTCATAAAGTTTGTAGAATACCTTTAGAAATACATTCTTACATCCCTAATGATTTATATTAGATAATTGATGCTAGATGGAGTGTTGCATTGCAGTTAGATAGAGAGATGATGGAGAGAGAACTTATCAAGTTCAATTTGAGTTGTGTGAAGAAGATGCTAAGATAATAATTTATGCTCACAAGAATAAATTTATTATTAAGAGTAGAGCAACTAGACTTATAATTGATGATACATAAAGTGTACATGATGAAACTGTTGAGACATGGAGTGAACTACTATAAATAAAGGAAATAATATCCCAAGAAGAACAAGTTCATATAGAATCAAATGAACCAATAAAAGGAAATGACACATTTTCTATAGATCAGATAATTGGGAATATTGTTCTAGACATTCCTAACTTAGTGAAAGACATTGAAACACAAGATATCAGCCTATCAAAAAATGGTGGTGATAAGATTGAAACTATCAACACAAAAAGAAAGAATGATTCATCATTTCCTTTGGAACAAAAAGGAGAGATGATTTATGAGAAGGAAATGATGAAATATGAAGAAAGTAAGCATGTGGAGAATCTAAAGAAGATAGAAGCAAAACCTGAGACTACAAAGAACTTAAGTCTTGTAGTATCCAGTGCACATAAGAGACATAAGTTGATGACTATTGTTGAAGATGAAGAATAAATTAATGAAGAGCATTTAACGATCACACCGATAGATATATTCAAAATGAAACCTAAGGAATTGATGAAACTTTCAGAACAATTAAGGGTTTAGGTTGTAAGAAACAAGATAAAATCAAAGAAGAAGAAGGCAAGAGTATTAAGGCAAGCTAGAGACATCCTAGCTGAGTTAGTGACTAAGGTGAAATGTGATGAAGATGACACACCTATTGATTAGATGGAAATTCTTGTGAAGGATATTCTAAATCAAGGTCCAAACTTGTAGACAACTGCAGTAAAGAATGCAGAGGAGATATTAGAGAAGAATATGACAAGAAAGATGATGGAAAATATTATAGCAGACATGATCAAGTTTTCAGACTTGATAGATGAAGTTAAGAGTACATTGTTTGAGGTAGGTCAACTGATTATCAACCTATCAAGGCATTTAAAATTTGTTCAAGATTTGGAACAAAGAAGAGCTGAAGCTCTAAAGGAGTTGGAGAACTTAAGCGATCAACTTGATCCACTGTCAAGTTCATTCACAACTTATAGTCATCAAGTCAAGAAAAGAAATCATAAGGTTAAGTAGATTCAAACTGAGCAAGAGAAAAGATTGATCACTCTACTAGAAATTCAATTCACCTTATCTCCTACTGTTGAAGTGATGCAAAAAAAATGTGAAAAAGGCAGAAGCTATATTTTCCTTGCTAGATATGAACATTTTAGATAGCTTGGAAGATGTAGTCTCGAGTTTGATTGAGAAAATTGTGGCTATGAAGTACTTACAAAAGCTATGAGAAAGAACCTTGAGTTTAGAAAATCTCCACTTCAAGATAAATTTTGACATGATGTAAGAAAGATTTTGTGTACATATATTCAAGTTTTTGGTACCTTTTCCATTGTTATCAAAGGGGGAGTATATGAATGGTTAAGTATATGTATGGGGGAGTATATGAATGTATGAAAAGTATGAGTATAGGGAGTCATAATTTGATATTATGATTGTATGATTGTAAGAAAACATTAGAGTTAGTATATGTTTTCCATCAATTCCGAGGGGGGGATTGTTGGTATTTGATTGAGATTGTTGGTATTTTAGATTGCTGACTATTGTGGTGCAATGATAAGGAGTCATGTATATTGTTTTCATTGATTCCAACTAAGTTAGTACAGTACAATTAAGTGAATCTAAGTCATAATATACAATAGGTAAAGTGAAGGTATAATCGGTAAGAAGGTATACTAAAATTTGGTTAAGTCTAGAAGATCGGTAGAATGTGCAAACATCATTTTGGTGATGGTCATAGTATACAAAAAATTATGAGGAGCGGTCATAGATAAAGATACAAAAGGTTCACATTGGAATGTGGCTTCAACCAAAACACATTTGGTTGAGCGGTGATAAAGTTTTGAGTGACACAGACACTAAGACGGGTAGAACTTTTGTGTTCTTGATCAACTGGCCAGTAGATCACAGAGAAGTGAGTGGAAAAGTGTATGCGTTCATTTCTAATGATATGATGACATGGAAAAAGGTTATATATCCAATTTATTGGTATTTACATGATCAATGCAAGAATTTAAGATAGATTTAAGGGATTACATTGGATAAGTAAAAATAGGTTAGTTATCTTGGAGATATAAATTTGTAGATCTTATCTTGACCTAACACTGTCATGGTAAATAATTTTTCTCATCAAGATTATCAATTAAAAACATGGTGCTATCATGGGAAATTATTTTGAAGATCATTTCCAAGTCAGTGCAAGTTTTTTATTTAAGGAAATAGAGCGAGAGTATTTTTTCTATTGAGAGTTGTTGATGTTGTTGAAGTTGTTTTGGGTGATTAGGGTTTTATGATTTCAACTTGAAGTTGTGATCAGAGATCAGAGAGTAGTTATAGAGTACATAGGCATAGAGTATGAATATATTATAGGATCTATTAAGCAATCAGTGCTACATTCATATCATTTATCTTGTTTCCTTCCTAACAGTTGTAGCAGGTCAAATCCCTTAACCCGATGAGCTCTAACAAGTTCTTTTTGTAAATCCTTTAACAAGGTGACTTCTTTATTGAGGGTTTAAATCCTCTAGAAAGGTAGATCATAGCTAATCTTATGGTACTTCTAATAGTGTACTAATCACTTCTAATAGGGTGAACCCTCAGAAAGGTTATTGTAGCTTCTAACAGGGAAAACTCATATACTGCAGTTATTGGGCTTGTGGGTGTCATCCCCACGATGGTTTTTCCCTCTTACAAGGGTTTTCACATGAAAATTATTGTTTTATGTGTATGAAATTTGTGGATTCTTGTTATTACTATTTCATTCATATTTGCATCAAATACTTTCTTCATATGTTTCAAAATTAGTGCAGCAATTATTTTGTTCAGTGGTTGAGTTAGTTCAATATTTGTTTATACTTATTCTCCCCCCCTCAGTACCTATCATTCCCAACATAAGGTTTAAATTTGGTGAATGTGGTTTATGGTGTTGAATGAATTCTGAAAATTTTTAGATGTAATAGATTACTAATTCACCCCCCTCTCGGTAATCTTGGATCCTATAGTATTAACAATTGGTATCGTAACCCAGGTCCTCTTTGTGGTAAACCTAACAACTTGAGGAAAAGATCTGATGATGAATAAGGAAAGTACTATGCTTACAAGGAGGAACTACACAATATGGAATCATAAGATGAATATCTATCTAAAAGGGCATGGGGCCATAGTTCTGGAATCATGTGGAAATAAGGTATATAGTTCCTATCGAGATTATTGATGCAGATCAACTGGAGGAGAAAAATGAGAACATACAAGCACTAGAAGCAATTGTAAGTACTTTGTCTAATACTAAACATGTTGAAATTCATGTACTTGATACTACCTTTGATTTTTGGGAAAAGTTGAATCTAATCTATAGTGAAGACATACATGTGAAAAAAGATAGGGTAGATAGATTGAAGGGAAAATATGATGACATGAAAATGGTGGAAGGTGAGAACATTTCTCAATATGGACAAAGGATAAAGGAAGTAGTTGGTGCTATCAAAGATACCTATAGTAACATTGAACAAATTAATGTGGTAATTAAAATGTTAGGAACCTTTCTACCTACTTCTGCCATTTAAAGTTTCTGCTATACAAGAATTGAGGACATTTGGTATTATTTATATATATTGATGGATTGATTGATAAGCTCACTGCTTTTAAGGCCTCTTTTTCATTAGCATCAAAGAAGAAGGGAAAATAGATAAGTCACGATTCAACTAGCTTGGAAAGTTATTCCAGGGATCTTGAATCTATCTTTGAAGAAGAAAAGAAGAAAGAAGAACTTGAAGCTTTACTTGTAAGGAGATTACCTAGAGGAACCAGTAAGTACAAAGGCAAGTTACCTTTAAAGAATTTTTCATGCATTAATATTGGACATATTTCTTCTAGGCTTCCTAATGGTTAATAAAAGGATAAGATCAGAATATTCAATGGAAAAGGAAAGAAGCAATGTTATGTTTCTATAGATGAAGGTGTGACTGATGAGGAGTCAAAAGAAAATGAAGAAGAGGAGATAATATTTGTTGCAGTAAAAGAGGATGCCAGAGAAGGTGAAATGGCCTTAGTCTTTCACATGGATCAAGTCAATGAGTGGGTCATTTACAATGGCTTTTCCCACCACATGACTAGTGATAGAAGTAAGCTCATCAAGCTTGAAGAATTTGATGGTGGTGTTGTTAGGTTTGGTAACAATACACCCTTTTTGGTTAAAGGGAAAGATACAATTTATTTGAATGGTAAGACTAAAGCTAATGGTGTCTAATTTGTAGAAGGTATAACAAATAATTTTTTGAGTGTGGGTCAGTTGAATGACAAAGGTTATAGAATTTAGTTCAAAGGAGGAGTGTGTAGGATACTTGGAGGATCAGGTGATCTGATTGCAACTGGTAGGAAAACTAGAGATAATTTATTCCATTTGAATACTACTATAAATAATTGTTTGGTGGATAGAGTTGAGGATAGTTGGTTTTGACATAGAAGGTTCTGTCATGCAAACTTTAATAGTTTGGTAAAAGGTAGTAAGTTGAATGAAGTTAGATGATTGCCACAATTAGTTAAACTGAACAACATGATGTGTAAGGAATGTTAGTTGGGTAAATTAACTAGTTCTACTTTTTGTAGAAATTATTTTTCATCAAAGAATATACTATATTTAGTTCACATTGATTTGTGCAGTCCTATGAGGACTAAAAGCTATCATGGTGATAGATATTTCATATTATTTATTGATGATTACTCAAGGATGATGCGGGTGACTTTCTGGAAGGATAATTTTGATGCTTTGTATAATTTCAAAGATTTAAAAGAACTTTTTGATAATGAAATAGGTAAAAGATAAAAGTGCTTAAGGTCTGCCAGAGGAGAAGAATTCACTTTAGCAGAGTTTGTCAAATATTGTGAAGAAAATAGAATCAAGAGGTAGATGTCAGCACCAAGAACACCTCAGAAAAATGGAGCTACTGAAAGGAGGAACATAACCATAGTAGATGATGATAGGACTATGTTGATTCAAAGTGATGCACCAAGGATGCATTGGAGAGAAGCCATAAGTACTATAGTATACACTTTAAGCCGAGTGCAAGTGAAGAAATGAAAAAACAAGATACCCTATGAATTAGGGTATGGTCACACACCTAGTGTTAAACATTTCAAAGTTTTTGGTAGTAGTTTCTATATCAAAAGAGATGATTTTATTGGAAATTTTGATCCTAAGAGTGATCAAGGTATTCTCTTGGGATATTCTACTAAAATAAAGGCGTATAAGTGTTTAAATAAAAGGACTAACAAGATGGTTAAAAGTGAAAGTGTGAAGGTAGATGAATATCTGGAGAAATATGATGAAACAAGCAAGAAAGAACTAGGAAATGTTCTAGGATTTATGCATGTGTAACCACTAGAGCAAGAAATTGTTAGAAAGAACAATCAGGAATAAATGGTTCAACTAGTGGAACAAGAAGAAGAAGCACCTAGACTTGAACATGTTATTCTGAGGTATGTGAGATTAAATCATTTCCCTGATTAGATAATTGGCGATAAATATTCTAGAGTACAAAAAAGAAGGAGAATCAGAGAGAATACTTGTCTTATTTCAAAGTTTGAGCGTAAAAAAGTGAAGGAATCCTTGAAATGTGAAGACTGGATAAAAGAAATGAAAGAATAACTTGATCAGATTGAGAAGAATGACACTTGGACACTTGTTCCTGGACCAATAGACAAGAATGTAATTAGTACAAAGTAGGTTTTCAGGACCAAACTGAATGAAGATGGAGAAGCAGTTCACAACAAGGAAAGACTTGTGTGTAAAGACTATGCACAAGAGGAAGGACTGGACTATGGAGAAACATTTTCTCCTATGGAAATACTTGAAGGGGTAATAGCTTTACTTTCTTATACTTCTTATGAGAAGTTTAAATTTTTTCAAACAAATGTCAAATATGCTTTTTTGAAAGGGATTCTCAAAGAAGAGGTTTATATAGAGCAACTAGGTGGATCTGCATTGATTGAGAATAAGGACATGGTGTGTAAGCTAGAAAAGGCACTATATGGACCGAAACAAGCACCTAGAGCATGGTATGAAAGATTACATTCTTATCTCATTAAGATTGATTTCATAATGACAATTGAGGATCAAAATGTGTACTTAAATGTTGAAAGTGATAAGGTAATGTAAGCTTAAGTATTTTTTAATGACATAATATTTAGAGGAAATGATGAGATGATCTTGGAGTTTTCAGAAGAGATGAAAGAATTTGAGATGTCAATGATAGAAGAAATTAAGTTCTTTAATGGATTCCAGATTTTAGAACTAAAGGATGGTATCTATATCAGTCAGTCTAAGTGCATAAAGGCACTATTGAAGAATTTTGGAATGGAAGATTCTAGGCCAGCTGGAACCCCCATGGTGATAGGATGCAAGCTATCTAAGGTTGATGATTCAAGAATAGTGGATGCAACTCTATACATATCCATTATTGGTAAGTTTCATTATGTTGTTCATGGTAGACCAAAAATTGCACAAGCAGTTGGAATAGTGGCAAGATTTCAAACTAATCCTAAGGAGTTTCACATGGTATCAGTGAAAATAATATTCAAGTACTTGAAAGGGACAAAAGACTATGGTCTTTCGTATGCTCACAAAGGTGATTTGTCTTTGAGTGTTTTTACTAATACATATTGGGTAGGAAAATTTGATGATAGAAAGAGTAAAAGTGGAGGAGAATTCTTCATAGGAGGAAGACTTGTGCCTTGGACAAGTAAGAAGAAAAATTGCACCTCCCAATCTACTATAGAAGTTGAGTATGTAGTGTTAAGAAATGTAGATCTGAAGATAATGTATAAACTAATATGTAGTAGAATGCAATTGCCTTGGTGATTGATTGATTCTACAAAAATATATTTGTACTTATATATAGAATCTATAATGAATAGTTGTGACTATTCATTATAGAGAGATGTGGCTATTGATACTAAATGAAGTGACTGTTCATTATACATATCATTTATTAATAACTTATATATATATATATATA
>MU224358.1:2110365-2138597 GCA_018584345.1 Thuja plicata
GGTCTCGGCCCCACCCCACCTCACCTATCGCCATTGCGGGTGTCGCGGCCCCACTGACAGTGGTACCCTTGCAGACCACTGCGTAGTGGGTATGCAGGTCTTGGACCTGCAGCCCACCACACGGTGGTACTACATGCACAGGGGGGTGCAATGGTCCCCACCACCCGCCCACCTTGCATTATAATTTTTTTTTAAAATTAAATTTTTTAAATTTCCTTCTAACATAAATTTCCAGAAAAAGAAGCATTTTGTTATTTTTTTTTAAATAATTTTCAGAAAATGAAAAATTTTAAATAGGAAATTCTTTTACTTGTTTTTTGTGCACTTTGTCTCTGGTGAACTTTTACTAGACTGTATATTTTTATAGACAGAGAGTTATTTTTTCCATCTTATTTAATTTCTCAAAGAAAAAACAAGGGTACTAATAATTTCTTTTTTCCCTATAGTTTAGACTATAGACAGGACTTAATTTTTCCAATTTCTAGGAGATTTATAAGAGATCAATCCATGAAATTTTGATAGCATAACTGAACTATGCTAAGAAATATACAATCATGAAAATGATAGATCCAAGCTTCTAATAAACACCTGAAATCATTGAAACACAAACAAACCCTAAATTTAATTTCCTCTATAGTTTAAACTATAGAAATGATTAATTTTTCATTTTCTAGGAGATCCATATGGAATTTTTCAACGAATATCGGACAGTGTAACTGGACTATGCCAAGTAATGATAAAAAATGAAAATATAAGATCTAAGCTTTCATAAACACATATTTCAACAACAATTTCAAACTAGAAACCCTAATACCCATTTAAACTTCATGCTTATAAAATGAAACTCCTTATGCCCACAAGCATAGATCTGATATGTAAGCTTGAGAAAAACCTCAAATTGAACTAAAACATATTTTCCCAATTAAAATCATCAAACACATAAAATAATCAAGCAAGGAATGACCAAACAAAGGATTCATAGCTTTTTAGATGCATAGAAAATAGGGATCCAAAAAACTAGAATTTACATGAGCAAGACCCTACCTCAATATCTGTTGAAGAATATACAATGCAAAATCCAAGCAAGGAGAATTCTAAAATTATGCGCCAAAACCAAGCACACAGCAAAGCTTCCAAAAATGCTCCCAAAAACCTGTTATGTTCAAATGAGAGAAGAATCCCCCTAATGAGGATCAACTTCCCCTAATTAAGAAAACCCTCATGACAACACATTCAGTTAACTCCTAAAAGGACTCCTCTCCAAAATTGAAAGAAAATAACAATTAATTAATTAAAATATCTAATTACTTGCACAACTCAACTTTGACTCCTAAAATCAAGTTGAGATCTCTTGAGTTTGAAAATATTTTTTCAACCTAATCTTGCACATGTAATTAATAAAATATTAATTTAAATAACTTAAATATTTATGACACAATAATCCATGCAACTTAATATTTAATTATTTAATAAAGTATAAAAATATATTTACTCTAATTTTCAATTAAATATTAATATTCAATAATTGCACTTTATTTAAACTTTCAATTAAACATAGGTATTTAATTTACTTTTCAATTAATTAAATACCCTATATTTAATAATTAATTGCAATAATATTTAATTAAATAAATAACATGATTTAACACCCACATAATCACATCAAACACCTGAAATCAAACACATGCAAAATCAAACATGCAAGTTAGGAAAGGGATACACAAATTCCTAAGCACTATATGAATTCGGTTAGGGTAGTCAAAATAGATACTTGTCCACTAACTAGGTCAATTAGGTTTAGGATAGGATTTGGACCTGAAAACTATCTCCCCTCTCTTACCATTGAGATTAATGCGATAGGGCATGCTCACTCCTCCCAATTCAGGGAAGACGTAGCTCAGTACCTGCAAACCTGTCATCACAAAGATGAACATACATGCATATATCATATGGTAAACAATGGTTGAGAATAGGTTATCATGTGAATCTCACCGAAGCAAGTAACTACGACTTTGTCCCATACCATACCAAGCACATCAAACAGTAATGAAAATATACAATGATCCATGTGCATATAAATCTAAAGTTAGTATTGTCAGAAAACCATAATCGAAATGAAATCCTAACATATACATAAGCATCATAAAATAACCATAAATCACATATACACAAAAGATATAACATACTAGCAATGGATCAATAACATATTGAAATGTAACATATAAATATCATCTAAACCATCTGATTAAATCCACACCTACATCCAAAATGCCTAAAAGAGTTTGGCATCCACAAACTGAAAAGCAACCTAAGAGGTGGGTATTACATGGATGTCTCTAGATGAACTCTATATGACCGTGTAAACTGGAAACAACAATAGAGTGAGTTATTATTCATTGAAGGGAAACTAGATAGATAAAAGAATAGGTAGTGATAGACAGTGAATGATTTGATTGTTCTATCAAATCGGTATGGATTCAAGTGTCATGGTAATGATGTATTTATCTTGACTATGATATGTTGTTTCTCCTATTATCACAAAAGGATTGGTGTACTACAAGGTATAGTTTTTGCTGATAGAATATTGTTCTGTGCAAGTTAGAAAATGTGTGAACAAGTTTGAATAGTTGATGTTAGATCAGTGAGCGATGATGATGCGATTAGATGTAGTGGATGTTTCTATGATCCTAATATCAAGGTGACATGACATAAGAAATTTTTAATGATTAATTTCTATTTCATTGCTCAAGGTGATCGGATTTAATCAAGGTTTGGAAGTATGTTGAGGAAGTCAAAAAGGTTTGACTGTTCTTGATTTAAACTGATGTGTGATGGATTTGAAGGCCGACCTAAAGTTTTAATCAAATGTTCTAGATTGGTAATACGTTTTAGGGTTCAATAATTGAGCATGATTGATTGTAATGATAAAATTAAATGTATTAGGTCATAATTAAGGTGGTGGTCACCTAATGAAATTGTAATGTATTTATGTGTAAAATGTTGAATTATGCAAGTGTAGATCATGGATGCAAAGGTGTGGTCGAGTGAAGAGTGAAGATAGCCTACAAGAAGCAGACACATGAGCTTACTTGGATCTGAACAAGCAGAGAAGGTGTGCTACACCCAGGTCATTGTACTTGTTGATTTCTAACAATTTCTACAATAAAATCCCTTAACTAGGTAGACTTTAATAGGTCTGATATGTAAATCCTTTAATTGGGTGGCTCTTTAACTATGATTTGAAATCCTCTAACAAGGTTACTCCTAATATGGTAAAGCTCCTAACAGGGATAAAGGTAAATCCCTTAGCTATGTGACTCGTAACATGGTATCATTGTAAGATTCTACCAAGACTAGGCCTTTAACAGAGCACATTTTAGAAGAGTGTAAATATTTGTGGGTGCTAATCCCCACCATGGTTTTCTCCCTTAGTTAGGGTTTCTACGATACAATACTGGTGTTACTTTTATGCATGTGTGGATGATTGTTTTGTTACTTTTTTTTATTGCATGCATATGGTTTAAAGTTGACAAATGTGGTTTATGGTGTTGAATGAATTGTGAAAAGTTTTAGATCTGATAGATTACTGGTTCACCCCCCTCTCAGTAATATTGGACCTTATAGTATGAACACTCTCTTTAATGGTGCATTTTTTTAAAAAGTATTTCCCTTATGATGAATGTCATCTTCGTATTCTTTTAATTTATTTTTTTCTTTATTATATGTATTAAATATTTATAACTATACTTCAATTATAGTTTTCTCACTTTAATAAATGTTCTTATTATATTGCTGACTTAGATTCATCATACTTGGCATCAAATTCTTTTTGGCTTGATTATAAGATCCAAATTTAATTCTTTCAATGTTTATAGTTGAAAGAAAAATATTAATAAAAGATGGTAGTGCAGGAGCACCTAGTTGGGTTCATGGCTCCATAAGGCAATTTTGTCAAATTTTCTTTAGAATTATGATTTTGTCATGTAATAAGGTTTTTTTTTACCATTTTAGAATCTTTTGTATCGTGTTTGAGTCTTAAGACGTCAT
This sequence comes from Thuja plicata, assembly GCA_018584345.1. Lineage (NCBI taxonomy): Eukaryota > Viridiplantae > Streptophyta > Pinopsida > Cupressales > Cupressaceae > Thuja > Thuja plicata. Next base: position 2,114,413 of record MU224358.1, read on the forward strand.
TTTTGGGTCATATGGAAAATGTTGTAAAAATTTGTCATGTTTGTCACAGTGTTGTCGTTGTAATTTTGCAATCTTGCCATGTACTTGGAAGGTAAAACAGTTAGAATTCAAAATCTAGTTAGTAACCATTGTTTTCTGGTGGGAAATGCTTAAATACACCTTTTAAATCTTGAGAAAAGGAGTGGGAACAATTTTGGGATATCTCAAACAAATATAATCATTAAATGCATTAAATTCTTAAATATAATAAATTTCAGTGTGGTGCTTGGTGTACTGATCTATTTCAAAAAGTGAGTGTGTGCGATTTGTATATTTAAATAATCTAGTTGGATCCAACCAACTACATTTTTTAGATAGGAAAGTGCATGATTTCAACGATTTACTTCTAAACGGGGAAAAAAGAAATATGGAAGAACTGTAGCATTTTGTAATTGATTAGGAATTTTTTTTACCAATCCCAACAAACAAGACAAAATCTTTAGATTGGTTAAAGCTAAACTTATTGAAGTCCAAGCACAACTGGTTACTCTTTCCACCACTGTGCTAATATGAGATGGGTTCCAAGGCATATTTAGAGGTTGATCTGATATATAACATTCATAACAATGGAATTATTCATTCTATCTACTAAAAAATAGTCCTAATCTCCCATCTAATTTTTTGGGTTTAAATGCAGAACTGACGACCTACACAAAAGTTAATTTATTCAAGAAAAAGAAAAGAGGAAATAAAGAAAAAAACAACAACTCACTTGATAATAATTTTTTTTTTTTGGCAAAAGAGCCCTTCGTAGATTTTGGTCTTTGATAGATTGATATTATTTTTACATAATATGAATGAAAAGGGTAGGCTTGGTAAGAAAAGGCAAGAAGAAAAGATGAATGAATTGAAAGGTTCATGTTTGGTTTGGGAAGAGATTATAAATTTGTTCAACTTATGAATAGATAATCTACACATAATTTATTAGATAACCATAAAAAGAAAATATTGAGTACTATTTAGAATTCTGAAGAACTATGTAAAGGAGTTGCTAATCAGCTTGAGCAAGCCTGGGCTCGCTCATGGGAAGTAGAAATATGAGCATGCCAAATTCAGGTAAATAGATACTTTCAAATAGAATAAGAAAATGAGGATCTTATCAATGTTGCTTCTGTTAATTTGAAACAATTAGAAAATTTAAAGAATAAAACCATTCACTTTGAACAACAAAGAGTAATTGAACAAGTTCAACAACAAATTTCTTGCCAAGCTGTCCAAATAACTCTAGGAACTCTGAATATTCATTTGAATAGCGAGTTACATTTATGTACGATCAATCAAACTATTGACCTACTCCTAGAAATGAAAAACATAACTGATTAACATTATATATTATTAAAATCTCTCTATTATATAGAGTAGGTCTTATTTTTCAAAAGAGAATTAACTAGTGTTACTGGTAACTATTCTACCCGATGAAATCACTAGTATGATACATAAACAGATTGAACAATATAATAACGAAGTCAAAGTTGTTAATATTGGCACTATACTTCAAGTAGGAGATGAAATTTGTCATATTCCTGGTCTTGATAAAGTAATGGCAGGGGAATTAGTAGAATTTGTAGATGGTACAGTAGGTATTGCCCAAAATATAGAATCAGATAATGTTGGAGCTGTATTAATGGGTGATGGCTTGATGATACAAGAGGGTAGTTCCGTGAGAGCAATGGGAAAAATTTCTCAGATACCAGTAAGTGACATTTATTTGGGTTGAGTTGTAAATGTGCTAGCTTGACCTATTGATGGTAAGGGGAAGATCTCATCTTCCAAATCTTGATTGATTGAATCTCCCACCCCAGGTATTATTTCAAGACATTCTATATATGAACCTCTTCAAACAGGTCTTATTGCTATCAATTCTATGATCCCTATAGGACGTGGTCAGCGAGAATTGATTGTTGGGGATAGGTAGATCGGTAAGACAAGAGTAGCTATAGCTATGATTATCAATCAAAAAAATCAGAATGTAATATGTGTTTATGTCTCTCTTGGTCAAAAAGATTCTTTCATAGCTGAGGTAATTAATACTTTCCAAGAACGTGGAACAAAGGAGTAAACCATTGTGGTAGTGAAAACTGCAGATTCTCCTGCTACATTACAATATCTTGCTCCTTATATAGGAGCATATTTTTCTGAATACTTTATATATAAATAACAACATAAATTAATCATTTATGATGATCTTTCCAAAGAAGCATAATCTTATCGAAAAATGTCTCTTATATTAAGAAGACCACCTAGCCGGGAAGCTTATCTAGGAGATGTTTTGTATTTACATTCTTGTTTATTAGAAAGAGAAGATAATTAAATTCTTAGTTAGGTGGAGGGAGTTTGACTGCCTTACCAATAGTTGAGACTCAAGATAGAGATGTCTAAGCTTATATTCCCACTAACGTAATTTCTATTACCGACGGACAAATCTTCTTGTCAACTGATCTATTAAATGCAACAATTCAAACTACCATTAATTTTGGTCTTTTTGTATCTAGAGTAGGATCCCCAACTCAGATGAAAGCTATGAAACAAGTAGTTAGAAAATTAAAATTAGAATTAGCTCAACTTTCAGAGTTAGAATCTTTTTCACAATTTGCTTCTAATCTTGATAAAGCTATGCAAGATCAATTAGCAAGAGGTTAACGATTACGCGAGTTTCTCAAACAATCTCAATAAGATCCTTTGACAGTGGAAGAACAAATAGATATTATTTATACCGGAATGAATGGATATCTATATGTATTAGAGATTGTTCAAGTTAAAAAATGTATTCTTAAGTTGCACAAGTATTTAGTAAAATATAAACCACAGTTTGGAGAAATTATAGGTTCTATTGGGACATTCACATAACAAGCAAAAGATCTCATAAAAGAAGCTATTCAAGAAAATATCCAACCTTTTCTTATGCTTGGAATAGGATAAAAGAACTTAATAATCATTTATAAAGCATAATGAATTATTACGTCCAATAGGATTTGAAACCATACCTAAGGTTTAGAAGACCTATGTCCTATCCTATAGAAATATTAAGAAAACAAATAGAAATAAGGAAACTGGAAAGAATCCAAGAGAGAGTTGCAAGAAGAATTTTACCATAACCAAGTTAAAGAATGGCGATTCAAGAACTTTCACCAAAAGCACCAAGAAGCTCAAGATCAACAAAAAGACAATGTTTTGAAAGGGGAAAAATAAGAAAAACCCCTTGTGAATAAATATGAATGAGGCAAGAGAGAGAGAGAGAGAGAGAGAGAGAGAGAGAGAGAGAGAGTTACAAAAATGAGAATGAGAGAAGAGAGAAGAAATCTAAGTTGTGAGAGACAACTTAGAACCCCTATGAGAACCCTTAAGAAGTGTGTGAGAACCATCTATCAAGTAGAGATGAGTGGAGGGGTTTGCACATAACTTCCATACTCTATGAGTGGCACATTCACATTTGGTGTGTTCAATGTGTGAGAATCCTCATAAGGAGGAATATCTAATTTCCTTATTAAAGGAATTACAAATATGAGATATGACCTTGGTATATCTTTTAAATATAAAATACCAAGGAAAGATTAATTCTAACATCCACCTTTAATATTTACTTGGGGAGATGAGATCAATAGGTATCACAACCAAATGTTTACAATGATTTTGAGATGTTTCTTTTGAAAGAGTCTTCAGTAGATTGTCGATAGCTTGATCATCATGTATTTCTTCAACTAGATCTGTGGAGCTTTAATGGTACATAAGAATGGTTGATAAATGGATAGAACTTTGATAATTGAAAGGTGTAGTTGCCTCCGGAGGGGGGCCCAAATCTTCAAGTGACCATTGAGATTCTTGAGATGCATTTATGCATTTGGTATATTCATTTCCAATAGAAAATAGAGGTGGAGCATGATCAGCACCTAATCCTGCAATAAGGCATGAACCACTAGTAGATCTCCCATCATTTGGATCTCCTAGTGCTGAATTAGTAACACTTTGGAAAGTAAAATCATATTGTGAATCATCAGTCATAGAATCAGAAATGCAATCTTCAGTTGCATAAAACAAATCTGTAATGTATTCATCATAATATGAAGAATCAAGAGGAGTAGACCTAGTATAAGCATTCCCATTATTATCATTATCCTCCACAAAAACCATAAGATTATTACTATCATCATGAAATCATCTTGAGCAATAAACATATATTGCAAAGTAACATTGAGAAATTAAATCGATCAGATTTCCACAATCCATTGAATATAGAGTTGAATTTCTGGCTTAGATTGTGTATGTTTTTAGCATCAACGTTTCGGATCACACTCCGTGATCCATCATCAGGATATAAGAGCAAAGAGAAAAAAGGAAAGTTAGAGATAATTTCCTCTTCTTGTTCAAGAATATCATCAACATGAGAGCAATGATCATCAAATTTCATTGCATCATAAGGAGAGAACATATAATCACTTTGATTAGGAATATAGTAATCAAGAGGGTTATTACAAGAGTAGCCATCATCATATGGTTCATCCCGAATAGTAGTATCATCATAGTGAGAATTAGACATCCCATATCGAATAGCAAAAGCTTGATGAGTGTTATGATTATGAGATTTTTTATTATTAGAAGTAAATGAATTCTCATGTTTAAGTTTCTTAAAACAATTATTGATCACGTGACCATTTTTCCCACAATAATTGTAATGGGTTCTATTAGAATTATTATGATAACCATTACTATGATTATTATTATTATAACTCGATCTATTATTATGCGAACTAGACATGAAAGCATGTTCATTTGTTTTAAGTGTGCCAAATTGAATTAACTTAGCCTCTTCTTGACATAAAATTTGTTGAAAGATAGCATAAGTTAATTGAGATGCTAACAAAGGAACAACTAATTGAGAATAAATATTAGTGATAAATTGCTGAAATTGTCTAGGAAGACATTTTTTTAAAATGATATGAATTAGCCTAATCTGAGATAAAGTTACTCCTAAACCATTTAATTGACTTTGAATAGAATCAAAATTAAGTAAAAATTCATCCATAGTTGTGAAATTTGTATACCTGAGATCCTCCAATTGATCTTGGAGTTGAATCTTTTGAGATTCATTTGCACTGTCGAAAGTGTTTTTCAAAATTGTCCATGCTGCATGTGCTTCAGTACAATGGGCAATTAAAACATATAAATCTAAATGTAAAGAAGTTCCTATAAGGCCTAAAGCCTTGTCATTTTTAGTGAGCCAAGCATCAATGTTTGTCTGAGAAGTAGTAGTAGCGGGAACATAAGCCGCATTAGTTGCCACATCAAGAATATGTTTAAAGTGAAAAATAAACATTATATGAGTCTCCCAAGCATGATAATTGGAACTTGTTAATTTAAACTCAGAAATTAATGTTGACATAATGAATAGAAATGAACTGAATTACAAGCTACAAAATATAATAATGAAACTAAAAAATCTGTTTAATGCAAATAGTAAACGCGATATAGCAAGAATTATTAAATATTAAAAATAATAAATTTTTTGATAAAATGATGAAACAAATTTTAATTGTAGTGAAATAATGAATTAGCTGAAGAATTAAGTTTATAATGAGAAAATGGAAATGGGTTTAAAATGATTTTAGGAAATATGAAGTGAGTGAAAATGTAAAACAGTTTAACTTTTTTAGTAAAAAAGTTTAAAATTAACTTGAAAGATTAAACTCAATTTGAGAGAAAAACTTTGAGAATTAAAACATTAAACAAATATGATAAATATAAGAATGGAATGATTAAACTAAAGGAACCTGCATACACTAGAGTAAAAATCATATTCCTCCTACAAAAGAGGTTAGAATAATGAATATGCAAGAGAAATATTATAATAAGAAGAATATAATGAAGAACCTGATAAAAAATGCTATCCTCTACCAAGTTACCTTATACAAGAAGAGTGATATTCTCTGTCAAGTCAGAGTTTGAATGAAGAGAATAATCTAATACCAGATCGCTACCTATAAAGGTTGGCCAAAGAAAGGGCGAAGAGGAAAAAACACACAACAATGTTAAAAAACCCAACACCTAGCAAGCATAGGGATAAAACAAAACACTGACGAAGACTATAGGAGGCAAGAAATAATAGTAGCAATTGTGGTTGTATGTGACCAAGGAGAGGATGCATGAAACCAAACAATTGTGGCTACATGTGAAAGAAGGGAAAAAAATGCTAAATGATAATAAAACTTAGTTTGCAACTTGAATAATTTTGTGATAAGTTTTAATATTTAGAAAGTTGCAAAATGGGGGGGGGGGGCTAAAGGAGACCAAGGAGGAGCTACACTGGATAGGGAGGGTGAGGGAGCTTCTTGAGAAGCTAGGTTGTGTGAGAAGCTAAAGGAGAGGGAGAGACGTTGCGTGTAGGAGAAAGTAAATCCACCAAAGGCAAAAAAGCCAGCAAAACTATGCAAAAAAGAACCAGATCTTCTATATTGCAATGCACAAAAGACAAGATGGATAAAAATAAACAAGCTATAAAAATTGTGAGGAAGAGAGCTGGAAAACACCAAAAAATAGAGGGAGGGAGGGGAAATGATAAGGAGAGAGGGAGGATGGGAAGAGCTGTGTGATGGGTAGCAAGACAAAAAATATAAAAATATTACCTACAGGAAGAGGCGTTAGAAGCTAATACCAGAGAATCATAAATAACAAAACTAGAGATTATATAATAGAAAAACTAGTTTAAATAGAAACCAATCCAGCATACAGAGATAGAAAAAAGTGTTAGATTAATGTTATTGAATCTTGCAAGGATCTAAATATAGAATCTTGAAACCACGTAAAAACCAATAGATTAAAAGAATAACTATATTAGATTTGGAGAATAAAAAAGAAAAGAAATGATATCAACAATAAATAGATAGATAAACCTGGACAACATTAGTATGCAAGAATGAAGTAAAGGAACCTTGCGGTGCCTCGACAGAGGGTGAAGAACATAAGTTGGAAATGAAGACTAAAAACTGAGAATAGAAACTAGGTTTGGCAGTAAGACGTCCAAACCCAAAAGAATTTCAAGTCCTTGTAAAACAAGATAGGAAATAATGTTAGATCTGCAAAACCAAAAAACCTACAAACACTCAAACAAGGATTATTAGCTATGTAATACCCACTCATATTTCTCTTTCAGTTTATGATGTCGTACTCTTTTAGGCAGTTATTTCAGTTGATCGACCGAATTCATTTAGGCTATATTTCATGTGAGCTATTATTCTTTCATTTGATGGTGATTCTTGATTATGATGTTATGGATTTATCATATGCATAGATATATGTGATGATAATATCATGATGATTATTATATATGTTGATTTCAAATTATGATGTACTTACCCCATACTTGCATGTGTATGGTCATTTCATATGTTGATGTACTTGTTGATGTGTTGTGGTAGAGGACAAAGACGTAGTTACTTTCTTTGCAAGATCTACACATTCGACCAATCCCTATCATTGTTTGTGATATTATAGTGTATGTACATGCATGTTCTTTTGATGACTAGTTTGCAGGTACATGGCATCGTCTTTCCTGAACTGGCAAGAGTGAGCGTGCCCATAAATATTCATCTCAATGGTAAAGAGGGGAGGTAAGATATAGATCTAAAAACTTAACCTAAGCCTAATCATCCTATGTTGGATGAGTTTCATTTTGACTACCCTATCTGGATTCGTCTAGTTGACAGGAATTCAAATATCCCTTTCTTGAGTATGTTTGTTTTGCTCGTGTTTGCTTTCAGGTGATTTATTGGGTTATTGAGTGATTTTCTATGTTTTATGATTTAATGGATTATAGTTGAATTAAATATTTAATTATATCCTATGTTTATTTGAAATAATTAATTAAATTCACATATTTGAATATTTTGATTTAATTAAGTGTTTAATTGAAAATTAAAGTAAATATGCTTTTATGATAAATTAAATGATTAAATATTTAGTTGCATGTATTATTGTGATATAAATATTTAATTTATTTAATTTAATATTTTATTAATTACATGTGTATGAATGTGTTGAAAAAGTATTTTCAAATTCAAAAATCTCCACTAGATATTAGGAGTCAAAGTTGAGTTGTGGCATAAAAGATATTTTTAATTATTTAATTATAAATTTCTTTCAATTTCAAGTTTAGTCCTTTTAGGGATTGACTTGAGAGTTGTCATGAGGGTTTGCATAATTTGGAGAAGTTGATTCTCTTTAGGAGAATTCTCCTCTCAATCTCTCATAACAGGTTTTTGGGTGAAGGCATTTTGGGAGAGCTTTTGGTGTTCTTGAAATTTTTGGAGAATTGGGAGTTTTTGTGGTTGCTTGTTGAATTGGAGATTGGTGTGATTTTTTGGTTGCATGTGCTTGGATCTTCGTGGTTTCAAGATTTTTGGTTGATTCATGCTTGGAGGTTTTCAAGTGAAATATCATCTTTAAGGGCACATTTCCTCAGTTTCTTGCATTGGAATCAAGGTAGGTTTTGTGTTTCTTATATTGTTTCAATTTTTGCAAATCTGAGGTTTTTAGTGTTTAGAATGGATGCATGTTTAATCTTTTCGTATCTAGGTGGTTTATTAGTGTTTCTGTGTTTTTGGGTATCTATAAAATCCTTGGATCTGAATTTCTCATATTTTATTTAGACTTGGCATGGTAGGGTTATGCTAGCAAAATTTCGTGAGAAAATTCAACATAGAACTCCTAGAAAGCAATAAATAAATTTGCATTATAGTCTAAACTATAGAGGAAAGAAAAAATAAACCCTTCCTTTGAAAATAACTCTTAAAAATTTAATTATTTTGGAAAAAATGACCTCACTGAAAAAATATAGTCCTATTAAAAAATTCACTAGAGACAAAAATGGGAAGAAGGCAAAAAAAAATCTCTTTCTTACTTCTTTTCCATTTTCGGAAATTGTTTAAAAAAAATATCAAATCTTCTCTTTTGAAAAGCATGAAATTGAAATTCGTTAGAAAAAAAAATTATAAAAAAAAATAAAAGTGGTTCGCATTAGTTTTGTTTTGTTTAAAAAATAAAACTATTAAAAAAAATCATATGTGAAAAGGTGTTTTTAATAAAATGTGGGAGGTGGGGAGCAGTGGGCTCCACCCACCATCCCCACGGGTAACCAGGCCCGTGGCAGCTAACACTGCCGTAAGGCAACCTGGACTGCCAGCGGTAGACCCAGCCTACCCGCGGGTGGTACCGCGTGAGGAAAAAGGGGTGGGCTACGTGGGGTCCACATCCCCCCCCATATAATAGGGTTTTTTTGTTTTGTATTTATTATTTGTTTTTTTTTTTAAATTTTGTTTTAAAAAAACAAATTTCATTTTAAAGATAGTTTAATTTATATTTAATATTAATCGCTAATTAATATGTTTAATATCAGTTTTTAATTAATATGTTTATTATTAATTGTAATTAATATGTATTGTTTCATTAAGAGTATTTAATGTTTATTTTAAATCCTTGATTAATTTAGAGACATTAGGTTTAATTAAATTAATTAAATTAATTTAATGATTATTTTAATTAGTTTATAAAAATACTAGAGATAATTTTAAATAGATTTAATTTAAATGATATTATTTATTTTAGATTAAGTTATAAACTTGGATTGATAAATCGAGTTTATAAATGGGTTTATTTGTGCAAATGGGATTTAGTTGGTTTAAATAATATGCATGTAATAGTCTTTTCATTGTTCCTTTGAAACTGTTAGGGGTAAAATTTTTAGATGGATTAAACTGGTTAACTTAGTTTAACTAATGAATCCTAGTCTTTAGAAGATTATTACTTTGCAAATGGAATGGTGATTGTCTTTATTCTGTGTATGTGTAATGGGTTAATGTTGTTTCCATTCCTATGTATTTATCTGTATGTGTTTTGGGTATCTGGGTTTTAAATTACACTAGAACATATACAGAGGCCGGGGGTATTTTACGTTTCTACTTATGAATGGTGTGTGTGTGTTACATATAATTACCCTAAATTGACCATGTTAACCCTTTCGATTATGTTATCTAAATGTGTACCTCTATGTGACTGTTCCTATTATGTATGGATACTGGATTGGGTATACATGGGTTTCGACCTATGCTAGATCTTTGTAGGATCTGTGAGCCTAGGGTAGGTTACCTAGATGTGTAGTAGGGGGTGGCTTGCAATAAGTTCTGTGTCTGTAAGTGACTACCTGGATTTCTTATTGTAGGTATAATTAATAAGTGATAACTAAATGCATAACTAAGAGATATTAAAATGAACTAATAAGATGTGTCCTCACCCATGCTTGAGTGCTAGTATAGAATAAGATGGTGATGAGAAGATGCTAGTCGCCTTGAGGGGTACCTGGCATAGTTAGTGGCCTTGTTAGTTTGAGAGGTCATTGGTGCCATGTATGGTCACTTAAGTGCCAGAATCCATTTGGATTGCTAGGACAAAACTTAAGGGTTAGACATACATGATGACACTTTCCTCTACACAGTCTAGATTTCCTACATATGTCAGTGCCTCTAGATTAGTGAGTCTTACCTTTCATGATGTATAGTACATCTGGATTAGAGAGCTACCAGGATCCCTTGCTTAATGGTTATTTCCTTATTAGTTTTGGATATCCAATTGGGGTCTGTTGTTATCTCCTCGGTACAGTGGGGTGGAACTTTATGGTTCCACACAGACGAGTGGTAGTCATTCTTTACCCATTTAGATTTGACATCCTTGTACCAGGTGCTTGACTATCCTTTGTAGTTGAGCTCTTATGTTTCTTCATTATTGATTATGTACTCTCATTATTGTAAATCTTGTATTAGAGTATCACATGTGATACCTAATCTAGATATTGTATATTAAGTAGATTAGAGTGATTACCACATACCCTGCGACATGTGTAGTGGATGTGAGTTTATGGTGGTTTCATGGTTATCCAGGAGGCTTGTAATTATGGTTTTGTAAGTTGTATTGGTTATATTTATTCAAATGAAATCTTTTGTTATATTGTTAGTTGTGTTTTACTTTACGTAATTCAACGTCATGGAACCCTTGAGTCATGTAATCTATGTGAGTGTATGACATGTGTATCAATGGTATTTTCTTCCGCATTAATGTATGTCTCTTTATGTAAAATTTAAAAATAAAATTATTCAACAAACATGGTATCATGTTCTAGGTTAATCTCTCTTGGGTTCCTTGGTGGGGTGTTACATTTGGTATCAGAGCCATGTTTCTACACTGGGAAATCTGGGAATTGTATGCTCATCAGGTTGTGTCTAGCTTGAACTTGAAACTAAAACATAGACATACAACACTTTTGTTTTCTGATTATTGCTTTATGGTTATTCTTAATTCTTTAGTTTATGATTCGAGCCATGTGGTGAGTTTTGTATCTATCTCTATTTGTTTCAGGTATCATACCTGAAACAAGAGCCACTAGAGGCCATGGCAGAGGTGGGTTCGGTGCCCATGGGGGAGGTAGGAATTCTAGCCCCTCCACGAGTGTTAGGAAGAAGGTTAGTCAGCAGTAGGATAGAGATGATCAGAGGAGAGAGAGTCAGGATGAGTTTGGGGGATTTGATACCAGACAGATGCTTCAAGCTATCCTAAATTGTCTTCATCCTGAGAGAGCCAGAGAGGAGCACGGTGTATCCCATCACTCCCATATGGAGGAGAGACAGAGGGAGAGATCTAGGAGCCCTCGTAGGAGGACTATTATAGTGGACCCTAAGAAGGTTGTAGCAAACCACATGAGGGACCTGATGAGAGTAAAGCCTATTCCTTTCGATGGATGAGGATCTAGTTTGGAGGCTGAGACTTGGATCATAGCCTTAGATAGGGTCTTTTCTATGTACCCCTTTAGTAGCAATACTAACGTGATATATGTTGTGATGCAGTTGTCACACTTTGTAGCTATTTGGTGGAAGATCGAGTAGGACAAGCTAGGTCTTCATATGGACACTTTTACATGGGAACTCTTTCTTGAGAACTTTAGAGAGAGGTTCCTTTCTAATCAGTGGAGAAAGCAGAGGGCCAGTGAGTTTCATAAATTAAGGCAACTGACATTGATTGTAGAGCAATATGAGAATAATTTTGACAAGCTCAAATAGTATGCAGGATATAGTCAGGACTACACTTATGGTACATCACTTTGTGCCAGGGATTAATGCCCACATCATGGGGGATGTAAAGCTCTTTGAGCCTACTAACCTATGAGCTATGGTTATTAGAGCCACTCTTGCAAAGGCTAACTTGGAATTAGGCCATGGAGGTCGACAGGGTGGCCAGACTTGTGGGGCATCCGGACTAGGCTATAGAGGTAACCAGTCACAGGGCATTGGGAACTTCAAGAAGCCATCCAATTATTATAGAGGTAACCAGAATCAGATTCAGAACCAGCAGCAGAAGTAGAAGGTTGCACCTCCTACCCAGAGTGGTAAGAGCATCAAGAGTAGACAACACTTTAGGCATAATCAGTCCAACCGTCTAGCATAGTGCGCACAACCTAGTGTGAGTAGAGGGAGTGTCCAACAGTCGAGTGAGCCCTCCAATGGGAGAGGAAATTTTAGAGGGATAGGATATTTCACTTGTGGTTAGTTTGGCCACATTGTAGTGAACTGTCCTCAAAGGGTACCTCAGTACTCTACATAGAGGAAAGCAGCCTCGGAGCCTACTGTAGGAGGGGGATCACACCAAGTATTTGCAGTCTTGGATCACAGACAGGAAGAGCATCAGGGGAGAGTCATAGAGACCTCAGGTACTATTCAAGGTATCTCTATTTCTATATTGTTTGATTCAAGAGCGACTGATTCTTTTATATCACCTTTCCTTGTTGAGCATTGTGGGCTAGTGTCTGCAAAATAAGCATTAGGTTGGAAAGCAGAACTAGCCTCAGGGGCTAAGGTAGCTACGGATTCTTTGGTTCGTAATTGTGAACTAAACCTTGGGAAATTCATTACCTTGATTGACCTTCATGTGATTCCTTTGGGATCATATGGGGTTGTCTAAGGAATGGATTGGTTGGGAGCTAATGGAGCTAATATTGATTGTAGATGGAATACCATCCTTTGCAAGGATGATGATGGTAAGGAGTGTTAGATTATGGGGATTCCATGACCCATATCCCTTCGCATGATATTCGTTATGCAACTGAAGTGATGTATGCGAAGGGGTTGTCAGATGTTTGTAGTATCTATGTATGAGATAGATGGTATGGAGGGAAAAGTCAAGACACTGGATCATCCTATATTACAAGAGTTCATTGATGTATTTCCTAGTGAGATGCCAGGTATGCCACCAAAGCGTGAGATAGACTACGCATAGAGCTTGTGCTAGGAGCATAGCCTATATCTAGAGCTCCATAACAGATGACCACTCACAAGTTGAGCAAGTTGAAACTACAATTAGAGGAGTTATTAGCAAAGAGGAGCATTCACCCTAGTGTTTCTCTTTGGGGAGCACCTGTCCTCTTCATCAAGAAGGATGGATCAATATGCTTGTGTATCGACTATAGACAATTGAACAAGGTAATGATCAAAAATAGGTATCCATTGCCACACATTGATGACCTATTTGATCATATCAAGGGAGCCAAGGTGTTCTCTAAAATTGATCTTAAATTAGGATACCACCAGTTGCAGATTGAGGATGTAGATATCCACAAGACTGCATTCCGTACATGCTATGGATACTACGATTTTACAGTGGTTCCTTTTGGGTTGACGAATGATCCATCAGTATTCATGTGCTTGATGAATGGAGTATTTTGAGAGTACCTTGATCGATTTGTGCTCGTCTTCTTGAATGACATACTAATTTATTCTAGATCCATGGAGGAGCATGAAGAGTGTCTTTGGCAGGTTTTGCAGTGCCTTAGTAAAAATCAGCTTTATGCCAATCCGGCTAAGTGTGATTTCTTCCAGTCAGAGGTATAGTATCTTGGTCATGTTATCTCTAGAGAAGGTATCTTAGAAGATCCTTCAAATATTTAGGCTATTGTGGAGTTCCCATCACCCACCAATGTGTCTGAGGTACGTAGCATCATGGGTCTTGCGGGATACTACCGCAGGTTCATGAAGAACTTCTCTAGGGTGGCACATCCTATCACTTCTCTTTAGCAGAAAGGGAAGAAATTTGTTTGGACAGAGAAGTGTGAGGAGGCTTTTTAGAGCCTTAAGGGGTGTTTGACTAGTGCACCTATCTTAGATGTACCTGATCCAATGGGAGATTTTGTAGTGTGTACTGATGCATCATTAGAGGGGATTGGATCAGTCCTTATGCAGGACAGACAAGTGATTGCCTATGAGTCTCGCAAACTCAAGGATCATGAGCTTAATTACCCTACACATGATCTTGAGTTAGCTACGGTTGTCCATGCATTGGTATGATGGAGACACTTTCTATTGGGACATCAGTTTGAGCTTCATAGTGATCACTGTAGCCTTCAGTACATCTTTACCCAGCCTAATCTGAATGCTAGACATAGAAGGTGGATGGAGTTCCTTTGTGAATATGACTTTGAGATAAAGTATATCCAAGGCAAGGAAAATGCAGTTGCAAATGTATTGATTCACAAGCGACAGGCCATTCTAGCATTGACTCTTAGTGTGGACTTGAGGAGTAGAATTCTCCAGTCACTTCCTAGAGATACCTTGTATCAGGAGGTGAAGGCAGAGATAGAGTCAGGGAGACCATTAGAGGGAAGATTCTCAGGTTATGTTTTGGAGTCAGATGGTCTATTTCATTCAAGCCAGATCTATGTACCACCATTGGATGATTTTCATACATTAGTGTTATCTGATGCTCATCGTGCATCCTATTTGGCACACCCAAGTGTCAAGAAGATGCACGCAGATCTTTGACAACTTTACCATTGGGCTGGTATGAAGTGGGATATTGCATACTTTGTGGTTGGATGCTTAGAGTATTAGAGGGTCAAGGCAGAGCATCAGCATCTAGCAAAGCTTCTTCAATCGAATCTCATTCCATCTTGGGAATGGGATATAATTTCTATGGATTTTATATTTGGATTGCCTATGAATCCTCGTAGACATGATGCTATCATGGTGACCGTCGATTGGTTAACCAAGGTGGCTCATTTCTCTCCTATGAGATCATTTTATACAACGGCTTCTGAAGCCTGAGTCTTCATGTAGGATATCGTGAGACTGCATGGCATTCCTCTCTAGATTATATTAGATCGAGATCTTGTATTTACCTCAGCTCTTTGGACATCATTACAACATGATCTTGGTGCTCAGATGAATTTCAATTCAATGTACCATCCTGAGACTGATGGATAGAAAGACCAAGTGAACTAGGTTCTTGAGGACATGTTGAGGATGTATGTCATGGATAGATAGACTCACTAGGAGGACTACTTGTACCTAGTGGAGTTTGCATACAATAATGGATATCACAATTCTATTGGCATGTCACCTTTCAAGCATTGTATGGTCATCGTTGTCGTACACATTTGAGCTGGGATAGATTGGAGGACCGTATTCTTCTTGGTCTAGAGATGCTTTGATACATGGAGTAGTAGGTAATGTGGATATGTGAGCATTTAGTGACTACACAAGATAGACAAAAGAAGTATGCAGATGCTCACAGGGTGGACAGATAGTTTGTAGTTGGAGATAGAGTGTTCTTGAGTGTGCGCCCATGGAAGAGTCTGATTCATTATGGAAAGGGTTTGAAGTTGGCACCTCACTTTGTAGGACTATTTGAGATCCTAGAGAGGATAGGACCAGTTTCTTACTGACTTGCTTTGCCACCTAGTCTATCATGCATCCATGATGTTTTTCATGTTTCAGTTCTTAGGAGATATATTCTTGACATTATGCATGTACTTGATTGGAATGCATTATAGGTTGAGGACAGGTAGCTGGCTTTGGAGCCAATATGTATTATGGAGTAGCGGGGTGTGACCCTTAGCGATCGCACCATAGAGTAGGTAAGGGTCCAATAGGACCCAAATGATGATTCTTTAGTGAGTTGGGAGGATGCAACTAGATTATGAGATTTATATCCCTACTTGTTTATGGGCTTCTGGGAGTAAGCCTAATCCTAGCGGGGTGGATGTAATACCCACTCATATTTTTCTTTCAGTTTATGATGTCATACTCTTTTAGGCAGTTATTTCAGTTGATTGGTCGAATTCTTTTAGGCTACATTTCATGTGAGCTATTATTCTTTCATTTGATGGTGATTCTTGATTATGATGTTATGGATTTATCATAAGCATAGATAGATGTGATGATATTATCATGATGATTATCATATATGTTGATTTCATATTATGATGTACTTGCCCCATACTTGCATGTGTATGGTCATTTTATATGTTGATATACTTGTTGATGTGTTGTTATGGTAGAGGACGGAGATGTAGTTACTTGCTTTACAAGATCCACACGTTCGACCAATCCCTATCATTGTTTGCGATATTATACTTTATGTACATGTGTGTTCTTTTGATGACAGGTTTGCAGGTACAGGGCATCATCTTCCCTAAACTGGCAGGAGTGAGTGTGCCCATAAATATTCATCTCAATGGTAAAGAGGGGAGGTAACATATAGATCCAAAACCCTAACCTAAACCTAATCATCCTGATGTTGGATGAGTTTCAGTTTGTCTACCCTATCCGGATTTGTCTAGTTGACAGGAATTCAAATATCCCTTCCTTGAGTATGTTTGTTTTGCTTGTGTTTGCTTTTAGGTGATTTATTGGGTTATTGAGTGATTTTCTATGTTTTATGATTTAATGGATTATAGTTGAATTAAATATTTAATTATATCCTATGTTTATTTGAAATAATTAATTAAATTTAAATATTTGAATATTTTGATTTAATTAAGTATTTAATTGAAAATTAAAGTAAATATACTTTTATGATTAATTAAATGATTAAATATTTAGTTGCATGTATTATTGTGATATAAATATTTAATTTAATATTTTATTAATTACATGTGCATGAATATGTTGAAAAAGTATTTTCAAATTCAAAAATCTCAACTAGATATTAGGAGTCAAAGTTGAGTTGTGGCATAAAAGACATTTCTAATTATTTAATTATGAATTTCTTTCAATTTCAAGTTGAGTCTTTTTATGGATTGACTTGAGAGTTGTCATGAGGGTTTGCATAATTTGGAGAAGTTGATTCTCTTTAGGAGAGTTCTCCTCTCATTCTCTCATAACAGGTTTTTGGGTGAAGACATTTTGGGAGAGCTTTTGCTGTTCTTGGATTTTTGGAGAATTGGGGGGTTTTTGTGGTTGCTTGTTGGATGGGAGATTTGTGTGATTTCTTGGTTGAATGTGCTTGGATCTTCGTGGTTTCCAGATTTGTGTTTGATTCATGCTTGGAGGTTTTTAGGTTTTCTATCATCTTCAAGGGCACATTTCCTCAGTTTCTTGCATTGGAATCAAGCTAGGTTTTGTGTTCCTTATATTGTTTCAATTTTTGCAAATATGAGGTTTTCATTGTTTTTAATGGATGCATGTTTAATCTTTTCGTATCTAGGTAGTTTATTAGTGTTTCTATATTTTTGGGTATCTATAAAACCCTTAGATCTGAATTTCTCACATTTTATTTAGACTTGGCATGGTAGGGTTATGCTGGCAAAATTTTGTGAGAAAATTCAACATAGAACTCCTAGAAAGCAATAAATCAATTTGCACTATAGTCTAAACTATAGAGGAAAGAAAAATAAACCCTTCATTTGAAAATAATTCTTAAAAATTTAATTGTTTTGGAAAAAATGACCTTACTGGAAAAAATATAGTCCTATTAAAAAATTCACTAGAGACAAAAATGGGAAGAAGACAAAAAAAATCTCTTTCTTACTTCTTTTCCGTTTTAAAAAATTGTTTAAAAAAAATATCGAATCTTCTCTTTTGAAAAGGATGAAATTAAAATTCGTTAGAAAAAAAAATTATAATAAAATTTTTTTAAAAAAAAAGTGGTTCGCATTAGTTTTGTTTTGTTTTAAATAAAAAACAATTAAAAAAAAATCCTATGCGAAAAGGTGTTTTTAATAAAACGTGGGAGGTGGGGAGCAGTGGGCTCCACCCACCATCCCCATGGGTAACTGGGCCCGCGGCAGCCGACACTGCCATAAGGCAAGTCGGGCTGCCAGCGGTAGACCCAGTCTGCCCGCGGGTGGTACTGTGTGAGGAAAAAAGGGTGGGGGTACGTGGGGTCCACGTCCCCCCATATAATAGGTTTTTTTAGCTTTGTATTTATTATTTGTTTTTTTTTTAAATTTTGTTTTAAAGATAGTTTAATTTATAATTAATATTAATTGCTAATTAATATGTTTAATATTAGTTTTTAATTAATATGTTTATTAATCATTTTAATTAATATGTTTATTAATAATTTTAATTAATATATTAATTATTAATTAATATGTTTATTATTAATTGTAATTAATATGTATTGTTTCATTAAGAGTATTTAATGTTGATTTTAAATCCTCGATAAATTTAGAGACATTAGGTTTAATTAAATTAATGTAATGATTATTTTAATTAGTTTATTTAAATACTAGAGATAGTTTTAAATAGATTTAATTTAAATGATATTATTTATTTTAGATTAGGTTATAAACCTGGATTGATAAATGGAGTTTATAAATGGGTTTATTTGCGCAAATGGGATTTAGTTGGTTTAAATAATATGCATGTAATAGTATTTTCGTTGTTCCTTTGAAATTGTTAGGGGTGAAATTTTTAGATGGATTAAACTGGTTAACTTAGTTTAACTAACGAACCCTAGTATTTAGAAGATTATTACTTTGCAAATAGAATGGTGATTGTCTTTATTCTGCGTATGTGTAATGGGTTAATGTTTTTTCCATTCCTATGTATTTATCTCTGTGTTTCGGGTATCTGGGTTTTAGATTACCCTAGAACGTATACAAAGGCTAGGGGGTGTTTTATGTTTCTGCTTATGAATGGCATGTGTGTTACTTGTAAGTACCCTAAACTGACCATGTTAACACTTTTGATTATGTTATCTGAATGTGTACCTCTATGTGACCGTTCATGTTATGTATGGATACTGGATTGGGTATACTCAGGTTTTGACCTATGCTAGATCTTTGTAGGATCTGTGAGCCTAGGGTAGGTTACCTAGATGTGTAGTAGGGGGTGGCTTGCAATAAGTTTCATGTCCGTAAGTGACTACCTGGATTGACTATTGTAGGTATACTTAATAAGTGATAACTAAATGCATAACTGAGAGATATTAAAATGAACTAATAAGATGTGTCCTCACCGATGCTTGAGTGCTAGACTAAGATGGTGATGAAAAGATGCTAGTCGCCTCAAGGGGTACCTGGCATAGTTAGTGGCCTTGTCAGTTTGAGAGGTCATTGGCACCATGTATGGTCATTTAAGTGCCAGAATCCATTTGGATTGCTAGGACAAAACTTAAGGGTTAGACGTACATGATGACACCTTCCTTTACATAGTCTAGATTTCCTACATATGTTAGTGCCTCTAGATTAGTGAGTCTTACCTTTCATGATGTATAGTACACCTGGATTATAGAGCTATCAGGATCCCTTTCTTAGCGGTTATTTCCTTATTGGTTTTGGATATCCAAGTGGGGTCTATTGTTATCTCCTCAACACGTTGGGGTGGACCTTTGTGGTTGCACATGGACAGGTGGTAGTAATTCTTTACCCATTGATATTTGACGTCCTTGTACCAGGTGATTGATAGTTCTTTGCAGATGAGCTCTTATGTTTCTTCATTATTGATTATGTACTTTCATTATTATGAATATTGTATTAGAGTATCACATGTGATACCTAGTCTGGATATTGTATATTAAGTAGATTAGAGTGATTACCACATACCCTGTGAGATGTGCAGTGGATGTGAGTTTATGGTGGTTTCATGGTTATCCATGAGGTTTATAATTATGGTTTTGTAAGTTGTATTTGTTATATTTATTCAAATGAAATGTTTTGTTATATTGTTACTTGTGTTAACCTTTACATAATTCAACACCATGGAACCCTTGAGTCGTGTAATCTATGTGAGTGTATGACATGTGTATAAATGGTATTTGCTTCCGCATTAATGTATGTCTCTTTATGTAAACTTTAAAAAAAAATTATTCAGCAAACATAGTATCATGTTTTAGGTTAATCTCTCTTGGGTTCCCTTGCGGGGTGTTACAAGCTCTGATACCATGTTAGAAATATTAAGAAAATAAATAGAGATAAGGAAACATAAAATAATCCAAGAGAGAGTTGCAAGAATAATTTTACCATAACCAAGTTAAAGAATGACGATTCAAGAACTTTCACCAAAAGAACCAAGAAGCTCAAGATCAACACAAAGACAATGTTTTTGAAAGAGAAAAACTAAGAAAAACCCCGTGTACATAAATATGAGAGAGAGAGAGAGAGCTCATTACAATATTGCAAGAATGAGAATGAGAGAAGAGAGAAGAAATCCAACTTGTGAAAGCCAACTTAGAACCACTATGAGAATACTTAAGAAGTGTGTGAGAACCATCTCTTAAGTAGTGATGAGTGGAGGAGTTTGCATGTAACTCCCATACTCTATGAGTGCCACATTCACATTTGGTGTGTGCCATGTGTGAGAATCCTCATAAGGAGGAATATCTTATTTCCTTATTATAGGAATTACAAATATGAGACATGACCTTGGTATATATTTCAAATATAAAATACCAAGAAAATATTAATTCTAACATATCCATTAGATGATGGACACTTTATTTTCATTATTCCTTGAAATACTTTATCGATCGGGAATATTAAAAAAGTATGACTTTTTCTCCATCCACATTGAACGAGATTCGGGAATGAAAGAGAAAGAATAGATAGGTAACATGGACATGTAAAAAATATTTAAATAAGAAATATGAATGAGCGGGTAGTGGGAATCGAACCCACATTGTTATCTTGGAAGGCTAGGGGTTATAGTTGACGTTGATTAATGCCTCTAATTCAGAACCAAACATGGAAATTTTATTTCATTTGGGTCCTCCATGAGAGAGAGATAGAAAGGGAGGTCTAATGAGAAATGATTATTTACATAATAAATAAATATTTATTTTTTCTCTGCTCCATAACATCTATGTTAGTTTATTTGTAGTTCTTTCCTATTAACTTCAGGTGAACAACCTTAAATATCAAATACCTATTCACTTGATAGATGATCCCTAAAGAAAGATAAGATTGGAAAATCTTAATATTGAATTCAAAAATCTTTCTAATTACTTGGTTCCCTATTTCTACTGATTGCAATGCTAGAGGAAATCAAATTTCACCGAGCTCAAATAAAATCACGGTAACTAAACTAAACCAAAGTCACTGTTATCTAGCTATTTAACTCCACCTTTTTCTATTCTAGCAGTTGAACATTTCGTTACAATGAAAAATAATCTTTTGATATAAATGGATCTTTGATTGATTTGATTAGATATATCAGTCTAATCCTTGAAAACATTCTACATCCTTTTTCACCATCTTGGATGGAATAGAAAATATGGTCATTTTATCATTCCAAATTCAAATTATGAGAATGCGCACAATTTCTTTCTTGAATTAGGGTATTCATAGGAGAGGTTTAGAACCTATATATAAATATAGTTTTTTCCAAATATAAACGAGAGTTGAAAGATCCTTAAACTCTGTTGAATATAATGATAGAACGAATAACACTTTTACCACTAAACTATACCTACCACAATTTCATTGTATCATACAGATCAATTTTTTGTCCAATAGGGAAAAATTTATTTTTAGATTCTAATAAGAATTTATTGCAAGTTCCTATCATCATATTTTCTTATTCCTGAAAATTCAATAGTAGATGGTTTCTTTTCACTCTATCCCTTACCTTATTTTTTTTACTCTTACAATAATAATCCTTAATCAATATTATACCATTTTAGACTTTTTATATCATTTTTAAATCTTAGGACATCATTTTTGGGTCATATGGAAAATGTCATAAAAATTTGTCATGTTTGTCACAGTGTTGTCATTGCAATTTTGCAATCTTGCCATGTACTTGGAAGGTAAAATGTAGTTGGAATTCAAAAGGTAGTTAGTAACCATTTTTTTCTGGTGGGAAATGCTTAAATACACCTTTTAAAGCTCAAGAAAAGGGTTGGGAACAATTTTGGGAGATCAAAAACAATAAAAAGACTCCATTTTCTATTTTCTGAGTGAAATTATGTTGTTAAAAACATTTGTACGTCCATGTACAACCTGAACATATGATATTTTTTATTAGAACTAATAAAGGTATGAAGTAACTCTATTTTGGTTTTGGTTTGAACTGATTTCATTAAGATTTGTGGAAGTTAGAGTGACTTTTCTGAAAACTACTTTGTAACCTTGGGTTTGAGGGTTTGAGTGGAGAATTAATGGTTTGAAACCCATTCCACTATTAGAAAATTCTAAAACTCAGTGGAATATAGGTATTTGAATTGTATTTTAATATTTTGGAGGTTGTAGGAGTAGAGCATGGTGTTTGGGGCGAATTTGAGGCAGTCCTAGCCTAATATGTCAATGTATTAGGTTCAAAATGATAGGAAGGAAGAGGGATTTATAAATTGGTGGTTAGGAAATTATTCTAGTTGCTTAAAATTGCATATTTAGACCTTAGATGATATATCAAATGCTCAGGGAAGAAGTTTATTGGTTTGGCAAAAGGATGAAAGGAAACTAAGTGTGCGAAAAATAGTTCCCTACGCTAAACTCCCTAAAAGAGGATCATGAAAATTCAGATTTAACCCTTAGCAATTACAGAATGATAATACAATAACATGCATACATAGAAAAAAGAGAATGACACAGTGATTTACCCTGGGGAAAACCTTTCGGTAAAAAACCTCAGCACTCCAAAACCTACACATTGTATTAATCAAAACTAATACTGTTTACAATACACTTGCAATGCAAGTTCTTTCAGGAGATAATTGACACTTGAAGACAAATTCAGCAGCATAAATTTTTTTCCAACAATACACTAACTTCTCTCAGATTCGCAACCCTAAAAAATGCTTATATCATGCGTTTCACTTTTTAGGGCAACTTCCAAAGGCAACCATATTAGGGTTTTACCATTCTCCAAGATTGCTGAAGAGTGTATAGTACTCAACTGATTAGTTGTCACATGTCTTGCACATCTTCACCCATCATAAAAACTTCCACAATTAGCTCTTACAAATATTAATGACCGTCATAGGAATCTGTCATAATCGTTTCAGTCATGATTACCTTACACATTGTCCAAAGTGCTGACATTTGAAAAATATCAAATGTAAGGAAATATACAAGGTTGAGACACCTTATTCCTAACATTCTCCCACTTGCCAAACACCTTGTAAGAGCCAAAGGAAATAATAGGATTTAATTGCTATAGGCCAAGAGGACCATAGACTTCGAACACCATCTGAACTTCTCTATGCCCATAGGTTTTGTCAATGCATCCGCAACATTCTTTACTGTATCTACCTTCTCCAAACTTACCTTTCCATCCTCTACCATATCTCTCACAAAGTAAAATTGCACATCAATGTGCTTTGTTCTGGCATGGAAAGTTGGATTCTTCGCAAGGCAAATAGCACTCTGACTGTCGCAACAAATTGTAATCTATCTTGCATCAACACCAACATCTGAACATAGTCTCTTAATCCAAATGGCTTCCTTACAAGCATGAGTAGCTTCCATGTACTCTGCTTCTGTCATGGACAAAGAAACCACAGGTTGTCACTTACTCATCCAACTGATGGAACCACCAAACATAGTGAACACATAGGAACTGGTGGATCTCTTGCTATCAATGTCACCTGCCCAATCTAAATTCACAAACCCATGAATACAAATTGAATGTGGAGCTCCAGAAGAGTTTCCATGATAGCATATGGAATACTCTAATGTACCCTTCAAATATCTGAACACTCTCTTAGCTGCATCCCAATGTACCCATCCAGGTTTGGCAATAAACTGACTCAGAACTCCCACTACTTGGGAAATGTCTGGTCTAGTACAGACCATAGCATACATAAGGCTGCCAACTGCACTCGCATAAGGTACTTTTCTCATGTCCTCCACCTCACTAGGATATTTTGGACAATCATCCATAGATAACTTTGTTCCC
>MU224358.1:2138647-2149735 GCA_018584345.1 Thuja plicata
TAGATAACTTTGTTCCCATAGAAATAGGAACACACAATGGTCTGCAATCTGCCATGCTAAACCTATCCAACACAGACTTCACATACTTACTCTGACTCAACCAAAGTTTTCTGTTAGACCTATCTCTGCTGATTTCCATACCCAGAATATACCGGGCTGCCCCTAGATCTTTCATCTCAAACTATGCTAACAATTGAGACTTCAAATCAGAAATCATACCCATACCCTTCCCAATCAACAACATATCATCAACATATAATGCAATAATAAGAAGGCAATCATTGTCAACTTTGAAATAAACACAATGATCAGATTTTGATCTCAGAAAACCAATCAACAACACAAAGGCATCAAATTTAAGGTACCACATCCTAAGATATTATTTCAAACCATCTAGAGACTTCTTTAATCTGCAAACCAAATAATCTTTACCTTTATGAATATAGTGCTCAGGCTGTGACATATAGATCTCTTCCTCCAAATCACCATGAAGGAAAGTTGTCTTCACATCCATCTATTCTACCTCTAAATCATATGATGCTGCTAGAGATAATAGAAATCTAATCGATGTAAGCTTTGCAACAGGAGAGAATATTTCACCATAATCAATTCCCTCCACCTGTGAATACCCCTTTGCAACCAATCTGGCCTTATACCTCTCAACACTGCCATCTATATAGAATTTCTTCTTAAACACCCATTTGCTTCCAATAGGTTTTTGTCCTTTAGGAAAAGGTACTAGGTCCCAAGTTTTGTTCTTCTCCAATGAATCCATCTCATCATCCATGGCCTCAATGTAGGAACCTGCATCTTCCATACCTATAGCCTCTTTCATAGATCTAGGCTCATCAGTGTTTGTAATAAAAGCATAAGCACAATTGGAATCTAACATAGAAATATCCAAACCTCTCTGGTTTCTTTCTTTCTCTCGTGGATCTCCTCAAAGGCTGAGGTTGAGGTTGTTCTACCTCTTCTTCTAAATTTTCAGAGCTTCTAGAGCTCTCCTCATCATCAGATCCAACACGGTCTCTTAGTTCAATCTTCTTAGGGGTAGGAGGCAACTGAAAAACATCTTCTTTAATTTATTTTTCATTTGGGTATAGCCCAGTAGGAGAAGGTGTTAGCTCTCTAAAAATAATATTGCTGCTAAACAACACCTTACCAATCATAGGATCCCAAAGCTTGTATCCTTTCACACCAACACTGTAGTTGATGAAGATACATTTTATAGCCTTTTTTCCAACTTAGATCCTCTCTCCTTAGGCACATGTGCATAAGCTTCACAACCAAAAACACAAAGATGTCTAACTAAAGGCTTCTTATCAGACCACACATCCATGGGTGTCTTACCAAAAAGAGCTGATGTAGGAGATCTATTAACCAGATAGTAAGCAGTGGCCACAGCTTCAGCCCAAAACCTTTTTTTGAGGCCAACTCCACTAAGCATACTCCAAGCCTTCTCCATCAGTGTCCTGTTCATTCTTTCTGCAACTCTATTTTGTTGTGGGGTATAAGGAGTTCTCTTATGCCTCTCAATCCCTCATTCTTTACAGAGCTATTCAAACTCTATTGAACAAAAATCACCACCATTGTCAGTTCTCACACACTTAATTCTTTTACTAGTCTGATTCTCTACGAGAGCTTTAAATTCCTTGAACCGACATAAAACTTGTGTCTTGCTTTTAAGGAAATAAATCCATGTCCTTCTATTGTAATTGTCTATAAAAGATACAAAATATACAGATTTGGAGAGTGAAGGAACTTTAACAGGGCCAAACACATCCAAATGGATAAGATCCAAAATACTAGAAGACTTGTGAGAACTGGAGTAAAACTGAACATGATTTTGCTTACCATAAACACAGTGTTCACAGAAGTACAACTCAAGACTACAATCATTTAACCCCTCAATGAGGTTTTTATTTTTCAAGGTTCTAAGACCCTTCTCACCAATGTGGCCAAATCTCATATGCCACAACATTGTATTTTCTGCAGGAAGTTTGCCTTCCAAAGTGTTAGCACCCTTAGGTACACTTGCTGCACTACCATCAGAACCCATTATGACAGATTTCTTCACTACTGGTTCAGATGGTGGAGATGAAGTGACTGCTGCTCTCTTCCTTAAGACATAAGAACTATTTCACTATGAAGTGCAAGCATCCAGCTAAAATAGGGTAGCTCTCCTAGTACCTTTTGCAAGCACTATAGCTCCTCTAATCATCTTGCATCCATTTTTCAAAAAAAAAACTTGCCCACCTACATCATTCAACATACTTACAGATAATAGGTTTCATGCTAAACCCAAGATGTGCATTACCCCATTGATCCCCTTTACTCATCCATCAGGGAATCTGATAGTGACTCTTCCTCATCCAACTATCTCTAGGTGAGAATCATCACCTAGGTACACCTTTCCACCATCAAACTCCTCATACTTTGAGAACCAACTTTGATGAGAGGTAATATGAAAATAAGCACTTGAGTCAATCAGACACACATCATTAAATGCATGAGTGGCCAAGGCTGCGACAAAAGCATCGCTATCTTCTTGAGATTTTTCAGAATCTGAATCTAGGCTTTTCTTCTTCTTCTTTGGCTCTTTGCAGTCCTTACGGAAGTGCCCAATCTTACCACAGTTCCAACATGTTACCTTAGAATTTCCAGGATTCTTAGATTTCCCACAGGATTTGGATCTACCCTTTTCAGACTTATTGTCATTTTTCTTTCCTTTTTCTTTGGATCTACCGCGAATAGCAAGGGCTTCCTTGGTTGAATCAGAAGTCTTTCTTCGCATCTCTTCAGATAACAACAAAGGCACCACATCATCCATTTGGAAAGTAACAATAGTACTCCCTAGGGCTATCACAAAATGGTCCCGTGAATCTGGCAAGGAACATAGAAGGGTCATACATCGATCCTCCTCCTCCAAATTGACACCAGTAGATGTTAACTATGCAATCAACATGTTAAATGCGTTTAGGTGATCTGCAACAGATCCTCCTTCCTCCATTCTCAGAGAATACAACTTCTTTTTTAAGAACAATATATTCACCAAGGACTTGGCTTGATACATAGACCCAAGCCATGTCCACAATTTGTTTGTGGTCTTCTCATCGAGAACATTTAGGAGAACAAAATCTGCTAGATAGAGTCTAATGAGACCCTTAGCTTTCCAATCCTTGAGATCCCAATCTTCTTGAGGCATGTTTACTGGTTTGATATCATTATCAACCACCTCCCATACATCACAATCTATGAGCATGTCTTCCATCTTGAGTTTCCACAACTCAAAGTTTGTGCCATTGGACTTTTCCACCTCCATTCTACTATATGAAGAACCTGCCATCACTTCCTACAATAAGGTTATGAATACTCTACAACAATACTCCCACTAAATTGGAGATTAGCTCAAAAAACCCATACCCTAACAAATAGAACCAAAACTAGCCAGGCTCTAATACCAACTGAAAGGAAACTAAGTGTGTGTAAAATAGTTCCCTACGCTAAACTCCCTAAAAGAGGATCATGCAAATTCAGATTTAACCCTTAGCAATTACAGAATGATAATACAATAACATGCATACATAGAAAAAAGAGAATGACACAATGATTTACCCTAGGGAAAACCTTTCGGTAAAAAACCCTAGCACTCCAAAACTTGCACAATGTATTAATCAAAACTAATAATGTTTACAATACATTTGCAATGCAAGTTATTTCAGGAGATAATCGACACTTGAAGACAAATTCAGCAACATAAAAAATGTTCCAACAATACACTAACTTCTCTCAGATTTGAAACCCTAAAAAATGCTTGTATCATGCATTTCACTTTTTAGGGCAACTTCCAAAGGCACTTGTATTAGGGTTTTACCATTCTCCGAGATTACTGAAGAGAGTACAGTACTCAACTGATTAGTTGCCACATGTATTGCACATCTTCACCAATCATCGAAACTTCCACAATTAGCTCTTAAAAATATTAATGACCGTCATAGGAATCCGTCATAACCGTTTCAGTCATGATTACCTTACACATTGTCCAAAGTGCTGACATTTGGAAAATATCAAATGTAAGAAAATATACAAGTTTGAGACACCTTAATCCTAACAAAGGACATCTTGGTAGTCAGTTAGGCCTAAACCCCAGCGTAGCAGTCAATATTTGTGGTCTTTGTTCCAAAATAACCCGAATTGCAAATTATATATGTTGGCAAAAGGAAAAAAGGGTATCCCAATGTTCATTTTGTATTTAATTTATGACCCTTGTATTAGGATTAATACAACTGAGAAGGGGGGGAGGGGTGAATCGGTTGCATGCCAAATAATTAAACTTTAAACTGTAAACCAAATACTTAAAGAAAATCTGAACACTTTAAGAACAATACCATAACACAAGTATTTTTTTTTCCAAGAAACCCTTTTAAGGGTAAAAAAAACCCAGTGGGAATCAGGACCCACAAATAATGCACTAGAAATATTGTATCCCTGATAGAAGATCTAACCCAGTTAGGCACTGATTATTAAATCAAGTACAATTCCATGTTAGAGGAAAGACCTTGTTAGGTGTCTTCTCAACCCTGATAGAAGTTGAATGAACTAATGAGCTCATTTCTTGAGCACACTTCCCAAAGTGAAGGTTAAATCCACCTTCTAGAGGTTAAACCCACCTTGTGGACTCACTATCCAGAATGAAGTATAGAAGTATACTTTTAACAATGAATTAACTGATAGAAACTTGCTTTGCCTATGCAGTTCCAATGAAGTTTATTAAAAATATAATAATGGTTATACATCCAACAGAACTCACATCCATATGCTTACAACATTCAATACCTCCAATACCTACGTCTTAAACATTAAGACATTTCTTTCCTTTATACAAGTTATAGTAAATAACTAGGTCAGCCTGCTAAGACTTCCCCAATGCATAAACAATTACATAGACCCTTGCTAAGATACACATGGTACCTTAAACAATTAATTATCAAATATAAATCATTCATTATGTGCCAAGATCCATAAATCATGTTTTCCAATCATCTCTGCAGTCACATAAGGTTGGCTTGTTGAGAATTCCCCATTGCATAAACAATTACATAGACCCTTGCTAAGATACACATAATACCTTACACAAGTAATTATCAAATATAAATCAACCGCTATGCACCAAGATTCATTAAGCATGTTACATCTCTATAGTAAGCCCCAAATAGGTCTTTGCCAGTCCACACACCTCATTTGACATCATCATGAATCTGATGCCCCAAGAATCACAAAGAATGTTCTCATGTATATTCTATCATTCCTTCAAGTCCCATATCATAACACATGCTCACATCCAAGTTATCCCAAAACTCATTCACCATCTCTGTCATAATCCTTTGTCACTACTCTGTAACCAGTCTTTTCCAAAACAACTATAACTCAAGAAAATACTAACATAAGATCATGCGACCTTAGACATAATTTATACAATCATCCTTCTACACAAATTTGTTCTCACGTACACTAATATGTCATATAATGTCCATACACACCTGTGACTCTCACCTATACTTGTGATAACCAATATTTCAGAGACTTCAATATCAAACTGAAACATATGTTGACATCAATGAATAAACATGAATGTCAACACCTTAACAAAATAAAATCCAACAATATCCTCCTTTTTCATTGATGTCAGCATGTGAAAATCCATCAACCCAAAAATAGCCTTCTTAATCCAATCTTCTCAATATCCTCTTCACAGCTTCCCCTTAAATAGTAGGGATGTTTCACTTGTATCTCTCCCCCTTTTACTTCAATGGAAAAGGGTGCCATAGCTTGTATCCTTCTCTAATCCTCCCACCTCTTCAAGGTGTAGCTCTTTCAAATCTTTATGTCTGCAATAATCAGGTGCTTGATCACCCAAATATGTTTTATTGTGTTCCCGTGATGAGTCCCCCCTAAGGAGTGGATCCAAGCATTAAGTCCAGAGAATAATATAGCTCTAATATCTTATGGACTAATGCATTCCTGCATCATTTAGTTCTCACAAGGAGGGGTTCTCACACCAAACATACCTCTGAGACATTCAAAGGTATCTTTTGAAAAAAGTTTAGTGAATATATATATATATATATGTGTGTGTGTGTGTGTGTGTGTGTGTGTTATTTTCTTCTTTTTACTGATGTACTCCAATCTGACTTCCTTTTCTACAACCTTGTCTCTCAAAAAATGATACTTGATTTAAATATGTTTAGTATTTGAATGCATAACAAGATTATTTGACATTTTTACTATGCTTGTATTGTCACAATGTATAACCACTCATTCTTCAAAAATTATCTCAATGTCCTTTAGCATCTCTCTCATCTAAAAAATATATGTGTAGTTTATAGTGGTAGCTACGTATTCTGATTCAACAGTAGATTGAGCTATACAGTCTTTCTTCTTAATCAACTATGCAACCAACCTTTTTCCAAGGAAAAATGCTCATCTACTGGTACTTTTTCTGTCATCAACACTTCCTACCCAATCAACATCAGTATAAGCATATAATGTGAAATCATCAGAAATTTCATACCATAAGCCATATTCCAATGCCCCTTTCAAATATTTGAATACCCTTTTTACTGCAGCAAGATGAGTCTCCTTAGGATCTACTTGGAACCTCGTAACAATTCCAAGTGCACTATTTATATCTATTCTAGTGTGAGTTAAATACTAAAAGCCTCCAATCATGGATCTATATTTAGTCCAAATTTTTTTTTGAGATTCATCAGTATTAGTAAGCTTGCATCCACTAACCATAGGTGTTCCAACAAGTTTACAATCTTCCATTCCAAACTTGTTTAGCAACTCCTTGAGATACTTGGTTTGAGAAATAAAAATACCATGTTTAGTTTGAGTAATTTGCAAACCAAGAAAGAACTTCATTTCACCAATCATAG
Organism: Thuja plicata; assembly: GCA_018584345.1. Taxonomy (NCBI): domain Eukaryota; kingdom Viridiplantae; phylum Streptophyta; class Pinopsida; order Cupressales; family Cupressaceae; genus Thuja; species Thuja plicata. The sequence continues at coordinate 2,145,586 of MU224358.1, forward strand.
ACATTTCAAATTCACTCTTCATTTCCTTAGAGAATTTTTACTCATTTCACAATCAAGATTCAATCTTCACGGGTTCTTAAATATAGATTTCTATCTGCACTACCTTTTCTGAAACCAAGAAGAAATAAATACCTATCTAACTAAGCATACCAAGCTCTAGGGGCTTATTTTAGACCATACAATGCCTTCTTCAATCTAAAAACCATGTATTCATCATCTGTCAAAGACAAACCATCAAGTTTCTCAATTTAGACTTCTTCATCTATATCGACATTCAGAAATGCAGACTTCACATCCATTTGATATACCTTAAAGTCTTTATGTGCTACAAAAGCAAGGAATAATCTTAATTCCTCTAACCTCACAACATGTGCAAATTTTTCTTCAAATTCTATACTTTCCTATTGTGAATAGCCCTTGTAGACCAGACTAGCTTTATTTCTTACAACTATGACATCTTCATTCATTTTATTTTTGAAAACCCTTTTAGTTCTAATTATATTTTTGTCCTTAGGTTTGGGAACCAATTACCAAGTTTTTTTTTTCTCTATCTGATCTAATTCTTCTTGCATTTCATTAGTCCAATGTTCATCCTTACATGCCTCATTAGTAGTCTTAGGTTCTACTTGTGAAATCAAACAAATCTCATTTCTTACTTTAGACCTTGTCATCATACCCTTATTACTATCACCAATAATATGATCTTCAAGATGATTCCTCTTAACATACCTTGGTGTCTTTGGTACTTCAATAGGCTCATCCCAGCATGTATGAATCTCAAGATTTTGTAATGTCTCTTGACTTTCAATTATTTTCTCATTCTCTGAAATCTCATTCTGAAACCTCTCATCAATCTTCACATTCACACTTTCAATTATTTTCTCAACCTCAAATTGAAACATTTGTAAGCCTTACTTCTAGTAGAATAGCCAAGCTAAATTCCTTCATCACTTCTAGCATCAATCTTCCATATTTTATCTTCTCTTTTGATATAATAGTTGCTACCAAACATTATGAAGTATTTTAAACTAGGAGCATAACCAAACCAAAATTCATAGGGTGTCTTATCTATACCTTCTTTGATATGAAATTTGTTCAAAGTGTAGACATCAGTACTGACTACTTCTCTCCAATGCATATGAGGTACATTACCTTCAAGAAACATAGTCCTAGCCACATTCAGTATAGTTCTATTATTTTATTTCTGCTCTCCCATTCTGTTGAGGTGTCGTAGGAGCAGAAGCTTGTCTGTATATCCCATGATTTTTTGCAGGAATCATTGAACACATTTGATGTAAAATCTCCACCTCTATCTAACTTTAGGCATTTTATCTTAAGACATGACTCATTCTCAACTTTTTCCTTGAAAATATTGAACTTATCAAATGCTTCATATTTTTCTTTGAGAAATGCAACCCACATCATCCTAGAATAGTCATAAACAAAAAGTATAAAGTATCTTTCACCATAGTAAGGTCTAGTCCTTGTAGGACCAAAAAGATCTGTATGTACCAGATCCAACTTCCCTCTTGTTGAAAATGATTTTATTTGAAAGTTTTTCTTAGTTTTTTTTCCATGGCCATCACACACTCTCTACACATAGTGTTAGTAGGCTTCACAATTCTTGGAAAATATCTAACTGCATTAGTGTTACTATCCCTTACAATATTATAATATTTTATGTAACGAAACCTCCCATGCCATAACCAACTTTCATCTACCTTCACAACAAAACAAGTTGCCTTTGTATTATTCAATTCAAACACATTACCTCTTGACTTGGTACCAGATGCGAGAAGGTTTCCAGATTGACTTTTGACAATACATTTTCCATCCATGAACTGCAAATGATAACCCTTATCTACCAATTTTCCAACACTCAACAAGTTATGCTTAAGTCCATCAACAAGAAGACATCATAAATTTTAGTTTTACCATCAAGAGAGATTGAACCAACTCCAATAATCAACTTAGGAGTGTTATCACCAAATCTAACTTTAGAACCATCATATCTATTCAGTTGAAAAAATTTATCTTTATCACCTAATAGGATAAATATTTGTTATCATTTTAAACCAATTGCTAAAGTCTAGGGTTTTTTTTTGTTCTTTGTTCCTTATTTATTGTGTTTTGTTTCATTATCTTCAAAATACTTGGTTATTATTTGGGTTAGATTAGTGGTATGCAACCACATGTATTTTATTTTCATGGTTTAAGGTTTTTATATACTTCAGTATACGTGGATGAGCCTTAATTTCCTTCCCAAAATGCTATATATTTATGTGATAAATCTGCAATTGTATTTTAATAGGTGATTAATTATTTGGTAAATAAATGTGTGCATGTTGTGTTGAATGTATGTTGGGTTTTTCCTATTTAAACATTTTCAATGCACAATAGTTCATCAAAGGAAGAAAGACCAGGAATGCATCTACATGCTTATCCATGAAGACCCAGTCCTGCAACTAAGGAGAAATAATGGGAACCAGTTCAGGAGCACAGGTGGCAACAACCAAGGAAATATTTAGTCAAGATGTTGTTTCCAATTCAGAGTAAATCTAGTAAGTAGTGAGAAGCTAAATTTGTTCCTCATGTTTGATGAAACAACTCTTATTTCTATTTCTATGAATAAATTTACTCCTAATTTTTAGTCTCAATAAAGGATTTGCCTATTCTCTTGGTGAGATTAGTTAGTGATATGTTTCCTAATTTATAACTAAGCTCCACTCTTGTGTGAGATGAAGGGCATTAGTTAATACAGATATACTAGATTCTGAGATAGTGTGTTTTTATTTTGTTTTTCCAGTTTCCATGAATACAGTTGTACTTGTTTCCATATAATAAAGTAATGAAGTGTTGAAAATCCATTTTGTGTAATTGAGTTTTGGATACTCATCCAAGGGGGGCCACTTAGTGATTAATCCTTAGTAGTGTTAGTTTTGTTAATGTTAGTTTTATTTCCTGCAGCTCATCGTTTCAAATTCTAGTGTTCAGCTATTCATGCAGTCAAAGCAGCATAATAGTTTAAACATTGTGAATAAAAAATCAAGCAATTTTTATTCCTTAGCATTATTAGTTCGGTTCAATTAATTTCTAGCTCTATCTTTACTACAGCAATAGATTAAGTTTTCTTTTAGCCTTTATTTCTTGCAGCAATAGATTAAGTTTTTGTTCATCCTTTATTTCCTACAGCTTCATAGCTAGCGTAGCTTGAGTAAGCACTTAGTGCATATATCATATAGACCCATTTCAATTAATACATCCCTATATTGATGATTAAATGAGTATTTGTGTTAAGGATGATAGTTCTCAGAGAGGATGTTCAATCCCCGAGTCTGGTAATAAATCTAGTTATTGATCCCTTTATGAAGTCAAGCATTTTTGGCACTATTGTCGGGGATGGTGTCAAGCTAATTGCTAACTCAATGATTTGTAGAATCTAATTTAGCTCATGATTTTGTTCCTGTCTTTGAGTAAGTCAATTTTTATTTCCAAAAAGATCACGCAAAATTTTTCTCTATCTATGTGCATAGAAGAAGAAGAGACGCTTTAGGAAGATTCCTACCAAATTACCCCAACAATCAGTTAGGAAACATATTTGTGCTAGAAGAAGAAGGTCCTTTTTATTATCCTACTTTAAACCTTCCCAATTATTCATCATCCTCAAAATATGAAGCTTTAGGCCTTCACATATGTGAAGACCCACTAATACATTTAGGGTGAAATTGCGACAACAATTTGCGACGGGGGGCAGATGTTATGTGTTTTTGGCTTTTTTTTTTCAATTATAACCCGACAACATCACAATTGCAACGTTAACGGGATATAAGGCAAAAAAAAAAGAGAAAACATTTTCATTTTTATGTTCAATAGCCACCGAGAGGGATTTTTGCACGAGGAGATCTCTGTGGCCAGGCATCTCTGCGGCGAAAGGGATTTTCCATGTAGTGAGTCCAAGCTCTGGAATGCGACAATACCCAGGTTTGTATGTTGACATTGCATCGCATAGGATACTTCATATTTCTGATTACATTGCATCGCACAGCATACTTCATAGCGCATCTATCCTTTTCATACACCTTTAAATTTTTCATGGCTAATCTTATTCAGGGGCGCATAAATATAAGCCCTTACATCTTTGGTATAAACC
>MU224358.1:2158400-2180698 GCA_018584345.1 Thuja plicata
ATTAAAATTGCATGGAATGGTTTGAAGCTAACAAGATTTGGATATTGGCTTCTCCTAGGTGACTGTTACTGACAAAGAAAATCATTATCCATAAATTCGTGAATACAACATTATTATTCGTAAATAATTATCTAACAAGCAATTTTTTTTTTTAATTCTATCTTGACATCGTCGCAATTGCGACGCTACCACCCAGAATTACGACAGGGTCACTGTACTAGTGACACCCAAAAACCATAGTAGTTGCTTGGGTTTTCATCGCAATTGCAACGTTAACCCAAGAATTATGACGGGTGCACTGTACTGGCGACGCCTAAAACCGTCGCAGTTGCTTGGTTTTCCGTTGCAAATGCGACGATTACCCATATAATTATGACGGATTTCCTGTATTGGCGACGCCCCAAATGCTTGGGTTGATAGGACTACATAGCAACGGATTGAAGCTGTAATTGTGACGGATAAGGAAAGACGTCGTATTTTGCGACTAAAAAATAGCGACGTCTATGACTGTCGCAATTGCGACACATTGCTGTCGCAATTGAGACACATAGCCATCGCAAATTGACCACAAATGTATTAGTGACCCCTTTGTGATGCAAGAGCATCCCAGGGTAGTTGGAAATCCTATGTCACCAAAAACATGTTTTTGTTTGATGTTGACTTGTTTCTTTGGAGCTCGGTAATCTAGTCAGTTACCTGTTGGCTCGGTTATTGGTTGCTTGGTCTCGGTTACCAAGTAGGTGTTTTGTGTTTTTTCTCAATGGTGTCTATTTGGTGGAGCTTGTCTCAGTTGTGCCTCTCACTGAGTGGTTTTTCTTTTGTGTTCTTGATCACCAACAGGGGTTTATGCTATCTGTTGGCCTGTCTGACTGGTGCATTTAATTTGTGGTTGCGTGTGGGGAATGTGAAGATCTATATCTTGTTTGGTTCACTCTTCTATGTATATTTAATGACCGTTGGACACTGAATGATGGATAACATGTTGGTTGTGTGTGTTCTTGATGCCGACTTGTGTTTTATTATATTATTTCAAGTGTAATGCCTACTTGTGGCAAGTTTGTATAAAAGAGAGTCTAGGTTGATGTTTAGGAGGAGAGAAAGGGGAGATTAGAAGAGACGATTGTTGATAGTAAGCTATAAGATGAAGATTGTAAGTTGATGCAGATATTTGTAAGTGGGTAGATAGAAATAGAAGATTGCTTGGAGGCTTGCGAGCACAAGTTTAGATCTTGTTTCTTCCACTTAGCTATAGAGTAGACTGGGAATGTTGGATCCTGTGAGATCTTGTTGATGCTTTTGTTGTTTTGGCCCTAACCTAGAAGGCCTTACAGATTGACATGTTGCATGTAATTGAATCAAAAAATGAATATGAATTGATGTAAGTTGTTATATCTCTAGGTTGTTGAGTTTCTGTTGTTTTCTTGTTGTTGGCTGCAAGTTTGGATAGTCCTTTATTGTATCCTTTGAGCTTGACTACATCAAGTGGTAAAAAAGATGGTTCATTTATTGTGGAGCTTAGGGTTTTTGAAAGATCTGGGGAGATGCCTCTGAGAAGATTGGACCCTAGAGCGATTGTAGATCTTTCTGAGGAAGTGGAAGCAAGGATAACAAAAATATTTAGATCAAAAATAGTGGAAATGAAGAATGAAATCATAGAAGGTATAAAAAATCTTGGATTACAGAGAGGTCCTAGAATAGATGATGGTTATGAAGAAGCTCCTGAAGACTTTGAAGTTGCTAGATCTAGTGGAGATGACATAACTGATTGGATGGAGAGATCTGGAGGAGATAGATATGATTGGTTGTAGAGATCTAGAGCTTGATTAAGTACAAGTTACCAAATGGAGGTGTCCAATTTTTTAGGTACATGGAGACCCAAGGATCTAATTGATTGGATTGATAAGTTAGAAGAATAATTTGAGCTGGAAGACATTGAAGATCCACTTAGAGTGATATTTGCATAGACTAAGTTAAAAGGAGATGCTACTTTATGGTGGAAAGAGTTGTAGAGGGATAGAGAAGAAAAAGGTGAAATGGTGACAAAGTTAAAGGCTAAGTTCATTCCTTTCGACTATGAAATTGAGTTGTTTAAGAAATTGTTGAATCTAAAATAGAAGGAGACGATTGTGGAAGATTATGATGAGGAGTTCTATACGTTGACTATTCGGTTTGGTCATAGAGAACTTTGTAAGGAAAAGGTGGTGTGTTGGGATTCATGGGAAGTAGTACTGAGAGGGGAGGGGTGAATCAGTACCTCTAAAACTTTTAACACCTTTCACAATTCATCATTAGTAATCATTCATTACTACATTACCAACCATTACTGTTGTTCTTTCTTATGCATGTAGTATTATTCCATAATTTTTAATTGTTTGTAACATTCATAGAAATATTCATGAAAGTAATAAACACATATCACAAGATATGATATCACAGAAAACTCATGTTAGGAAGTAAAAAATGAGGTGGGGATGGCACCCACAAAACTTCACTATCTGCAGAATGGAAGGGAGCTCGTTAAGGCTTACAATTTGATAACTTATGATGATCTACCCTGTTAGGAGTATTAAAGTGGAGACCTATTAAGATCTACTCTATTAAGAGCTTTAGCAACACTAATTTAAGTGTGCACTCAGTTATGAGATTTACAATAGGATGGTTAAGCCCACCTTTCTTGAAAGGACTTCATAAGTGTACTACACTTGTTAGAATGAGTACATATGTTGACCTGACTGTGTTCAATCTACAATTTCTGATTATAGATCCATTAAAGTTCTCATAAAAATAATATCACCTAAAGTGACTGATCAATACCTTTCTCTGCTTGTCGGTAGCCTCTGTTCTATTCTTGAAACTGATTCGATTCTTTTTTGTCCTTCTGCATGAAATCTCTTGTCTAGTTTCTAGATGCTCTCTGTGGCTACAATATTCATTGAACAACAACATGCTCATAATAGATTGAGCATCTATTTATACAAGTAATTGAGCTATCTTAGAATCATGCATTACAATGTTAACTCTTAGATCCAAGGTTTACAACTTGACCTTGATCTTTAGTTTGCATGTTTTAAATCAGTAAAACTAATTAAAAAAATATTAAATACATTTCTTCCTCCACACATAATGGATTTAAAATCAAATCAAGAAGCTATAAATACTTTTCTTCAAGTCTTTCTTCCATAACCTTCTCAGCATCTATGTTATAAGATGTTAGTGCATCTATGTGTACCACTTGTTGATCAAGCATTGGAGATTTTTGATCAATATCTACATCAGGTACAATCTATTGAAGTATACCTCTTGCCACTTCCAATACCTTTTCCTCCTTTGTGGTTTTCCTTAGTTTGTCTTGCATTTCTTTTCTCTCATAGAGTCTTGCATACTTGGTCAATTCAGTTGGATCCAATGTCCTTGGATCAAAAACTGGATCTCAATGATTTCATCCAGAGTTACTAGATTCTTATGCTTTCCCTTTTTCTTCTTTGAAATTTGTGGGGACACAGATGTATGAACTACTATTGTGAGTTCATTTTTCCTCTCTGAAATGCTTGGTGAAGGCTTGGTTAAGATTCTTCTAGTGTCTTTTGGTTGGGGTTTACCTGTCGGTTAGGTAAAGACGTCTCTCCATCATCTTTGGGTGTCTCTATAGATCTTTCTTCTATTTTCTTTTCCATCTCATCTTTCTTTTCTTCTTCACTCTTATATTTCAGCGTGTCCTCTTCTACCTTTTGTGTTTCTTCTTTATTTTGATCAGTAGATGTATCTTTCTGATCATTGGTTGCAACTTGCTCTGCAGTTGTCTCCATTGTATTATCTGTGGTATCTTTTGCTTCACCCTCACCCTTGTCCTCAGGTGTGTTTGTGTCCTCTACAGTAGATCCATCATTACCCTCTAATATATTAATTGTGTTCATTAATACAGACATATTTCTTTGAGTGGTATCTTGGGCTATATCTAGAGTGGTTCCCTACTCATCAGTTTGATCTTTTGGAGCAGTGGCATCCTCATCTTTTTGTATTTTCTCTATAGGGCTTGCTTCTGTTAAGTCCATGACTGATGTGTCCTACCATGTTTCATCAACAACATTCATATCTTTATCATTTGATGTCTTCAAATCTTGTTTTTGTCCCTGATCCTTAAGCGTAATGAATATTAATTCATCTTTCTTCTGTGGATCTTTATCAGAGCCATAGTTGGTGATATCTTGGATGTCAAGATCATCCATGACTTTGTCTAAATTTATGGGCTCATTATCACTTTTAGTATTGTCTAGAGCAATGTGCTGAGGACTTGAATTGTCTTTCTCCTCCTCTCTATAAGGTGTGTCGGTGAGAAGTAATTATTCCTCATGACTTGTTGACTCTACTGGCAGATCTAGGAGTTGTCTCTATTTTGTTTTAGTCATAGTTTCTAGCTCTATGAATTTTTTTTCCAGCACTTTGTATGCCCTTATCTTGGCTACAAATTTTCTTGAGTGCTTCTTCATGATTTCTTTAATTTATTCAATCTTAGATTCGGGAGGCATTAGTGTTACTAGTACCCTCTACCTTACTTCTCTTTCAGTCTGTAGAGCATATGACCATTTTTGAGATATTTTCTTACCCAACTCTTTAGGTATTTGATTGATGAATTCAGCTAGTACATATTTGAATTTTATCATTGACCTGATTATTGCCTCTTGTATCTTATTTTAGTCATCAGGTTTGAGTGTATCCCATTGCCTAATTTTCTTATCAGTCATTGTACCATGTGTAGCAATGGATTCAGTTGCCTCATCAATAGCTTGATTTTTGTAATTCTTCTTTACTACATCAAGCTCATCCTCTTCAGAATCCTCTAAGTCAGCTTTAGTTTTGACCACTCTTTTTCTCCTCTTTGTAGGTGTTTCCTTTATAGTTTGTTGCTTTGTTCTCTTAGCTAGTTACTTACTCATATAGGTCCTTACTTGAAATTTCTTAAGAGGTGTGGTATCAGTTGTAGTAGTTTAACTCCCTGTCCTTTTCTTCTTTGCAAGAGGTGGAGGTGGAGGTGTATCAAATTCAGTATCCTTGGAATCTAATTTCTATTCATCATGCCCTTCACCGATGGTGCCCTATTCCTCGGTTTCCTCTGGTTGTTCCCATTCCTCTTCTGTAACTGATAGAATCTTCTTGAGATTATTTACCATCTTATCCTTTTTATTTATAGTTTTCTTGATTTATAGGCCTCTCTTTATGTTTGATCTAGCCTCTTCATAGGTTCCAAACCTTGGTTGCTTGTTGTCAATAGGCTCATTGATCAATGCATCAATAACATTGGTTGCTTGACCTATATTGATTTCATAATCTAGTGGTGCTAACCAAGATGTTCTTGGTACAACCAGTTTGATATGAGTGAAATCAGTATTCACCATAAAGAATATTTCATCCTTATATTTTTTAACAAGTTGTTCATAAATCCTTGTTCTTTCCATCATCTTTTCTTTGAATTCAAGGAAGTATGTAGTCATAACAGACTCAAAATCATCTCCTAGTTACTTGATTAGTTCACTAATCTATGATGTTACCTATTTTGTAGTGTCCCATTTCACTTTTCCTATTGAAGGAAAGTACTCTTGAAAGTAGAAAAAGATACACATGATAAGTGAACCAAACTTACATGTGTTGGTCTTTGTGGACCTAATTGTGATCATGTTCTCATCTAGTTGTTTTAACAGGATCTCACACAAATCCATATGAATTCCTTTGATCACTATCTTGTAAGTTGTGCTTACTGATGTTGTAGATATGTTGTTCAATCTTCTTGCTTGAAAAATCTTATACCCAATTACACATGCACCAAATTTCAGTTCTTCATTGGTGACGGTGTTTACTTTTAGACCTATGTTATCCCATTCAGCTTTTGTGAGTTTTTCAACTTCTTTCCTATAGGGATGCTTGTGTGCCCTAGGCTTGTCAGTTATCAGATAAATAGTAATAGCATGAAGGACATCCTTTATTATTTGCTAGGGTTGGTCTATCCATAGCTTCATATCATGCATTCTACTCAAGACTAACCTTATCCAGTCTATTTTGAAGTCCCTCGGGAAATGTAGGGCTTTAGTTATCCCTTTAACCTCTAGGTGTTTGTGCTCTTCCTTCAGGTTTCCTTCTTCATCACAAAGCTTCTTATAAGCTTCATCCATCTCCAGATCACCTAACTTAGCGATCTTGCAGTGAATATAAGACCTAACATCTTCTATGAGCAAAACCCTAGGTGGAATTTTAGAAAATGCTCTAGTTTAATTAGGTTTTGATGTGATCTCCAGGCATATCTTATATTTGGTCTCTACACATGTGCTATTCTTAACCACATTCCTTTTATCACTTTTGATCTTAGCTGTTCTTGACGTGGTTGCCATCATTTTTCAAGTTTTAGGGATTTCTTGAAATTTAGGCTTTTCTTGAAAAATGATGATAGAATGCTTTTGGTGCCCTCAATACTTACTTCGATCCGTGACAATGGTGAATGATCTGTATGTTGTTTTCTTAGATTGATTTTGAGGACGCTTTGCTTTATGTTCTTTAATCGCTCTATTTTTTCTCTTGCTTTCTCTTAAAATCACAGGTGCAAAATGAAGTTGTCCCGTCATCTATTTATAGACTTTTTTTGCCCTAAGTCTTTGTCATAAATGCTTAATGAATCATCAGGACATGAAGATGGAGTTCATCGGGAAGATGTTCAAAATCATTGTCGGTGTTGGCATGATGCTCAGGACAGCTATTGACAATTTTTCTTTTACCAACGGATATCAGTATTCTATCATGACAACTCTTTTTACTTTGCTTCCTTACCGACGGTTGTTGGGTTACATTGGTAAATTTACCACTTTGTGTGTTGACTGACAAGTTTTGGTAAGTGTAAAACCACTTATTCATTATGTTCACCAATTATTTTTGGTATGTGTATACCGATGGGGTTGTTTTCTTAGATTTGAAACAAGTAGCATAATATGCATCTTTATTATGCATATTTTGATTATCTAACAATTTGTATAATGAAACTGATGCAAAATATGATTTGTTGAGGTGCAGTTCCATACTTACTTGTTCAGCTTAAGTGGGGGTGGTGATGTCACCAGATCCATTGGATGGGGTGTCACCATTCTCATTGCTTGGTATAGCTTCATCATTGCTTGAGGCTTTTATCCACATTTTTTCTCTAGCCCTCCAGATATCTTTAATGGTGTTTCCGTTGAGATATGTGCTTGTCTCTGTCATTTGGTCTTTGCAATCTTTCTTGAGATGACCAACCTTGTGATAGTGTAAGCATGCCATTCTAGGGTTTGACCAGCCTCTAGACCATTTGGTCCATGCTCTCATGCAGTTTGCATCAATGTGACCATATATACCACATGATGTATAGCTTGTCTAATTATTGTAGTCCCATACATATTGATTACCGATTCTCTTCGGTTTATAGGGAGTTTCTTGACCTTTTGGCTTCCATGCTTGCCTTTTCTTTTTCTAGCATTCATTAGCTATGTGCCCATTCATCTTGCATGTAGGACAATATTTTTCCATGTAGGTTTCCTTCTTTGGTAGATCCATCTTAGAATTACATTCATATTCTTTATGTCCTTCTTGTTACATTTATAACAGAATCCTATGAATGAAGATGTAGATTTAGGGATACCTTTCATTTTGCCTTGGCATACATTTGATGTATGTTAGCTTTCTTGGTCTTGGATTTTCATAAACATTCTTTGGGTTGGCTTGATTTGATGATTCTCCATTTTCAGTAAAGCCTAAACCGTTGTTGTTGTTGACTCTTCGTTGTCCTTCAATAAAATTATCATTCTTTTATTTCTCTCTTCAGCCTTTCTGATAACTTCATTATGTTGTTGCTGAATTCTAACCTCATGCTTTAGTTTTTCATTTTCTTCTCTTAGTTCACCGATAGCCTGCACTCTTTCAATAATTTTTATATTCATTATGTTTGCTTCTTGACTCATTAGAATAATGTGATTTGTGATCTCATGGTGATGCTCAACATGTCTTTGAATTTCTAACTCCTTCTTTTGTAGTGTTTCTATAATCTTTCTTCTGTCATCAATAGAAAATGTTCTTTCTATTTCAGCTTGTCTAGCAGAACTCATCACATCAATCATTCTTACCATCTGAGTCTCTTGACTTATTTGCGGCATATTTATTTTCTCTGTCAGATGTTACTTGATCTCCTTTAGATTTGTGATGTTCTCTTTTGATGTATTTGATGTATTACTTACATTTGATCCTGAAGATTCAAAGAAATGTGGAATCTCTTCTTCTTGATAATATTTTTCATTTCTCTGAGTTGCCATACTTTTTCTCTCATCTAGTAGCTCTCTCATCTTGATTCTAGCTTCTTTATATTGTTCATAGAACATCTGTATCTCAAGCTTTTTATTCTCAATATTCTTATCAAGTTTGTACTTCTTCATTGTATGATCTTTTCTCTTAAGTCTTTAAGGTTTCCAAGAAGAGACTTGGCTCTGATACCAATTGCTGGGATTAATGGGAAGTAGTACTAAGAGGGGAGGGGTGAATCAGTACCTCTAAAACTTTTAACACCTTTCACAATTCATCTTTAGTAATCATTCATTACTGCATTACCGACCATTACTGTTGTTCTTTCTTATGCATGTAGTATTATTTCATAATCTTTAATTGTTTGTAACATTCATAGAAACATTCATGAAAGTAATAAAAACATAACACAAGATATGATATCATAGAAAAATTTTGTTCGGAAGTAAAAATTGCAGTGGGGATGGCACCCACAAAAATTCACTATCTGTAGACTGGAAGGGAGCCGGTTAAGGCTTACAATTTGATCACTTCTAATGATCTACCCTAAGAGGAGTATTAAAGTGGAGACCTGTTAAGATCTACTCTGTTAAGAGCTTTAGCAACACTAATTTAAGTGTGCACTCAGTTATGAGATTTACAATAGGACGGTTAAGTCAACCTTTCTTGAAATGATTTCATAAGTGTACTACACTTGTTAGAATGAGTACATATGTTGACCTGACTGTGTGCAATCTACAATTGCTGACTACAGATCCATTAAAGTTCTCATAAAAATAATATCACTTAAAGTGACTGATCAATACCTTTCTCTACTCATCGGTAGCCTTTGTTCTGTTCTTGAAACTAATTTGATTCTTTTCTATCCTTCTGCATGAAATCTCTTGTTTGGTCTCTAGATTCTCTCCATGGATACAATATTCATTGAACAACAACATGCTCATAATATATTGAGCATCTATTTATACAAGTAATTGAGCTATCTTAGAATCACGCATTAAAATGTTAACTCTTAGATGCAAGGTTTACAACTTGACCTTGATCTTTAGTTTCCATGTTTTAAATCAATAAAAATAATTAAAAAAATATTAAATACATTTCTTCCTCCACACATAATAAATTTAAAAAAAAATCGAGAAGCTATAAATACAACTTCAGTGATTTATCTGACGTGGAAAGTCAGATCCACTTTTTGCGGGATGTAACTGACTGTCGGTTCTTGGTCATCGGGTTGAACTTGAAGTTTGTCGGTGTTCCTTTGTCGAATTGATCATTGAGTTCCCTTTGTCTATCGGGTTCCTCTCTTTTCTATTCCATCAGGTTGCATTTTTTTTACTCATCGGGTTTCTATATCCTTTTTGTCATTGGGAAACACCTAATAGTTTTTGTCAGGATGCTTACAACTTTGCAGTATCAAATAGTGTTGTGCCCTGTCTGTCAATGTCATGTAAACCGATGGTGCAGATCATGTTTTTCCTTGTGTATACTAATGGAAAAATATAATGCGTTCATGTTGAGGTATATCAGTGCTCTGAGATTCAATATCCAGGATGAGATTGGTATGTTGAAGATTGACTCAGTAGAAGATTTTTATTAGTATGCATTGAAGGTAGAAGATAGGTTGAAGAGAAGACATCATGGTAATTCTTAAGGGAAAGAGAAGCAAGAACATTTGTTAAAAGATAAACCAAAAGTTGAAGATGAACTGAAACCTGTTGAACAAAGGAGAAGAAAAGGTAGAGGTTTATTCAGAGGTACTTGATATAACTATAGTGAAGAAGTACATCGGTCATTCGAATATCCTCACACAGATAAAAAGATTGGTAGTCATTAGAATGTTGTGGTGAATGAGGTTGTTGAGAATGAACCTAATGCAGGACCATCCTAGATTTCCTTGCTATCCTACTCATCTTTGTTCATTTTTCCAGTTAGTGTTGAGTTACAGTTCTTACTGAGTTTTTGTGTGTGTTGATCTGTCTAGTGTTGACCAAGTTCTTTTTTGTGCTGAGCTTCCCAACGTTGGTTGAGTGTTCCTTCTTGTGCTAAGTGAAATCGATGCTCAGTTCTTCTTGATCAAGCTTGTCTATGTTTGGTTTCTGTTGAAGCCAACTTCTATATTTAATTTCATGTTATGCATTTAACATTTGGATCTTGTCTTGGGATTTGTGTGGACTGTTGGTGGTTGGCCTTCCATCTTTGTAAGCTGGTTTGGAAAGTATAAATAGGGATTTCTAGGATTAGGTTAGGTATCAGCTAGTTGATAAAGTTGTAGATGATGATATAAGAAGGTAGAAGATAGATTAAATTTGGAGTTTCATAAATATTGTTGGATGTAACCCGGAAGGCCTCATAGCCAGGCATGTTGTAATTTCATGAATCAATAAGATATATTTGATGTTCCTTCTCTCCTTGGTGCTATTGTATATTTTGTTTGCTTATGTTATGTATACTCGTAAGGTGGCTGGATAGTTGGGTGTTCCATTAGCCTTGACCTCTCTGTCCTCCCTTGTGTTAGGTGGTATCAGAGCAAAGTTATTCCTTGGTGGATTGGAATGAGTAAAACCCTGAGTTGATTTGATTGTAGGGTAGAAAATTTGCGAATTTGATCTATAACTTGCAGAGGGTTACGATCTTGCACGAACCGTCAAGATGGTTTGAGGCAAAGGAGGGTAAAAGCATAATAATCTATCACCTTTTAAGCTAACTTATCAGCAAAGTTAAATTTTAGTATTTATAACTAAAAATTAATTTTTTTCAAACATATGGTCTAGCTAGATTCATTATAGCTAAGTTAGATAAGTGCTTTAAATATTCCAATTGGAAATGTCTATTAAATGCATGTTTTATACCACTTTGAGTCTGATTACCATAGAAATAAAATTATTTTAGAAAAGTGATGTTTTAATAACTCTAAGTCTTTTTAATGATATTTTAAAAAAAAATACAGAAATACCCTTTTGTAGAAATCAAAGTCAAGGATATCCTCTTGTAGATTTTATAGTGTTTTAATTAGACATAGTTTATTATAATTAAAAAATATTGCAAGTAGGTATTTTAACAGTCAAGGAGATGTTGATTCGGGGAAATAAAAAAACAGTAAATAATACTAAATAAATTTTAAAAAATATATGGTGCACTAGAAGAGAGAGTCCTCTTCAAGAATATATATTTATTTTTTTGATTGGGATAAATTTATTATGAAAAATATGTCGGGAGATGAAAACTATCGATTTCAGGTGAGTTGGAATTTGAATTGTTATAAAAGAGAAAATATAGGTCACAAACCAATTTTTTATTTCTTCATGCACTAGATATATATGTCATCTATAACATATTTTGAAATTATGGAAAAAATTGTTTATTTACATATAATTTTTTGGTGGGAACTAGACCCCTAATTTTTAGTATATTTCTGCAACTTAAAAAATCATCTTTAAAAATAAAAAAAACATATCAAAACTTATTCAAAACAAATATTAAAAATTTTAATCATAAACTTCATTCATTATAACACATTTAATTAGTTTACATCATCTTCAAATTCCAAATATAAATATCACTTTTATACTATTGAAGCTGAACAACTTTGATTTTGTTAGCCTTTTCCTTTATAAAAGGGTGACAAATTATTGTACTTTTACCCAGGAAATGTTGATAATTCCATAATGGACATGTTGAGACAAATTGCAACTAGATTAGATGTTGTGGAAACAACCAGGAGAAGAGGAACACATCTTGATGATGTGAGTGATGATGAACTAGTGGAATGAAATCCAGAGCCTGAGGAAGATCAAGATGAGGAAAGATTGTTGAGAGTATTGTCTAGGGCATATTCAAAGCCTTCTTTTCAATTTGTTCCCTTTGATGGAAAGTTGCATACCAATGTTGTGTTGGATTGGATCTATGATATGGAGAAGTTATTTGAGCTTGAAAGCACTCCTGATAATAGGAAGGTAAAAATTGCAGTCACTAGGTTGAAAGGTCATGCCTCACTATGGTAGGAGCATTTGAAAACTGATAGACAAAGGGGTATGTGCAAGATCATGAGGGGCCAAACTATGCCCTTAAGTGGAAATGAAAAATAAAAAAATCAGGGTTTGTAAACTTGACGTGAAAATTTGAACTAGCTATCAACCTAATATTAAAAAGTTGTAAGAATAGAATTTGTAGGAAATTGAATGTAGTTTCCAAAATACTAGGCCTTTTTTGAAAAAAAATTAATATAATTGGTGAAAATTATAGATTTCAATGCACAGTACAAAAATTTCAAGAAAAAAAATAAGAAGTAGGTGTATGTCTCACCACCTTAATCATGATTAAATGATAATATTTTTTTATAAGATTTTATATATAAGTAGTAGACTCATGCTCGGATGTGACGTATATTTTTGTGTAATTTTATTCCAAAAAAATAATTAATTATGAATTATCTGCTACAACATTTTCAGAATATAAAAACTCTCGTGTCTGACCACCTTAACTCATTGAAAACTTTACCAAATTCAAAAAAACAAAATTTTTCCTTATAGTAGGTGAAGCATAGAATGTGACGCGTTTTTTGGATTTCAAAAATGTTATACCATCTGAAAGTTATAGTCATTTTTCAATCAGTATATAAATCAGCACTTTGGAGGTAACTCAATTAGAAAATAACTAATAATTACTTACCGAATTCAAAATTTGACAAAAATTATATCGATAGAAAGCTAATAATCTCCTTAAGATACCCTTTTTTTTTTATCAAATTTAGGTGAAAAAAAGTTGTTAGCTACATGGTCGAAGTCTGAAACTCAGAGAAACAGGGGAAAAACACATTTTTGAGACATTTAAAGAGTTGACAGGTAGGTATGGTGCACAAAGCAATACCGAGCCTAATCGGGTACACGATATTTTCAGGTACCCAAAAAACCCGACTGAATTTTGAATTTTGAATTTTCCTTCCCCTTTCTCCCTCTTAATTTATTTTCAACCCCTTTCTCCCTCCCATTTCTCCATACTTCATATGATATTAGATTATATATTATATATATTAGATTATATATTATATATTAAATATTATATAATATCTATTATATATTAATATTATATAATATATATTAATATTAAATATTACATTATATATCATATATTATATATTATTTTATATGTATTATATATTAATATGTATTTTACAATATATCACATAATATCTTCATATTTAAATTGTATGTAATATATATTTTATATTATAATATATATATTTATTATTATTATTTTTATTATTATTATTATATATATATATATATATTCAACATGATATGTATTATATATTATATATAAAATATTGTTGTATATATAATAAAATCAAGTATATATAGTATATATAATATATATTATATAGGACATATTAATATATAGGTTAATTACACCAGTATAAGGCATCAAAAAAGTTTTCAAAGGGGTCAGAGAGTTCCTAGGGGTCCTAACGCTTGAGAAAGTGTACTAGGACCCCTTAGGTCCCTCTGTAACCCTCGGCAACACATTAGAATAGTCAAATGTGTCCCAAGGGGTCGTACGACACCTTGGGACACACTTTAGTGTTCTAATGTGTCAAAAGGGGTCATGGGGACTTCCTAGGGGTCCTAACACATAAGAAGGTGTACTAGGGCCCCTTAGGTCCCTCTGTGACCCCCGAGGACATAATTGGGTGTTCCAATGTGTTCTCAAGGGTCACAGAGGGACTTAAGGGTCCCTAGTACACATTATCACGCGTTAGGACCCCTAAGATTTGCAAGACCCAATGTATGAAGAAGTTTTGTGGACATGTTTGCAAGAAGGTCTGTCATGCAACTTCCCATGACCCCTTCTGACACATTAGAACACTCAAGTGTGTCCTTAGGGGTCCTATGAGACCTTGGGACACACTTGAGTGTTCTAATGTGTCCAAAGGGGTCATGGGGACTTCCTAGGGATCCTAACGCATGATAAGGTGTACTAGGACCCCTAGGAAGTCCCCATGACCCCTTTTGACACATTAGAACACTCAAGTATGTCCCAAGGGCTTGTAGGACCCCTAACAAACTTCCTCTTCTACATCCACTCTCGTTTCCCTTGCTTCTTCTTCTTCTTCTTTCTGATCTATCTTATCTTTCATCTTCTCAACTTTGTCTTGGTCTTCTCCCAAGAGTTTCTCCATTTGAGACAACCTTTCTCTTAACAACTTGTTGTCTTCTTCTTGCTCATCCACCTTTTTGGCTAACTCAGCATTAGTCACCATGGCTTTGTCTTCTACTGATCCAAATGGTGTATTCTCTCCAAATGATTCAGTAGACTGAAACATCCACCACAAGCTTGATCTCAATCAAGCTCTGATACCAATATGATGTAAGTGTTCCAAGGGTTTGCTTGCACAATTGACTAAGAAGATCTTCTTTGTCTTCTTCAGGGATCCTAATCTTTTCTAGGTCCTTATTAGGATTATATGATTAACTAAGACCTAATCCAACTCCTCTCTAAGATTCTTACACTTTGTGCTTCACCTTTGAAAGACTAACACCCTAGTAGTTACTTCACTTCCTCTCCTACACTTAGAAGGATCTAAGTACCAACTCCACTCTAGCATTCATGAATCATTTCAGGGGTGTCCATCATTATATAGATAGTCCATTTGATCCCATTTGAATCCATTTTTATGGATCTCTTAACTCTTTTTAGTCGAGTTCAAACTTTAGCCTCCAAGAGGCCTAATTGGGCTTATTTCCTTGTAGCCGTTTACAATGTGTTTTTCCCAATTCTTTCAAAACTTTCCCAAAGAAGTTGAAAAACCAAACACACATTTAGATACCCTCTATCACTTTACAAGATATTTTTAAGGTTTTAGTTTCAGAAGTCCTCGATACATAGGGTTCCTACAAACTAGGATTAATAGGGCTAATAGGCGTAATTTCTAGGACAGTCTGCAACACAATGCAAAACTTGCTCAGAACTTGAACAAATAGATTGATATAACCTTGAACCTCCTAGCATGTCAAGATATGAATATTACCTAACTGAAACTGCACTTAGTTCATACAGTACTTCACTACCCTGCATAAGAATGCTCACTGTTTCACCTCCAAACAACTAACTGGACAATGCATGCTCGCCTAGGGCTTGGAACTAAAAATAGAAACTCAACTTTCCCTTACTCCTAACTCTACATATATAAAGACCACTAACTCCCCTAAAATTTCCATGTACCCTTAGGAAGATCCCATGGTTATATTTCATGGGGGAGCCATGAATTGACTGACTGGTCAGGACAAGACCAGTGAACATACAAAACACAAAATATTTTATCTAAGACCTTACACTACCTCTAAAAAACTAGCTTAATGAATGAAAGATGCTTCAAACTATCCTAGGAACACAAAATGACAACTAGTTTCAGTCTTTCAATCCATTACATATGACGTAACAAAATGCTTGGGATTCCTGAATACAGAGAGTTGTAGAGCTATTTCACCATTCAAATCTTGTTACAATCAATGACTACTCTTTTTGTTTGAGTCTTGGGTCACATTAGATGCCATCTCCATGATTATAGGGACTATTGGTCAATTCCCACATCCTATTCATAAGGGGATCTAAAGATAACCGAGTTGCATGCAACATTTGCAATAATTGCAAATGTTGTCATAGCAACATTTTAGCAAATTTGGGCATCTTTGCGATTATGCCTCCTCCCTGAGTTTTAGGACCTCTAACCTCTTCATTTTGAGGATCCAAGACCATTTATGACCATATGACATCTCTATGACATCATGAATGTGTTTAAGACACATTAAAGACTCTAACTCAAACTCTTAACACTAAGAATGTAAAAACTACTAACAGTGGCTAATTTAGTGACCTTAGTCCTAATGACTAACTCACATAGTCCACATTGCAATGACCTTCTAAGGTCTAAAAACAACCTTACTATCTTGACTTGGCCAATGTCAAGAAAAAGCCAAAATATGAAAAAAACATGGAGGTTAGCCTAGGTGTGCTCCTGCACCAGGAAAAGGTAGATCCTATGGTGAAGGTGGCAGATCTAATAGTTTTGTGAAAGATAAGGGAAAATATGAGTGGAAAAATGATGATAAAAGAAAGACTGAGTGGAAAAGTGGTAGTTCTTACCGAGGAGTTAATAGTTCCTACTGAGGAAGAGGTAGAGGTGGTTTTAGTGGTAATTGTTTCAGATGTGGCAAGGAAGGGCATATATATTTTGAGTATAGACACTCTGATGGAAATGGACAAGGTCATAGGAATGTTGTGGCACAAGAAGATCTTGAGGGTTCTCCAAGTGGACCTGAGGATGGAGAAAACCTGATGGTAAGAAGAGCTTTGTGTAATAACTGAGTGGATGAAGATCCTATTCTGAGGAGAAGTCTTTTCAAGACCAGGTGTAAGATGGCAAGAAAATGTTGTAAAGTGATTGTTGACAGTCAAAGTTCAACAAATTTTCCATTAGAGGAGCTGGTTACAAAGTTGCAATTGAAGAGATTGAGATACCCTAGACCCTATCATGTTTCATGGATCAAGAATGAGCATAATTTTTTAGTAAGTGAACAATGTGTTATGAAATTAAACATTGGAAATTACTTTGATGAAGTTCTATGTGATATTATGCCTATGGATTGTTTTCATATTTTGTTGGGTAGATCTTGGCAGTATGATAGACATGCTATGCATGATGGTAGATTGAATCAATATACTCTTTGGGTGAATACGAAGAAGAAAACATTGTTACCTTTGATTGAGATCCCAGATAAGATAAACTGTACTACTATGAAAATTTTCATGGTGAATGGAAAGAAAGTTGAGAAAGAAATGAAGAAGAATCAAGTCTATTTTTCCATAATTTCTAAATGCCAAGTAACAGGGAATAGTAATTATTGAGTGATAGAAAATGGTAAATGTCGAGTGATAGAAGATAGTGAAGACTGAGTGCTAGAATAAATTCAAAAATTACTAAATGAATTTAAGAAGATTTTTGCAAAGGATAATCTTGATGGTTTACCACCTGTAAGAAGTATAAGTCATTGTATGGATCTGATTCTTGGAGCTAGTTTACCAAATAAAGCATCATATAGATTGACACCTCTTGAGAATGAAGAAATTAACAAAAAAGAGCATTAGTTGTTGTAGAAAGGTTTGATGAGAGAAAGCTTGAGTCCATGTGTTGTACCTAGTGTATTGGCACCTAAGAAGAAAGGATAATGGAGAATGTGTACTAATTCCAGAGCTATCAACAAGATAATAGTGAAGTATAGGTTTCCTATGTCGAGGATGGATGACATAATGGATTTTTTGAGTGAAGAAAAATGTTTTACTAAGATTAATATGAAGAGTGGCTATCATCATAACAAAATCAGAGAAGGTGATGAATGTAAGACCTCTTTCAAGACAAAGAAGGATTATATGAGAGGTTGGTTATGCCCTTTGGTTTGACTAATGTGTCTAGTACTTTCATGAGGTTGAGGAATGAAGATATCAAGAGATTTTTGGGTAAGTTTTTAATTTTTTATTTGGATGATATTATGATATTAGTAAGGGTAGGAAGAAAACCTTGAGTATATTAGACAAGTATTGTAGAGATTGAAAGAAGAGAATCTACTACTTAATCTGAAGAAGTGTTCCTTTATCCAACAAGAGATTGTGTATTTAGGATTTGTGATTTTAGATGATGGCATGAAAATGGACCCTAAGAAGGTTAAAGCAATCCTAGACTCGCCTACACTTCAGAATGTGGGTGAGGTAAGATCATTTCATGCTTTGGCTAGTTTTTACAGAAAGTTCATTAAGAATTTCAGTTCTATTTGTAATGATATGACTGAGAATATGAGAGGAGATAAAAAGGATTTTAGGTGGACACATGGAGCTGACAAGAGTTTTGATACTTTGAAACAAAATGTTGTCGAGTTACCTATGTTATCTTTACCTGATTTCAATAAGGTGTTTCAAATTGAGTGTGATGCAAGTGGTAGTGCAATAGGAGTTGTGTTGAGTCAATAAGGTAAACCTGTTTCTTTCTTTACTAAGAATTTGAATGATGATAAAAGGAAGTATTCTATGTATGATCAAGATTTTTATGCTAGTGTTCAAGCCTTGAATAAGTAGAGACATTATTTGATTCCTAAGGAGTTTGTGTTGTATACTGATCATAAAGCTTTACAGTATCTGGGAAGTCAACATAAGTTGAATCAGAGACATATGAAGTAGGTTGAATATTTATAAAGTTTCATATTTGTGATCAAGCATAATAGTGGAGTTACTAACCAAGTTGTAGATGCACTGAGTAGAAGATGTTCTTTGTTAATCATGATGAAGGTTGTTGTTCTTGGTTTTGATGAGATGAAGGATTTGTATGATACTGACCAGGATTTTTCTAAGACACAGAGATAGCACAGAGCACCAAATATGTCAGAACAACCAAGTAATTTTGCAGATCATTTCATTCAAGAAGGTATTTTGTTCAAAAGAATTCAGTTGTGTATACCAAGAAGTCCCTTGAGAATTAATTTGATTAAGGAAAAACATTGTGGTGGATTGGTTGGACATTTTGGAATTGATAAGACATTGAGTTTACTTAAGGAAAAGTATTATTGGCCTCATATGTATAACGATGTTCAAAAGTTTGTATGGAGTCGTGGAATTCATCAAGTTGCAAATGGAGTAAGTCAGAATACTGGATTGTATACACCTATTTCTGTTCCTGAGAAACCTTGGAGTGACATCAATATGGATTTTGTTCTTGGATCACCTAAGATAGTAAAAGGGTATGATTCCATATTTGTTTTTGTGGATAGATTTTCTAATATGGCACATTTCATGCCGTGTAAGAAGACATCAGATGTTGTGCATGTTGCTGAGATTTTCTTAAAAGAGGTTGTTAGATTGCATGGATCACTGAGAAGTATTATCTCTAATCGACATAGCAAGTTTTTTGGTTATTTTTGGAGGAATTTGTGGAAGAAGATGGATACTGAGTTGAGATTTAGTTCTACATTCCATCCACAAAAATATGGACAGATAGAGGTTGTCAATAGAAGCTTGGGTAATTTTCTGAGATGTTTAGTTGGAGATAAGCCAAGTAATTAGGAGATGATATTAGCACAAGCTGAGTTTGCATATAACAATTTTGTGAATAGGAGTATAGGGAAAACACCGTTTGAAATTTTTACTAAAATGCAACCTAGAGGAGTGTCAAATTTGAGGGATATTGTTGGTGAAGAAAAGAGAAGTGATCAAGCGGAAGTATTTTCTGATTTTATGAAGTCTTTACATGAGGAAGTGAAGTTGAAGTTGGAACAAAGTAATCAGAAATATAAGGAAAATGCTGACAAGTATAGGAGACATCATATTTTTGAAGGTGGTGATGAGGTGATGGTACATTTGAAGAAGGAAGGATTTCCTATTGGAACATACAGTAAGCTGAAAATGAAGAAGTTTGTTTCTTGTAGAAATTTGAGTAAGTTTGGTAGTAGTAATGCTTTTGAAGTTGAGTTACCTAATGACATGGATATATATCCTATATTCAATATTTCTGATTTGCATAAGTATCATGAGTCAAATGATGAGGTTTTTATACCAGATTATTATCCTAAGAAACAGATTGAAGAGGTTGAAAAGATATTGGATCAAAGGATTGGTAAAAGCACAAGAGGAAAGGATTACTATGAATATTTGGTGAAGTGGTAGAATAAACCAGTTGGAGATGCTACATGGATTTATCAATATGAGTTGGATTCATCTCAATTTGTGACACCTCAATGATTCAGGTGAATCATTTCTTTCAACCCTAGTTGTTTGATGCAGGAGCATCCTGTGTTGTCTGATCTGATAACTAGTTTCTCAATGGATTGGGGAACCCTACACCTTGAGGAAAATATCCATGAAGATGGTTCAAAAACTTACCAAGTCCAAGCAAGATCATAGAGTGATGACAATAGATAAAATTGAAGACCAAGAAGTTTGATTTACAGCGATGATTGTCAATTACAAGGTTTACCAATCAAGTCGATTGAATAGTGTGCCCTGTGGAACTATTCATGCCACTTACCAAATAGGAAAGGAAAGAACCCAATATGACCTAGCTGAGATGGTGAGATCACATCTTTTGGAAAAATTGAAGAGGATTCAAATAGATAAGAAGAAATCACTAAAGTTTGGATCACTTTTGCTATGTATGTTTTTCTATGTGCAAAACGTTTTTCCTAGCAAAAGAGCGATAACTCGGAAGATAGATAAACTAGATTTATACCAAATCAATGAGTACATAGGTGAACTAGGTGATAAACTTAAAATTTTTATGTGGAGACACTTCAAATAATTTCAGGACATAATGCATAAGGGGTATAATATACCTCCATATATCATGGAGAAGTGTAGAGATACAATTTGTTTTCTAGTTGATACTGGCACTTGTAAGATACAAGTGGTAGATACCATAATTTAAAGGATACTTGAGATGGGATATGAGACTAATTAAAATTTTTTAACCTTGAACATTAAATCTTTATTAAAGCTACCAGTTAACAAGAAAACAAACATTTATGGTACTTATGAGGAGGCTTATGAAAAAATCACCCTGCAACTCAAAAATCCAAGAATACAAAGGAAAGAAAAGAAGATCATTAGTCAGTTGGAAGAAAAGTTTTTTACTGGTGAAGGTAATAGTTCAAAAAGTGAGAAACATAAGATCATTCCAGATGCTTATGTTAAGAGAAAAAAGAAGGAAGCAGATACTCAGAGTAATATCCCATAACTACCATCGATAGATGAGTCTGGTATTGTGAAGAATGATGAAGTTAAATCTTCTGACCCTATGCCACCTGAGGCATCTCAAATTGTCAAGACAAGGACATGTGTAAAGAGGAAAAATAGAGGAAAGTCAAAGGCCTCTCCTAGCAAGAAAAATAAGAAGACATAACTAGATAGTGAGAAAACTGATTCTAAGAAGGAAATCAGTGACATGGGGAAGTCTAGAAAGACAAAATTCAACATTTCTAAGAGTGAAACAAAAGTTGTTATTGCAATAAAAGAACATGGAACGATAGGTAATATCACTAAATTTAAATTATTAAGTTATATGATGAAGACAAGACAACTATTGAAGGTTCTATTGTATTTCATTTCCATAAATTCATCAATAACACCCAGTCAAATCAAAAGTCATATTACTGATGAATTGTATGAAGCAATTAATGTCAGATGGGAGTCTTCAGTTTAGACTGAAAAGGAGATAAGAGAAAGGAAACTTCTCTATAAAATGACACATTTGATAGTAAAAGAAGTAGATGAAGCACTTGACAAATATAAATTCATATTTAGTATTGGTCATAGGACTGCAAAGCTACTAGCTAGGAAGGAGAAAGAAGTTGAAGATGAGACAGTGGTGATATGGAAAAGAATATTCAAGATGGATAAACCACATGTAACATATGCAATAGGTACATCTCAAGTAGATGATACTTTTACAATGAAAGAGTTAATAGGAGATATGTTAGGTAGCATTATAGGTATGGTTACTCATATAGACCTAACAAAATATTCAGTTCATGATGTTATGATTGAAGATATCACTGACAATCCCAACTCTCCTATGGTTGGAGATGAAGTTGAAGATATACCACTTCAGTCTCCACTTGATGTAAATCCTATTGAGATCAATGATGATATAGTTGATATAGAAGCATACAGGGTCAATGTGATAGAAAAGAGAAATGAAATAAAATAGGTAATCGAGACCATTGAACAACCAAAGGATACATAACAAGGTGAATCTATTCAAGAAAAACAAGATGAACAACAAAAAGATCAAGAAAAAGAGGAAAAGGGAAGGAAGTAGCACTGGTACAAGTGAGCAAAGCAATAAAGATGAGATTGAGACACCAAAGGATAAACCCCCAGGAGGAGGAGGAGGAGGAGGAGGAGGGGATCTGATGTAGATATTGATGAAGAAGCATCTATGGAGGAGAAGGAGGAGG